>CM077100.1:15161807-15176969 GCA_039619505.1 Cimex hemipterus
TCTCTCTCTCTCTCTCTCTCTCTCTCTCTCTCTCTCTCTCTCTCTCTCGCTCGCACGCTCTGTCTTTCTTACATCATTCTTCTGTATTTTCAATCCCTCTAAAACAACAACTTTCAAGACTATATAATATTTTTTATTTAGACATTTTCAAAATTTTATTCTTCAAGTATTATTTAAAAGTACAAGTACCAAGGCCAAAGAGCTTATAGTAAAACTTTTTAAACCACAAAATGGCCTATCCGCTGTATACAACAGTGGCTAGAGATCTAGACCCGTATGGATCCCTCGGTCATAAGCCAGAACCATGAACCCACCACCCGTGGATCATAAAATTAGTAAATGAACGAAGAAAAGACTGGACACTGGAAGAACTGACACTGGGCCAAATCAAGGGTGTTTATAACATCTGAGCAAGGACAACAAAAATTTACCTCACTCTCGGCCGAGAGAAACTAAGGTCATTGCCCACATCAGTACCACCTTAAAAAAGGAAAACTAATTAGGCGATTCTGCTATGAAACAGCAGGGGAATCGGAACATATTTTATGGGTCTGCAAAGTGTTTCGCGACAAGCAACTAGGGAAATAAGCGAATAAGATCTAATATAAATAAAAATGTGTACAACGATAATCGCAGAAAAAAATTAACCCAGTTTTTCTCTTAATATTTCAATGGTTTTGATGGTGCGATGATGAACTGAATTTTCAAATAAGCGAAGAAGAACTCGGGAAAGTGCTCAACTTGCTAACTGATAACGTATTTTTTGTGAATTGGATAAGAAAAAGGGTCAATTCCACAATAGTGGAAGAAAGGGAAACATAGTGTCTAGTGAATCCTACAAACTAAAAATCAATTAAAAATATTATAATCATATTATTTAGATATCATTATATTCGTACAGACTATTAACAAGAAAGGTTCATGTCTGACTTTTTTTTCTATTTATGTAGTTATTAGGTGAATACTGAGTTTTAAAAAATGAAGATGAACAGCGGAAAGTGCACCAAAAATATCGCTCGATCAATTTAACTCCAATTTTTACTTAATAGTCTGTGAATGTATGATGAATAGTTATGGTTAATAAAATTTGTCAAGGAAAGTCGTTACTGTTTGTTAAGAATTCGAATATTGATAAAAATATTAGTTTCTTCGAACTTGAGGATCTTTTTGTCAAAAACTATGTTTTTAAAATTTGTTGACCATAACTCTTCTAAAAATTTGCCAATTGTTGCTAAAAGTTAATTATCATAATATATTTATAATAATATACATTTCGAGAAAAGATTACCATTATGCTTGAAAACGTGATTTTTCATGAGAGGCAATAAGACATATTCGTGCAAAAATAGGTCAATACGATTTTCAAGGTAATCGTGTTCTCTCTCTGATGGTTCAGCAAATAAGTAACTATTGATTTCACTGTAGAACTAACCACTCTTGACATCTTTTAGAATTTAATTTTCATTGCAATTTCATTTACACTTGTGCAACATTGGTGGACAATCATACAAAATATATGGCTACAATTTATGTGGTTTCATAACTAGTAATATAATTAAGCATAATAGTGTACTAAAGTTTCTTAATTAATTAATTGTATGGTTAAATGAATACTGAATATAATCATTATTAACTTACATGCTCGTCGAGAAATATGTAGTCGATAGGGAAATACGATATTTCCTCACCCCGGGAGGCTAAAAGTTAATCACCTCCTGGGAATTAACATATTTGGGAGAAATGTTATTGTTGTTCAACTCCCTTCACTGGAATTTATCTAGTGTTATCTTTGTTCGCCACGCCGTTGCCGTTTCTCAACTTTGTCCAACTTTTCAAAGTTTAGGACCCTTAAAAAAACATTCTTAGGGTCTTAGTAGATGAAAAAGAGAAAAAAATTATATGGCTTACCATCACGTAAAAGATGTGCATACAAGTCTTTTAATGCGATGGACTGCTGAACCAATTGATGATTGTCAAACACCATCGGCCACACGGAATGGGTTATTTTTAGTTTTATTAGTTCAGGCAAAACAATCTAGGTTAAAAAGTTCTTAAAGTAACACGTTATAAATTAGAAGGTAAATGTAATAAGATAAATAACGTAGTGAATATTTTGTTAAACAAAATCGATAAATTGTAAGGAAAGATTACTCGTTCTTTAAAAAAAATTAATACTCAGCTAATTACCTTGTTAACGTGCTTAGCATGGGCTTTAACACTTTGCCTTCACTCATCTGCAATTTTCATTATTCTGTGCAAAACCTCGTTCCTTCCAGCCTTTCTTAACCCTGGTTTAAAACACAACAATAATATATTGCTAACATTGCTATATTTTATTGTGGCCGCGAGTAAGGGTAAATAACAGTGATTGAACGAAAATATTGGTCGATGTTTGTTCATTCCGTTAGGGGATAATTATTTGTAAACAACCAATGAACGAATTAATATATTCCTTGATGGTTATTTGGCTCTTAAAAATATACAGGGCTGATGTGTTACCGGATTTATTTAGATGTTAATTACTATGTGAGAATCGAGCTTAAGTTTTACATTTTATTTTAAAATATGGAAATATGAGTGTAAGTTGAAATGGACCGTGATGTTGAGTTTTGTTTTTATGTATGTGGCATGTATATGGCATGAAAAAATGCCTAAAAACTATAGATTCCAGAATAAACGTTTAAACAAGAAATAAAACCTAGTCGGTGATCGAATTCCTAGGGAAATGTCTTGATCGAATGCTGGGACAAGAGAAGCGTTTGACGTCGCGTTAATTTAATTTATCGCTTCCTCCCGAACTTAAAAGACGGCGTTGTAAATAAAAATGAAATGAAACTGTTAAATGGGCCCACTTGAGGATGACATTTATCGATTGAATTCCATTAAGCCCGTATCAATACGTAAAAAAAGGCCGCTTCAGCCGAGTCTATCTTGATACGAATCTATAGCCATCTGGTTAGATTGTGCTACTGACACACATGCTCCATCGAAGATAAGCTTCCAGTGAAATGTAAAAGTCATCCGTCATGTAAGTTATGAAGTTTACAACCAGCAGTTGATAAGTGGGAAAAGCGCATTGGAGACGAGATTAAGCCCCACTTCGAAAAAAAATGCAACCCCGTTTGAAACGAAAGGACAATCATAGATTATAATGTGTTGCATAATCAGAATGTTTTTGTTACACTGATATTTCACTGACTACAAATTCCCTGGTTCACTTTCTTGTTTGGATTGCAAATTTCCACGGAGAGCGGAGCGATACAAGCCCTTAAATTAGAACGGCACAGATCGACCGGCTTCGAAAAGGATGGGCTATTTTTAAAGCTGTTCAACATTATTAAAACAAAATGGATCACAATTCACAACCACCACGTCCATACTCAAGCTCTGCTGACACGAAACTTAGTCAAATTATTAACAACCAAAATTCATTCTTAGTTAACTCTAAAATCAATATTCAGTTATTTCGAATTATTACTAGATGTACCTTATCTACGTGAGAAACATAATTTATTTTATTCCGTACATTGAAGAAAATACATTTATAACTTTTGTAGAACTTGTGTTTCTTGGAACTAAATAGTGTTTTTGTTTACTATCTTAATTATCTATCTTGGTTTTGGCAAGCATTTCAAACCCTCAACGCTCCTTCATCAATTCGCCAGTTTATCCTGTCTTTAAAGGAAAAAAAATGAGAAAAGCTTAAGAAAACTGTCGAATTGGTTGAGGAAGAACTCAATGGGAAAAGAAAAGACCAGGAAAATGCTGATTTTATTAATATCCTTTGTAAGGTAAAAAAGCAGAAAGGATTAAAAAGGTTTAAATTGGATTATGAGGTCTTGAAAAGTCTTCTCAACGTAAAGGAGGACGGATTAAAATATTGGCAAACTGTCTAAGGAGAAAAAAGTTGACAGGTGGTGCAAAAGGGAGGAGCTATCACAACCTATACAAAACCATAATGATTCCATTCTCAAGGAAGAGGAAATAGGAAGTCTAACAACTCCATGTCTAAAAGGGACCATGATCCCATTTTCCAAGGAAGCCTAGTATCTAAGAATCACACTACACCAGCAACTCACATGGACCTGATTAAAACTCCCCAGAGAACCAAAATTGCCTGGGGAGGTGCAGAAGGATCTGCGCCAAGAACTGGGCGTCTAACCTCAAAATGACCATATGGCTATACAACTGCGTCCTAAAGATGATGTCGTGTTCGTCGTGTTGTGGTGGACCAAGACTCTTCAGGCCAAAACAATAAGGCTATTAAGTCGCACCCAAAGAGAAGTTGTATAGCTGTAGTTGTATGTCTCAGCGTGGAGCCATGAGCACAACGCCGACTGTGGCCCTGGAAGTGTTGTTAAACCTCCCACCACTTCATATTTTAATTCAAGAAGAACCCAGAGAAGCAACCCATAGGCTCATAGATGGACAAACATCTACAAGGATAGTAAATAAACAATTGAAATTGAGGGAGGAGATATAGATGCTATTTTAGTCATGCCAACCGAGCCCTCTACTCCAAAATATAATTTTACTGAAAAGTACAAGATACTGGTACCAGAACGAGAAGAATAATCCAAACGAACACTGTTAAAGCCTAACTCCTACTAACGGCTCCAAAACAGACCAGGGAACGGAAGTTGGATTCTTCGGATAAACTCAGAGTTCGTACTGGCAGTAAACCTAGACAAGCTAGTTTGCCAGTCTGACATCATAGTGATTGAACAATGCTTCAGCGAAATAATAAGGCAAGAAATAAATTCTCGGAAGATGTCCATTTTCTCTGGCAGTCAGTCAGCACTTAGGACCCTATCCTTATACAAACCGAAAGAGCATTTGAAATTGCATGGAAGTCCTGACGGTAATCAGCAGCACTAATGACCTGACTCTGACATAGGTCCCTGGGCACGCGGGGCATAGAGGCAACAAAAAGTTGACATATTGACCAAAGAGGATACATCTTAAAATGAATAGTCCAAAACCTGGTGGAACAATGCCACAAGAATGAAGTACGCGAAGAGATTCATAGAAGGACCGTCAGAAAAACTTACAAAAGAATTACTGGAAGACAATCGCAACCGAACTAGGATTCTGTTTGGACTCCTGCCTGGACACTGCCACTTAAGAAAGCACAAGCACTGGATAGGAGTACAGACAGAAGAAACATTGTGCAGATACTGCCAGGAAGAGGAGGAGACCGCAGAACACATTTTATGCGGCTGTGAAGGTCGATATGGTTGCAGGTTCTTGCAACTAGGACAAGAAAAATCGCAAGGAAGATCCTACACTAAGGAGCCGCTGGTAAAGCTATAGAGGCTAATTAACAACGTGAAGCTGGCCAGTGAGTTATAAAAAAACAGGGGAGCGCAATAAATCTATTCAGGCCAACTCTTTTATTCCTATCTGTATACTCTATGGAAAATCGAAACCACCTTTCTGAAAGTGAAAAAATAAAATAAAAATATGCCAAACTGTCTGGGTAGGAGCATCAAAAGGCATCCCAAAGAGGAGGAAAAATTGCCAAAATTTCTGAGGAGGAGATCGAAAAAGCCTTGAAGTGAAAGAGAAAATTTAAAAAAATTAAAACTGTCCGCGGAGTATCTTCCCAATTTTTCCATTTCCCAAGGAGAAAGAAATTTTAAAAAATGCTGAACTGTCTGAGGACGAGCTCAAAAATAACCTTCCGAACGTGAAAGAGAGATGAATAACAAAACATACCACATTTATCAGGGAGGAGCTGGAAGAAGGCTTCCTCCTCGTGAAGAGGAAAGGATGAAAAAATCGCCAAACTGTCTGGGGAGGTGCTTAAAAAAGCCTTCCACAACGTGAAGGAGAAAAAAGGACATTCTCTGGGGACGTGCTCGAATAGTCCTTGATATCTTGCAGGGAAAATCATAAAAATGATCATTGCCAAAGTAAAGGTAGAGAGGAAATCTAAAAATTCGTTCCAACTTCAAGGAGAAAGTATTTAAAAAATGCCAAGCGGTCTGTGGAGGAGTTCGAAAAGCCTTTCCAACATGAAAGAGAACAGATAGTTGAAGTTATAGTATTAGTTGATTAGTCCAAAATGAGTTAGTTTTCTTGAACTTAGAAATAAAGCACCCTAAGCCAATCTCACAGTATTTTAATCTTTTCTCCTTTGTTCCTATGTAAACAATTAAACAAAGTGGCAAACTGCCTATAGAGACGCGAATGGATTTTGCGATTTAAAATCATAATTTGCTGTTTCCTTTTTTTAGCAGTTTTTTATACCTCCATTTTGAATTTCTGTTTTATTGATCTTAGCCATCTTTATTTTTGTTTGATTGAGAAATTCTTCTCATAGCTCTTTCTCAGCCGATTTGACATTTTCTCTAATGTTCTTCTCAATAAATGCAAGGGTGTAAAAGAAATTTTTTATGGCACTTTGTTATAAAAAGACTAAAAAAAAAAAAAAAAAAAAAAACAAACTAGAAAGGATGAAAACTGAATTAGCCATGAAATTGATTTTTTTAAACATTAACACTTACAACCTTACCAATAAATGTTACCTTTGGTCAATCAGCCCGAGAAATTTTAATTTTCTGATAAAATATTTAATCAAAATGTTCCAGGAAATATATCTATAAAAATAGTCCACTTTCCAACCGTAAAACGCAAGAAATATCCATTAAATATACAAAAAGTTTAAAACAGATTATAAAGATATATAATAAAAATTTTAAAGAAGAAATGAAGTTTCATTTTGTCCTGTGAAAATTGGTTTTCACTAATACTTTTATACGTTTGGGCCAGTAAAGATCACCCATCACTTCTAAAACGGCCGCTTGCTAATTGCATCCCCTTAATTACAAAGGGGCATTGTTTATTAGAATAATACAAATACGTTATATACATATATGCGTTGGGTCGCTGGGATTTAATCAATAAAGTTAATTGCTAATTGATTGGTTTACAAAATTAATAATTCTGGGAAGAATGGTACGAGGTAGATACCTACTTCCGCCCTCGCGATGCACGCTTTACACTTACTAGTTCCCCATTATGAATATTGCTTTTTTAAATTTTAATTCAAATGTGCAAAAGGTAAAATTAATTTTAAAAAATCTTTCGATTGCAAAAATTGTTTAGGGGTTGGAAAGCCTAAAACCGATAGACATTTGCAGTTGACAAATCCGTGGCTTATTAAATTTATCAGTATTGAATATTGATTTTTTCCAAATAAATAGAATATCGTTCTTTATTATTAAATTAGTAATTAAAATGTATAGTTCTTACAAAGTTCATTTCCATTTTGCACTTTTTTGGGGGCAATGAACAGGTTACGAAGATTTTATTTTTTCATCACGGGTATGAAGTGCGGAATGTAATTTTTAATTATGGAAATTAATCGTGACAGTCTCGTTTAGCAAATAATCAACCTCAGCAATTTCCAGGATGTCCCATTATTTTTACCTCTTTTTTCATAAAATATATTCAGCTGCAAAAACGGCGCAAAAAATTTCCAACGTGAAAAATATAATTATTACAATTTTATTATCTACTCTTATTTTGAGGGCGTTTGAGTTTATGTTTATCAGATATTGTTTTCTTTAGTGAATATGTGGAACAATACTTTTTCAGTTCTATTTGTTCGAGGTGAAGACCTGAAGGGAGACATATTTATCGTAGTCCTCTGGGGTCTTTTAGGTTTACTGGAGCGATTTATTTTAAATGTCAATAACGGAATGAAGGAAAGTGTGTGCAATCTTTGCGAAGTTAACAAGCCAATGCTCGACCTGCTCCTTCGAAACTCAATAGATAAGTTTACAACTACCAATTGTTTTTAACTGAAGCACTTGTTTTTTCCTCGTTCTTTCTGTATTACCATTAATTAAGGATACGCGAAGAATTCCGCTCTAAATATAGTATCTTTGAATCTTGTGTTATTGTTTTCAAGACTTAATTCTATCCGTCCGTACAGGTAATTTAGGCCTTTATGGGAAAGAATACCGAGTGGAACCGAGCCTGTTTGCCAATTATCACCGAATTATCATATAATTTTTCGGTGACGCTAGACCAGGCTAATAATTATAAGAGCAAAGAGAAGCAAATCCATGAAGTGAATCTTTTTGGCAGCTGTAGGTGCGTGTTTTTCTCCGTTCAAAACACAAATTATTTACATTATTAGCGTTAATGTTTTGCTTTTAGGCATCTATAAAAGCAGAAGTGTTACAGCTGACCTGCGATATTATTGTTTTAGTAATAACTACAGTAAGATCATTTATGCGTGGGTTTGACTGTTATTTCTTTGTTTTAATTATTGAGGCTTTATTTTCCAATTGAAACTAAAACTTTTTTATAGTTTACAATGCTTGACGCTCACGTAAAAGTCGCCTATTCTAACGAGCTTGAAAGACCTGAATTGAATTTCTTAAAGGTGAGTTATGACCAGCGTGATTTTACGTTTAAATGCCAAAAAATTTGATTTTTCGGTGACAAATCGTTCCAAAATATTAATCATGATCATTAAGATTCTACACTAGCAGCGTGAGTATCAGCTGGTTTCCCATTTTCTTAAGACCTTTGTCCCACGGAGCAGTTCTACGACAAACTGAAAAAATAGCTCACATTTGTTAGATGTATGGAAACTTTGAATATAAAAAAATAAAATAAAATAAAAAAGAAGGATCGTGTTGTTGTAGAAACCAATATCATTTCTAATAATTTATCAATAACAAATTTTAAAGTTTTATGAAGGTCTTAATACAAACATATTAAAAAATAGCACAAAACATTTAAAAAATAATAGAGAAGTATTTTATTTTCTTTAAATTGATATTCGGATTTTTCTCTCATTAATTCTCTACTTTAAGTAACACATTGGACGGAAATAAATTTGAAATAACTCGATCCGTTGTTCAATTAGCGAAACACCAGCTTTCTGCCGGCGTAGTGTTAATGGCCGTTTCATAATCATTTTCCAATAAGTGGGCGCTAAATTGCCTAATAGAGAGGCTTCACCTGGGGTTAATGGTGTATCCTAACTCGGCAATCTGTCAGAGTATCATAATCATTAATGAACAATCGGGGATCAACCGTTCTGAATGCGTGGCAACCGTTTGTTTCGAATTGTCAACAGATCTCATCAGCGATTCTGCCAGGGCGACCCGACGTCCTCCTAATCGTTTCTGAAAGGCCTTCCTTTTTTGCCCTCTGATTTCAACAGAATCAATTTCAATATCCCAATAAAACGACTTTAGTTTAGTTTCAGATCTTCAATATATGAATAATGTTATCCATATTTTTCTTTTCGTTGAGAAATTTTCCATGAAATTATGCTTTTATATCTGCATGTTTGTAACCAAATAAAATGTCATACCATTCCGTATTTTTCAGTCTTTGTATATTTCACTTGCGCTTTAAAAACCAGGTTTCAAACAATTACCTTTATTTTTCCTTGACGATTTACATTTTTTTTTTAAATATATACGGGTTGTCAATAAACTAGTCTACTACATGGGTTTCGCTTTATGAGAATAACTGGTGTTACTCTTGTCAGTTGACATTCGCTATAGAAAATATTACTTATTTTACGCACGTAAGCAAACGATTCTACAATACGAGCAAAGAAACCAGCGAGACTTAAAGTATCCTAGTTTATTTATTTAGTTAAATTAATAACATTAATCTTTGAGTGGCAAGCAGTAAAACGACAATTCACTTTTGTTTCGATATAATTTTACTTAAAATGAAAATAAATAAGTTTATTCATACAAGTAAGGTCTCATGAAGGTATTCCGAAAGATAAGCAAAGGAACACAAACTTTGCCATTGATTGCCATAAAAGGCCATAAGTTCTATTGTTAATGGCCATATATGTTAACCGGAGTCTGCGTTGGGGTTGGATTTATAAGCAAATTTTCCAAATTGCTCCATTCTTGAGAAATGGGAGTATTGAGGATTGATTGAATGGGTGTTGTGATTCGGCTGTGGGTTTATTGAAGAGGGTGGGCGCCGTTTGTGATATTCAACGTTTCGTGAGGCTTTGGTTCGTTATTTCCGATTTATAGAGGGAGATTGCCGAATGCTGGGTCTTCGCGAAAATATCTCGTTTGAGGTTATAGAAGGTTGATTGTGCCTCTTTGATGAAGGATAGGAATGCCCGTCTGCGGAGTGGGTGGCGGGCCGGGGTAACCAAGATAATTTATAAGCAATAAATTGTCATTACCGGCCGGCTCCTTTTCACACTAATTCTATTGAAGGGTCGCCGCGCAGGGCGGGTAGAAATTTTGATTTTGAAAAAATAATCAATCATTCCCCTCACAATAACGGATCGCTCCTACCAAATGCTTCGTCCTTTGGGACATCGTACCTCATATAAAAGATTCATGTATACTCTAGCCATTCGGTCAGCCTTTGATTCCGTTTTTATTGGTGCCATCACTGGAATTAAGCTATTAACACAGGAAACCACGATGCTTCTTTTTTCGAGTTATTCGCTTTGCCCATCCTAACTTTTACTTTGGACGAATATAAATATAATTAAAAGTAAATATGGATCTGAAGATCAGTGATAAGTAGTACGAAAACTCACCTACAGAAGGTGAAAAGGAGAAAGGAATAGATAGATAGTGATAGAGAGATAGACAGATAGGAAAATCGATAGAAAGAGAGGGAGAATAGAAGAGAGAGAGAGAGGGAGAATGAGAGAGAGAGAGAGAGAGAGAGAGAGAGAGAGAGAGAGAGAGAGAGAATAGGAGACAGGCAGATGATAAAGCATCTGATGTTCAGATGAGGCAGGATAAGAACAATGATATAAAACAGCGTAGCTCGAAGATAGAACAGTTGCGATGGCATCATGCTTGGATTTTCTCCAACCACTCTTTTCAATGCACTTTTTTAAAACCAAAATTGAACCTTTCTACTGAATCATTAGTTTGATGATTTGAGTTGGTTTTAAAGAAAAATTTTGTGACTGGGAGGAGAGTCATAATTCTCTGTTCGGAGCTGGTCAGGTCTTGCGAAGTCATATCCACTGAGGGACCAAACAGGGAATCTTTATCGCGGAAAATCTTTTCTATTTCGGATTGGCACAGGCTTTCTCATTCTGGTCATAGAGAGCTACGATCGCCCAATTCCGGCAGCGATGAATCAATTGAACGCGTTGGTTAATAATAGGTCTCAAACTTCTTCGAAACGGCTATTAGGTGGTGACTGATTGTTGTAACAAATTTGAAGATGAGTTGAAAACGTGAAGACTAATTGATAGACTGGGCGTGCGGAGGGGTCTACTTATATTGCCTCTTCCGACGGTTACGTCATCAATCAATTAACGTTAATGACGAAGGTTTTTTCCATCTTGTTTCTGTTTCTAGGCATAATGCGCCCACTCATTTGACACTCCTCGGTCCATCTTTTGTCCCCACCCCACAATTAATTCAAAACAAATAATGTACTTTTGTTTACCGACCCACGCCTTAAAGACGCTACCTCTCTTCAACCGTCCGCACCGGCGACGCCGCCGTTCAACAATAAAAATAACTTATCTTAACCGGCTTTACAAGATAATGAAATCTTTTGTACCGTCGGCGACGTACGCTATCTTCAACTTTTTACAGCTATTTGTAAACGACCGTTGTAGCTTTTCCTTTCTTTACCTACCTTCAATCCCCTCAAGTCCAAGAAGATCTGTAAAATTAAAACCGAGCAAATAAAAACGTTTCAAAACGTCGGGGGGATTAGGATTTTAGACATGGCGTGTCCTGTGGACAAACTGAGTTTCGTACGTCGGTTGGCATGTTTCGCCCTTCTCCAAGCACAATAACAAGGGTGCAGATTTTGTAGAATTTCACAACCGCCCCGGTACATGTGTATTATCTGATAGCTGTCTACATAGCTGTACGTAGGTGGATGTTGTTAACATTTTCTGATGTTTTCACAACTTAAGAAATATACTAAATATAATACCTACTTTAAATAACTAACATGTCACTTAATACTAAATCTATAAACGTTGCCATCTCATATTTAAGAATTATGCTATACAATTACATTTTATTTAATCTACGCAAACGAACCAGGTAAATGAATTTTTTTATTTATTTATTCAAAGGTTTCTCCAATTGTACATGTGTGCAACACTCATACAGAAAGAATACAAACATCACAAAATAATTATATTTTTTGTTCAACTATGACCGTGACAGGACGTGAGTTTAGCTTTCACACTTTTTCAACATCAAACAGTCAACTTAAAACAATGCCTGAACAGTATAAATTAATAAAACTTCATCATTAGACGTAGTGCACGCAAATTAATTTTAATACACAAGTTATGATGTACGAGGTGTCCTTTTTAGACGGGGAAGGACCAGCTGAATTTCTGTTGAACCAATGACCCTATCAAAAAATACGTCTCTACTGTTTTTTCGTCTAGTTTAAAATGTTTACCTTTATTCGGAAGGAAATTATACATGGTACCTAAAGCCCTGCTCAAATTCAAATACGAAGCTATTGATCCTGACACACCATTTTAAAGGATTTTACGCTGAAAACAATGGTGCAAGAGGATTTTAAATTGGTCAAAAAATGATATAGTTATGGCAAAAAGTTTGAACAAAAATTCAGTCATTTCGTTTCTTTTTGCCATAACTTTATCATTTTTGGACTAATTTAAAATTCAATGAACTTGAAACACTGATGCTATATACATATATATTTAGTCAAGTTTCAAATTTTTAACTTTTTTGTAGAAAAAAAAATTACACAGGATACATCAGGTTCACTTCAATTTTAAAATTTCAAATACGACTCGACATAAACTGACGAATCATTTTAAAGGATTTTTTACTCTGAAAACAATAGTGCAATCCGATTTTAAATTTGTCAAAAAATGCTAACGGTATGGCAAAATGTTGAAAAAAGCATTTCGTTTGTTTTGTAATTAAGTCCAATAATTCGATCTAGATGTAAACATGGATTGCGTTTATTGTTTGCATACTATCATTATTTGTCAAACTTGTATTTTTACAAGACATTTCCTGTAAGTAAATAAATTTTACAATAGTACCTATTCGTTACATTCAGTACTGCGCGTTGTGCAGTCGAGTTGTACACCCAGAAATTTCCTGATCGCCCCAGTGTGAACTACAAAGCATTTATTTGGGCTGCTTGCTAAATGAGTAGATACGGATCAGTTGCTATTCTATCACTAGGAAAACGGCAGGGTAATTTCGACGAGGAGGTGAATATTTTATTGTAAGTTGGCGAAAATCCGTATTCCTCCCTTCGAAATGCTAGAAGGGTATTAGATTTATCAAAAATAGAATTAAAGATGTTTTCCGGACTTGTAAATTTGTCCAGGAAAATCGGCACTCTGATTATGACGGTGCATCATCTTCACGGTCCATTATTTCAGCAAACAAAGAACCAGTGATGGCCTTCAGATTCTTGTAGGACAATCATGGTTTGAATGTTTCAAAAAAGGAAGTTCTACCTCAACTAAAACAAATGTCACCAAATTATTTTAACCCTTCGCCACCAGGCCCCGTTGGTTTCTCTCCACTTTGTTCATCTCCTAGTAACCAACTTAACCCTTATTTCACTTCAAAACAAATTCCACATATATATGTTTCTACTTTAACCAATCTGTATATATGGAGTGCGTTGCAACCTCCAAACAACCCAGTCACGTCAGCCCAAAATCCTCTGGAACATAGTTTATGCTTGTTATTTTGTGTCCAACGTTACTATTCACACAGACCTTCATACCCTACTTGTCAATGAAATCCAAAGAAGTCGATATAGACTAGACAGGCCCATAAATCCTGGGCACAATGAGGACAACCAAGCGTTCTGAAGAATCCAGTCAATACATTTGAAAATCATTCGAACCATTGCCTGAAGTGCCCAGCCTTCCTACCCAGAATCCCAGTTTTTCTCCAAAGAAGCCGATCATAGCGTCATCACAAAATGTTAGCCTTTTACTCAACCTCCTACTCCAACATCCATCATCCTGAACCCTTCCCGAAAATCCTCCCAGCCGTCTAATGTACTAATGTAGTAAAGTGGATAGTTTTAGGAGAGGGGTGAAACTAATGGGTTACACTTTGCAAACTAAAATTCAATGAAGACGAGAAATTTATTTTACTCTTGTGACATTAAAAAATGCAATAGTTCTACGACACTATATGTTGGGGATGGATTTAAAGCAATTTGTTTTTATTATTTATAATAAAATATAGATTGGGTAATTTTTTATTTTACTTTGAGTATAGTATATACTGAAATATCCAGGTAAAAAATTTGAAGCTTTTTAAGCTTCTTGGGCGTAATGATATTTAAGTCTGCAAATAACATACCGGGTGTATTGCTGAAATCATTAACATCAGAACATTAGGACAAGTGCAATTTTACGTTTTAAATAGATTTTCTGCTACAACGGAAAGTAATGCACTTCTTTTTAACGGAAAGTTTCCAGTTAGAAAAAATTGTGATTGTTGTAAGTTAGGTTATTCCCAGCACGACATTGTCGATAAAGGGCGGGTAGGAATATTAATTTGTATAATAAATGTATTTAAATAACCATTTTTTCCCTATAAGGCTCTTTTATTTTATTTCAATTAATTAATTTTTTTATTGGTCATCGAAATTATTTTACTTTCTTCTTCTCTCTCTGCTTGTAAGCCTGTTGTTTCTCACTCCCTCTCAATTTATCTCTAACTCATTCTATCTCTTTATCTCCATCACTCTCGCTCTCTATTTAACTCTCACTCGCTCTTTCTTTCCCTTCTCCCACTCTCTCCCTCACTTTGTCGCTGTAAAAAGCAAAATAATTCTGCACTTCTTTTAGGATCCATCTATCCTTAGATTATAGTCTTTTGTGGTAAACTGTTCATTTTCTGACAAGAAGTAACTGTGAAACTAGCAAGGTGTAAGATCAGGACAGAGAAGTTACATAATGCAAAATGATGGTACAAAAGTATTGTAAAGTATAAATTAAAGATTATTACAAATATTAATTGAAGATTCTTTGTAAATTTGATATTATTTTTATTTTTCAATAAGTTTATAATTTTAATTATAAAAACTAAAACTATCATAATAAATGTTTACCTTTTGGCGATGTTTCGGCATATATTGTGCCATAGTCATGGGATTTTGTATTATATATATATATATATATACTTTATCTTATACACA
>CM077100.1:15177369-15202179 GCA_039619505.1 Cimex hemipterus
GATTATTATATATATATATATATATATATATATATATATATATACGTAAGAAGAAGTAAATGAAGTAAATTTAACTAATTCTTACTAAACTAACAAAAGAAAGGTAAGATATACCACGCGACTTTTATTATTACTAGCTCGTCAGGTAAATAGTTGTTTCAATTAACAATATTCGCTAATACTTTATGTTAATACTATGTTAATACAACATAAGGAGAAATAAAGCAAGCTAATCGTTTATAACTGACAAAAACGAAAATAATGGTTTTTGCAACAGAGGAGCGGGATTGGCGTGTCAAGATGACCTCAACCCAGACAAGGCGCCCTCGTAAATCGAATATCCGCCAGACTGACACGAAGATCCTCGGGGTTGTCGTAACCGAATTAAGACGTTTCTTAATCCCTTTCCGGCTAACTGGCATCGATAATGGAAATTTAAATTTACGTCAGGTTGTCGACCCGGAGGAAAAGTTTTAACACTGTATACGTTATTTAGATCAATCGAGTGCCTGGAAGTCTGAAGTGGGTAGGGGCGCTTGATTGCATTAGTGTCATTAATGAGAAAGTGGTGCTCTTAGCTAACCGAGCGAGGCATCATCCAATGCCTGACGATTTTCCAATAGCATGAAAGAAATTTAAACGATTTCACAATTGAGATTTGAAACAACTGACGAAGTTGAAAGTTCGTGTCAAACGTAAAGTGCCATGCCATTAAACTTGGTGCCGAGACGGAAATTTGTTCAATTATAAATCCGAAATCACTATAAAAATACGATTAGCCCCAATAAGAAAAGATAGGTCGGCCATGAAAGGGAGATGAACGAGAGTTATATTTTCTTTATTGCTCACATCTGGAGTTTAAAAGCGTCAAGTTGGGGTTTATTGTAGCGGCTATTAAAAAGTAATGCTTCGGCCGTTATTGATGCCTTTTCGAAAAGTATTTTTTTTATCTAGCAATCTCCTAATTAAAGCACTGGAGAAGGTGATAAAATCCAATTTACCCTGCAGCTATTCACACGATTCCTGGATGTAAAAGGCATTTATTGCCCGAGAAAGGGAGCTCCCGCCGTCGCACAGATGATAAAACGTCACAAATACGGAGCCGAAATTTTTGAGGAAATGGAACAGGCGAAAGCATAAAAATTCTGTTTCAAACATTCATACCCATCTACCTTCTATATTTTAATTTGGTGTAGGTAGTTGAATTTAAGAATATGTTAAATGATTTCTTTCAATTAATTAATCTTTATGTAACATATAGAATGAAACATAAAGATTAATTAATTGAAAGAAGTTATTTGATCTATCGGATCACGAAATGTAATGGATTTAATATAATAAATATATTGTATAATAAATAGTATAAAAATGGAAATAAAAAATTTCAGATATAAACACATATACTCGATTTTATGTTTTCATGTTATCATTATAATAATTTTAATGACTATTTGAAAAGCTGAAAGAATTAACCTTAGCATTTTTTAACCGTTGATCAAAACATTTGCATGGTGTTCGAAAGAAAGAAGATCAGTTCAATCTAGACATACTGGAACTTTCATCTTACACATTTAGGACCATGCTGTCCCTCTTAGAATTATGCACACACAACATTTAGGTTCTTAAAGAGAGAGGCAAGAGAGACAGAGACATAACGGAAAAGAAAGAGACTGAGGGACTGAGATGTAAAAAAAGGTTAGAACATGCTATTTTCAGTTTTGTTACCTAGAAATGCGGAAAAATCAATTCAGGCTAAATTTCACGGGACTTTAAAGTTAGTGTAAACGGGGTAGTTTCCTCTTCCAGTTCATACCACCATTTGTAGATTCGAAGAAAAACGAGCATAAAACGTTAATGTCTTAAGCCTATGCAATCTTGTAAATTTTTTACAGTATGGATAAATATTAACGCCAAAAAGCTAAAAATAAGCTTTTTAAATGTTGAATTGGATTTACACAAGCTCAATCATCACATCATACATACACAGTTATTTTCAGTTGAGCCTATCACATATCACAGTCTACTGGCAATTCCAGGTTTGGCAATTTTCTATAAATTGCTCGCAGGCCTCGCAGATCACTCACCGCGGGTGTTGGCAATCCATGGCAGTGCTCGGTGTTATCGGTCCAGCCTCCATGGTTGGACTCCGGATAATGTCTACTGCTGGGTCAATTCAGCACCGACGCACGCAGTTCAAAATTTATTCACACAAACACTTTCATTCTTAATCCCATGGACTACTAGATGTTTCTCCATCACCCTGTATAGGTATTGTACAAGTAACCTAAATCAGGGTCGATGAGGTACTCAATATTTCGCATAATACATATTTGCACTTATAAATATCTTCTCTCAACACACACTAGGTTCACAAAACTATCAGCACTACACATAATACAACAACCCTGTTTCCTTCAAAAATCGGAACAGGGGGCAAGCAGCCGTGCTTAAAGCACGATTCTCATTTCGCGTTGCAACCTTACTCGCTTTCCATCAGGTGTCAAAGAATTGCACCCATGAGGGAGGATGAGCCCTCTTTTCTGAGAGTAGGATACACCGAGGGCCACATATCGACAGAGCTCTTGATCCATGACATCTTCTGTGGCCACCCAGCCCACCTTCTTTTGGTCATATTTTTTATTTAGAGTCAGTGAACCTGACCGCGATGGTTGAATTCTGCCTTAGCTGTCTCGTCCGCCTTTTCGTTACCCTCAAGACCTTCTCGTCCAAGCAACCCAGACAACAACCATCGTTTTTCCGAGATGGTCCAGTTCGTGGTTTCTCTTTAACAAAAGCACAACGCGAGGTCGATCGAAAATCTGTCACGGACAATAGTAACTGAGCTGAGTCGGTTTTGATATTGCTTAAATTATGAAAATTTAACGATTGGAACACAAAACTTATATTATAAAATAGTGCTATAGCTTTAAGAATACCAACTTTAAATCAAATAGTTTAGCGCACGCGAAGAATAAATATCGCATGACCGTTTTTATTTTGCATGGATAGAATGGAAAGAAGCCCTGGAAAAACATGGGGCCGGCACACGGTCCGGCATAATCCCGATGTCTCCATTACCATTAGTACATTTTATAATTTCTTTTTATTTTAATCCTGCGGAGGAACGTGAAAAATCTATTTTCACGCTTCACGTTTGAATGAATGTGTTAACGTTACCTTTATCATCTTCACCATCCCATTCATCTGAACTTTGAAACTATTTTTTAACTTATACTGAGATAGTAAGTAATATGTAATTTATCTATTCAATGAGATCATATATGTAAAAAGTTCCAAAAATCAAAAGACAGCAGCAATAAGGTAGTTTAAATTTAATTAAAATTTAATTTTAAAAATGGTTGCAGATGTCCGATGTCACATTGAAAAATTATAAACTCCTCTGACATTTTTTCGAATTCAAAGTTATTTCACCAATTAGAATTTACTGTTTCCAGTAATAAAATTTTATGGTTTTATAAGTGATAAAAATAAGAACAAACCACCCAAACAGTTTATTGTAAATGTACAAATATATTTTATTTACGTAAGTCATAATAATCTCATTCCATGAAAAATTCATATTCTCCTCCAAAAATGCCTATGACCAGAGGAGTCATTTCAATATTATCACCAATTTTTGCGATTTTCGAAAAAAAAATCAAGTTACACAATTTGATAATTTTGGTGAGGAAGCATATAAACTTTTTCCTCGCTGATTTTTTCAACCCAATTTACTGGGTATTGAAATAATTATGCAAAACATTTTTGCTCAAATGTGCTTGCCACCAGATTGATTTTTATCATTTATAAGGACGTAAAATCAAAACATTGTTAACAAACATTCACAGAAAAGAAATTAAACTTCCTGCCGGGGGGAAACAATTATTTCATAATTTTCTGCTTTTTCACGGCAGCGAGTATTTGGGTCCCTTGTTCCGATCCTTGGATGAAACCGGGTTGTTATATTTTATACAGTAATCATAGTTGTATAGGGAGTGAATGTATTTATTAGAGTGAATGTTTAATGAAGGGAATGGTGTGTGAATGGGAGTGAATGTGTTTGAACGGAAATGAACGTGACTACGAATCGGTTTGGAACGGGATGTGTTGAGTACTGGATTGATCTAGCTTCTGAAAGAACCACGGTAGCAGAATGGAAAAACTGACGTCTGCCCCCGGACTGCCACACCCGGTGGGTGATTCTTGATGTCTACTATTAGTTTACTATAAATAGAAAAATCTCTAATGCCGGAGGACAATGAAAAGTGAATATGTTCAACTGGCAAAAGTTTGTATGTACATATATGTACATGTGCGAATTTGAGCCTTACATAAATCCAAATCAATTCGTAGTTTTCATCAAATTTATTATTTAAAAAAAAATCGGAGTCATTTGGAGGAAATTTCAAACATTTGAGAAGAAATGTTTACTTGAAGGTGAACAGTTAAGAATTTTGTCCATTTTCTAGACAATTTGTACGTAAGGGTGTTTTGGATGCAGAAAATGTGTTTCAACTTTATTTCTCGCTATTTTTTTTCTTAAACGAGTAACGTTTACAACAGCAGAGGTCATTACAGGCCTCAGGCGGAGGGGGTGTGCAGGGCCGCTGGATTCGAACCCGGGACCTTCACCTCACAGTGATGAGCGCCGTGTCAACGCCTAAACCGTTGCGGCCACCCCAGTCATTTGACAATTCTTAGCATTAATGTGAGTTTGAAAAGAATCGGAATTATTTGTAAGGCTTGAAATTATTTGAGCAAAAATACGTATTGGAAGATGAACAATTTCAGAATTTTTTTATTTTTTCGAAAATTTGTTTTCAAAGGTTTTTTGAGTGTAGAAAACCTTTATCAACTGTACCTAATGTTTTACGCACATTTCGACTTCACAAAATAGTTATCGTCAAGCTTGAGATGATATACCAATTATTGATAATTCAAAAGGTCTTTGGTTTACATGTGTTTCAAAAATATTGTATACCCGTCGTTTCTTTTACATACAATAAGGAAATAATATTGTACATTGTATTAAATGAGGTAGATAAATAAAACGATGGGTGGTCCCATTGAATGTTAACAATTCTATTTTTTTAACGTAACGTTACAACGTTCGTTATTATAAATATTTAGTATTTCACGAGTAGTAATAAATAATATATTACTTAATTATTAAAATATTATTACTAATAAAGAATAAGTAATAAATTATAATTGATTCATAGATGCCAAAATATTTTATTATTTAGTGTCATTTTAAAAGTTATAAAAAATAAGATTTTTGTAAATCAGTGGAATCGTTTCAATAATACCATTTGAATTATTTGCGGATAAAAACCAGTGACAGAGGGTGAGTAATTTGAGATTTTTTTTCTCAAAAAAATTTCCATGAGTAGGTTTTGGGATCTGACAAAACAACTATGTTCTTGCTAAAAAAAAATATTTTTCTTTGTCGCTAGGTTACAATGCCAATATTTATTAATTCGTTACTAATAATTTCCAATATTATATACTACTATAATTACAAGTATCACATTGTACACTGACAGGCAAAACATCCCACTCACGTGTAATATAACTTAATTTATATATATTTTTATATATTACTCAACGTTACACGTTTTTTAAATAATAAATTAATAATTGAGTATTTGTTTACAAACGTAAAAAAAAAATAAATTACTAAGGCAAGTGAAAAATAAAACATTGACTAAAAAAAAGACGGACAGATAAACTTTGTTTTAATTAGATTTTTAATTAACATTTCAATATCGTGTATTTCCACCTCTTGCCTTAATTACATCTTGAAGACGAGGCGGCATACTTTCCACCATCAGTCTGGAAATGTCTCTTTGCTGGAGGTTACAGGTTAGCCCATTCTTCACCAAGAGTCCTGTCAAGATCGAAGAGTGTACGAGGAAATGAAGGCCGTACTCTTATTCGACTTTTGAGGTTATCTCGTAAACGTTCGATGAGGTTCAAGTTTGGAGAACGGGCTGGCCAGGCTAAGACCGTAATGTTATGCTGTTGAAGGTACGAGCGACATGTGGACGAGGATTATCGTATAGAATAGGATTGTCGCTGATTTCATCGAGGATACGAACAACAACCAACTCGATGCAACTCTCCATTGAAATTCCGGCATACACCATCATTGAGTTATGGTGAAAAGAGTGGCTCTGGGAAAAATTATAGGTTTCCTTTCATATCGCACAGCAGACCAATCGTCCAAAGACAGTTGGCTACGTTATCGAGCAAATGGGAGCCGTGAAACTCTGTGTGTTCTGGTCGATTCTGGTCCTCTAACGGGGCGAAAAGTCATCAATCCATACCGATTTACTCTTATGGGCAATGAGACAAATTAAGCTCAGAAATTTCTTCTATCGAGAAAATGAAAAAGAAATCAATCGCGTGAAATTTTTTTCCTATCAGTGCGTTCTGTAATTTGGACACTTCGAACTTCCTGGAGCTGACAAATCACTTGAAGAACGGTAACGTGCCGATTTCCCAAATTTCTCACGGTCAAAAAGCGCTTATTCTGTGGTTACCCGAGGGCGTCCAGAACCGGGCCCTCGATGGTCAGACCCAGTTTCTCGAAAAGATCTCGCAGAGTTACGTAGGGAACTCTGATGCCTATAGCCGCTACCTGATGCGGCGATCATCATTATGTGACACACCACGCTCAACATCTTCAGCACTAAGTGGCTTTTTAAGTTTAACCATTGATATTAAGATAAAGAAGATAAAAACAAAACAGTTTATCGCTTCTGAATTCAAATGACCGAATAAGCATTTTAAATTCCTTAAATTCACTATTTTTCGTGGTCCGCTTGACCAATTAATAACATTCAATTAATTATGGTTTTATGTTGAGATAAAAAAAGTCACGAGGGGGATTCCAATCCACGACCTTTGGCTTGATACGCAGCTTGAGCTATCGTATTTTATATTTCGTAAAAAGTAATAACTGAAAAATCCTTTGGCCTTGGTTTGGATTAACGATTATGTATGTTTAATCAATATTTCCAATTTAAAGCATAGCATAAACAAATATTCTTATATTCGTATTAGTAAAAACGATGAAACAAATTAAGGGCAGAATTTTCTTCTATCGAGAAAAAGAGAAAAAAATCAATCGGGTGAATTTTTTATCTGTCAGGGTAGTTTTGTTTCTCCCGAAAAATACAAAATTACCCCAATATTCTTAACAATGAAGCCATAGAAATTGTATGTTGCTATCAATGATAGGTAGTTGGCTTGTCGGCTGTTGCAACTATTTGAGGAAATATTCTCGGAAGTAGTAAAACGACAATGGCTGTAATCGTTCCCGGGATGATGAAGACTGCGAAAGCGAGTTAATCACTTTCAAAATCTAAAGTGTTGTCAAGCATTTATTATCTTCGCGTTTTTGCGGCATGTAGCCTCGGCTGTCTCTCGACAATATGTTCCCAAACTGTATCAGCAGAACATAAAGACCTACAGGCTCCTCCTATCTTATCTCATTAAATATTATCGTAAAGAGACGACGTCGTCATTCGAACGATTCTCGTTTGGCCGACATACTCGACAGGAATTAGACGGCTGTGTATCACGTCTGCTGATAATGCGATCTTCGACCCTAATGTGGACTTTTCGAAATTCCGAGAGCCTGTTTATCAACCCTGTATTAAAAACGTTACCCTTAAAATATGAAAAGGTAACGTTAACATACCCCTCTTTCCACACCTCATCAATCTTGTTTAATGAGTGGTGTTAAAATACGCGTTAACATTTTTTAATCAAACGTTAAACTACTTAGGTCACGTTAATCACGGAGGGTCTCCGGACATAATGGACAACGTTCTCCTCTGATGGTTTCTCCTGATATTAAATTGTTTATTAAATTTCACAATTTGACAGTTTCAGTTTGGCATACCTGAATATTGGATTATTCAGTGTAAAAAAGTGTTGGTTTTATTATTTTAATTTCCGAATCGTATATTAAAAAAAATTTTTCTATAAACATTAAACGTCTATTCATTTTAATAAGATAGCCAATAACAATTCTGAACACAAACAGATCTAAAAAACTATTGCTGAAAATAGAAAAGTTTAAACTTTTGTACCATACCTTTTTTTTAAATTTTATTTTGATTTGCCATCCTTTTTATTTTTTAAATTGATTTTATACAAAATATGGAGGAAAAAGACTTCTATATCATAATAAAAATACGTAACTCATTTTTTGTAAAAATTAGATCTATGTGCAATATAAGAGTTGGATTATAAAATATATCCAGTTTTCTTGCAGGCTGTATTATCATTATTTTCATTAATAAATCAATTCACAGCAAAAACCAATTGAGAAAATATATTTAAGTGCATTAAAAACGTGAAAAACATAGAAATACCATATCGTGTGAGAGAGATCCTGAAAATGTTCTGTGGTCAAGGAAAGATGAATTTTTAAAAATATCAGTTTACTGCAACCTAACGAAGGCAAAAAAAGTCGAACAGTAATTGGAAAAATATTATATCGGTTATCTCCTTACTATACAAAATACCAGGTAGCCTGAAACGTTCGTGCGGGCTTGATGGGTTTAATAATTGTCACAATTGAAGTTACTTTAGAAATATTTTTTGCTGGGATATAGTCTTCATTAGCAGCATAGTTCTGCCCTTCCCATAAAATTTTGAGTTCCATGACCTAACTTCAGCTAATTTTCCAGCTTTTAGCTATTATGGAAGTCCCAATTATGCTTGTGATTGTTCATGTCTAAGAAAAAACGAAAACCAGATGGGGCTAAATCTGAAAAGCACCGAAGGTGTGGTAGGACATTCCAACCTTCTCCTTCGTTCTGGCTGGTCTATCATCCTGTTGAAGACCTTTCCCGTTCACGAGATCAAGTTGGCTCAGAGCCGGGGCAACGGATATTCGTTGCAGTTGGCTTGAGTAAATTATTGCGATGGTGGCCACGTGGTAGGAGTTCGTAGTACACAATGCCTCAACTAAACTGCCACACAATGCATCAACTTTCATTGGTGATTTTCACGTCAATGAGTGACAGAGTCATTCGGTGACAGTCAATCGTATGACCCCTGGTTCACTGTACAGGATCCATTTTGCGTTGGATGTATTCCGGGCATAAACCGTCTCTACTTTGTTCTGTGAAAGTAAAAAAAAGGTAAAGTTTTTGTATTGAAGCTTGTTACCGTCGGTCACTTTATGAGGAATTCAACTTCCACGCCTTCCGAAATCGAGGTAATCTAGAGGGAAAGGTCAGTTAGGTGCCACAATGCCTCGTTATTCAAAACTTAAGGTCTACCAGACTGCGGTTCTTGATCAATCCCCACATTCCTAGGAACAAAGCTTTTTAAACCACTTTTGGGCAGTGCACTCACTGATTCATCACCGAATGGAGTGCAAATTTGTCGAACCGCCTCGGACGCCCTAGCACTGTGCTAAATTCATACAATAAGCACGCACAAATTTTGAGTTTTCAAGAATGAGAAAGAACATATTTTATAATTTACAGTTAACGGTAGAAGACACTTTTTCATTGTCCTCTTGATGTTACGTGATGTAACACCTAATTCTCCTGCGTAAATATAAATATTGATTAACAGTACTAAAACAAAACAATTGAAAAAGCATACGTTTTTTTCTGGTTGCCTGGTAACGCAAAAGAAAATTCACTCAACAATATTGGCGCTCGTTCTTTACATTCATTTTTGATTTAAAAACAATAGTGAATTTTTGTTCTTTATTGTACCTATGATGTACTCGGTTCAATGATAAGAAAAAAAATCGTAAGTAGTGACATAAAGAATATATAACCACAACACTCTAACGCAAGCTTATCTCAACTTTTGTGCTGTCGTCTATATTACTGAAAGATGATGTCTACTGATAAAAAACAAATAAATAAAGATCTTGGAAATGGAGGTTTACACTATAAGCGGATGCTGACCAATAAAAAGTTGGAGTGTCGATTACAGGTGACTGACAACATCGTTTTACTGATCAATGATAAGATCTCGTCAAGACCGATTTAAGCGAAATCCGAGAGGATTTCATGTCTATGTGTCAAGCTCATGACCGGTCATTTCGAAATACTTTTTTCATATCGATGACAGTAAAAGACCTGACAGCTCGCTCGCATAAACGTCTCTATTACCATATGCGGGTTATAACTCCAAATAAACTAGGTAAGAAACGCTCTCCCGCATTTATTAATAAGTGTTATTTTTTGTCGGCCAACGACGTTTTTCCCGTTTAGCTAAAGTGGGAGTAATGGGACAAAGTGTCGTCCGACGTGCACTTGATTCCATAACTAATAACTAATTAAACACATGTGCACCGGAACGAAGTTCCAACATTCCGTTTTAAGGAAACTATTACCGCTGGCTAAGAATATATCATGGGAAAGAGCGTTTTCGAGTTGATAAATTCCTCGTTCAGCTAGCATTCTATAAGTGAAGGCTTGTTTTTATAATAACGGAGACAGCAGAAATTAGCCTTTCCTTGTAGAAACATAAAGTTTTCGCAGGAAACGGAGAATAGGTGAACAAGCGACAAGCACCTGCTTCCATTCCAGCTTGTGATACTTGTAGACGAAAAGGGTTGTACTGGCATAAAGAAATGTATTGACTATAACGCATGTTCAGTCGCAACCGTTAGGAACATAACTCATAAAAACATATTTTATTATTTGGTTAAACGTTCAGAAAAAATATTCACTTTAAAGCATTTTTATGTAAAATGCTCCAAATATAACGAGATATGGCTAAAACGAAAATATTACGATCAATCCAAAATTAAGGATGACATTAACAAACACTTTGCAAACGTTATATTTTATTCGATTTTTATTTATTTGCCTTGGTCGGGTTTATGTATTACGTGTAGAACATACATTTTCGACATCATGTTTTATGTTACAACATACAAGTTTCGAGTTCTTTACATCTGAAAAGTTTCATAAGATTAGGTGAAGTCATTTTCCAATTATCACCATTTATGTGATTTCCGTAATAACAAATAAAAGACGAAAAATTTAAGAGGAAGTTGAATGGGAGAAAATATTCTCCCTGCTTGATCCAACCCAAAAATATCTATGTTTTCTGCTAAGAAAATTCGTTTTTAAAGACTTTAAGGGGTGCTTAAAACGAATCCGAATAGTGTTTTTTTTTTAGAAAGTTTTTTTAGCATACTTTCAGAAAGGGCCTTCGGTTTTAGAAAACTTTTGGTTACTTTCTTACCCTGCATAAAAATTTACATTAAATTCGTATAATATCCAGTGAAATACATGAATTCAGAGCCAGTGAGATGTACGTACTCCGGGTTCATTCATGGCCGCTGAGATAGGAACACGGGACACTTACTCCGCACTTACACTGCCCGCGATGCGGTGCGATGCTGAAGACTAAGTGAAAATATACTACGTTATTATGGGTAGTCAACAACACTTTTAGGTTCAAAAAACCTGCAAAATTTCTAACGGCCTCAAAACACGAGTAAACAAACTCAAAGATAGTCCCATCTTTGAAAATCCAGCTTCTAATTGGAATGTACTGCAGAATGAACAATTGAATGCAACGTTATGAATAAGCAGACAAAATAAGCCAGAAAATTATTTGCAAGAAGTTTTACGAGGTAACTTTATCATTACCTTCATACATAGGCATATTCAATGATAAGCCCTACTTGTGAAATACACAAACTGGCGCCCGAAGTATATCGAATTTGAAGCAACAGCTCGATGGAGACATAAACTAAGATAACAAGAGGACCCGTGGAATGATTTAATATTTCCTAGAAGAAAGATAGAATCAATAATTATTCGGATATCGTGAGATGCGGACTGGTGGGATGTAGGTATCAGCAAAACATTTTCTTTATCGTGCCAACGTTTCGATCTTTTATTGAGATCATCTTTATATTTAGAGGATTTACAAACATAGTTCACATTTAGAAAATGCATATAGGATGTGGAAAAGTGAATTTATACAATGCAAAATATATTTTATATTCCATCGAAGTATGTTTGTAAATCTCAGGCCCTGAAGATGATCTCAATAAAAGATCGAAACGTTGGCACGATAACGAAAATGTTTTTCTGATACCTACATCACACCAGACCGCATCTCACGATATCCGAATAATTATCTATTAACGGTCACTAATCTCTACACTGTGTGAAAAGTTGAATGTCAATTAAGAGAAAGTTGGCTAAAAATTCAAATTTACTGTAGGATTATGATTTTGTGAAACACAGGGGACTTCATGAAAAAAAAATTCCTTGGTTTTGTAAATACTGAAAGATATGCTGCGTACTGAAATGTTGCCCCTAATAGTGACTTATAAATAAATGTACTTTATTTCGCAAAGGTCAGATATCACCAATACAAAAATAAAGTTGGATTACTGTAAATTTGAGTTTTCGGTTACAACCGGTTCAAAAAATGAATCATTAATATTTTGAAACTTTTGTAAAAAAAATGAAAAGATAGTGAAAATTCAGCAAAAAGTCACTATACAATTGAACGTAAAAAAACAATTAATTAGTTTTCGCGGTTCGCTTGACAAATTAATATCTTTCAGTGAATTAAGGTTTTTAGTTGTGATGAAAAAGTCCGTGTAACGAGGGGGATTCGAACCCACGATCTTCGGCTAGATACGTCGATGCTTTCTCGATCCACTCGGAAACTAACTTCCCATCTCAACCCCACCTTTTGAATTTTCCCTCCTTTTTGCCTTTTTTCAATTCCCTTGTAATCTATTTGATTCGTAAGGAAAAACGTTCTCTAAAAATGAATTAAACAGTCAAAATATTCCCTAGCTTGAAAAACGCAAGTCTAACATCGTTTCCTGACATGTTTTACTGCATATTTTGTGTTCTTTTCCATAGGCTTCAATACGAAAGTAGGAGATTTTCACACCGTTCTTATTGGTATAATCTAATTTACATTAGTATTAATCTTTTATGAGATATAGGAGTGTTTATGATATAAAGTCGAGAAAGGTCGAAGTAACATTAAAATTAAAATGTCTCGAATAAAATTGAAAATGATACTTTTTGGTTCGATTTTACATGTAGGATGACGTTATGAAGTATTACGTATTTATTAAGTACGTCTTTTATACGGTACACAAACTAGTAAAACCCGATTGTTCACTTCCATTCTGTCCTATATTCTTCTTATGTTTTGCTGAAGCATTCAACGACTTTGGACCTCATGCATATATGTTTAATACCATTGAAACAATGGGTTTTAGCTTATTTCCAAAAAATTTAATCAAAATTGTCGTCGGTTATCTGAAAACCTATTAACAAGATCCAAGAAAATCCTAGTATTTTTTTCTAAATTGCTTGTTTCAATTAAGCACCGTATGATTCAAAGGCCCTCGTTATTTCACAATTTTGAAAACTCTTTGAATAAAGTAATTTCAAGCAAGATTTAATAAAAACGTTCCGTTTTGTTTTTTTAAGAATGAAATCTACACAGCGAGAATTCTATTTTCTATAGTTTTACATCAAGCCCTCCTAGTTTTCAGTACTGTCGAATAATTCGAATGGAATTAAAATTCAATTTATTTACCTTTTATAAAAATAAAAAAAACACTGAACAAGAATTTGTGTTTCATTCTTGTTGGTCAAAAGCAGAATGTCACATTATACAATAACAAAATTTAGAATTAAACTGTTAGATTGAAGATAATTTAATAATTTAATTAAATATAAATAGTTTATTGTTCTACGAGTTGAAACCGTAATACTTTCAAACACAAGATAAGGAAACTCGTTTTGAAAAATCAACTAAACATGCAATATTACCTTGCTTAACTTACGAAAACAGAAGTGTAGTGGTGGTCTTCAGAGCGTGCGGCACATTAGTACTCAAGGAGAAAACGGATCCCTTATTTCTGAAGTCAGTGGATTTGCATGAATCATACCGAGTGAATCCTCTTTAAGCCTATAAAACTCCGAAAGACGGCCTTACGTGATTATTCAGGTGCGCTTTTAAGTCGACCAACGTAGATGTTTTTTTCATCGGGCATCTCAAGAGGACAGGTCGTTGAATCCCGGTACATTTGATCCTTTATCCCTTATTTTTGAATTTTATTCGTATAACGACAAAGAACGTGTTTTTATTTACAATTCTGCATTTTTTTTCGCAAATAACATTTGTACGAAGATTCCGTAAATTTCTGCTTTCTCTGTTTCCCTTTGTGTGTTTTTAAAGGTGAGACACTTCAAGCGCCTACGCCCCCAATGTTGACCAAAACTTCCCTAGTTGACGTTCAACTAATTTGGACTAAGGTTATCTCAATTTCCCCCTCCTATTTCCAATGAGGTTGCAATACAACGTCCCTTGAGTAGAATTGATTTTGCATTGATCAGCGTGCGTCGTTTTTCACTTCAAGCGATTCTGTACTATTCCGCGGGATAAGCTCGTGTTAATCATACATTATGTTTTATTTTATGCAAGATGAACATTTTTTAAAATTTTTAATTTAAAATTGTCGTAAAACAATAATTATTATCATTTTTAGATGATCCTGCTAATCTGAGTAAAATTAATGTCCTCTGTAGAGGCTACTGTTGTCTTGCCTATCATCTAAAGATCAGACAAATCAGACACAAAAAAAGCCAAATCTCACGAAATGCACAATTGAGCTTCTCATATATTGTCCTGGCTTGCAGTGAACATCTTCTAAAGGAGAGGTACGGCAACTCTCCCTTGTTGGACAGGATACAATAAAATACTCTACAATGCACAGGGGACAAAACATGTGAAGGGAAGGTTGAAAAATGTCAACTGCTTCTAAAAGAAGGGGTTGAAATTGCGTCTATAATAACACCTATGGATATTGAGTGTAAGGACCTAAATCCAAATTGGTGAGTTAGGTTTTATTTATTTTATTTACTTTTTCTAGATTGCACTGATGTAACATTACGTGGAACCGTAATGAGAGCGATTTTGTTTTGTACATTTCTTGTACATTCTTTCTTTTGCTTTCATAACATATTTTTGTAGGAAGTCGCTTTTAAAGATGTAAAGATGCAATAATTGTGGGGTTTTCTTTAAATGAAACCCACGTAATGGCGTATTACTAACTGGTTGATATTAATAAACGATGTACGAGTTGTCAACGTTATCGCCATGGAATAAAAACATATTTCTCATCTACTTAAGATACTTTTGTTAGTCTAAACACGATAGATTATCTCATAACTCGAATAATACTATTTATAATTTAAGTGCACGGGTGCACTAAATCACCGGTGAAAATATATATTAGTATTTTTATTTACAGCCAGTTTTGAATATTTAATTATTCATGGAGTTGCACATGCAAGGAAATAGAATTTATGTTTTAGTTGCTATCGCGATCTTGAAAAATACGACTCATATCTATAACTGTGTATCCGGTAGTAGATTTTAGGAATACATTGACTGCATTAACATAAGGTCTCACCAATTTAATTACCGAGAAATGAAATACGTTTTTATTTCGGGAAATGAAAAAAAGGCCGCAATGATTTTTGTTAATTATAATTCATTAGGGTGTTAAAAACGGATGCAAGTTACTGGTTTATCGACTGATAAAAACGAATAAGCCCTTTCCGCTCGACGTGCCATCGCGTGGATCCTCCATATGAAAACCCTCGATTCGAGGAATTAATTACATAAAACATTCTTGGGCTTAATGATATTAAAGTCTGCAAATAATATACCGCTTGTATTGTTGAAATCGTTAAAACTGCAGACAGCCTTCACATGTGATCAAATAAATTCTCGGAACATTAGGACAAGTGCAATATCACGTTTTAAATAGGTTTTCTGTTACAACGGAAAGTAATGCACTTCTTTTTTACAGCAAGTTTTCAGTCAGAAAAAATTTGCGACTGTTGAAAATTGCATTATTTGCACTACGACATTGTCGATAAACCACGGGCAGAAATATTAATTCATATAATATCCGTTCCGAAATACTTATTTGAACAAGCAGTCAATAAACATGAAGGTTAGAAATTAGAAAAAATTTTTGAAGGAGGCCCTTAATTGCCATACTTCAATAATTATTAAGAATAAATTGGACCCCAAAAGCCTTCTGTTACAAGCTGAACAACCTTACTTAGCCCGGTGTTAAATTAAGCAGGTGTAATTTTGCGAAGAAAAACATAAAAATAATAATCCTTCTTACAAATAGAAGTAATCATCATATCCAACAAAATAGTCAGTTTCCAATTTACCACCCGCTCAAAAACCTTGCTGACATGATATTTTTTGTTTTACTGGTCACATTTAAAAAATAACACCTTTCCATTTAATATGCCTATCATGTTATCGAAACAATATATAAGACAAATATTGATATAGATTTTTTGTACAATTGTAATGGAACTACAAATAGTTAAAATCAAACTAAAACAATAAGTAAGAAATTATTCAAGCGTTAATAACGTGTAAGATAAATTATGCTGAAAGTAAAATTATGACGAAAAATCTTCTCTTAGCTGTTCTCCGGTTTCTGCTGACAAGACGCCTTAATTTACAGCGTGTTCGTAAAGTCGTTTTATTTGTATTAACCAAACTTTTTTTAAATGTATTTTTTGACCTTAAAGTTAATAAAAGCTTTATTAATAATCGGAGAAAATATGTGGTTTTTACTTAGTGCTCATAATGCGTGTAACGATAAACCTAAATAAATTCAATCACGACGCGTAGTTCCTTTCTAAGCTATTTTTCTATTTGCATTGTATGAGCGGAGGGAATTAATTCGCAATCAACCATGGATCACCAAGCGTTAAATTATTATACATGTTAATAAATCAGATAAAACGAAATTAAAGCGAATTAATTACGTGAATCTCATTAATATCGAAATATAAACTGGTGGTTTTTAGTTACCGAAATCACGATCGAATGAAAATTAAATTGCTGTTTTCTACAAATGTAACTTCCCAACGCATAATTGTCAGTGCGAGTCTAGTTTAGCAAAACTCAATAAAACCAGGCTGCCCAAAAATAAGGCAGTGCTCAGTAACTATGCCAAGTCTATACATAACACGGTCAAAGACAATAACCCTATCACCTGCCTAATAAACCTACCTGAAATAATATATCTAACGAGAATCTGGAAAAAGCTCATTTACACAAAAAACATATAGGTTCCATAGAGATTGTTTCAGGCAATCAGAGATAAGAAATAAATATAGATCATCATCCTTGGAAATGGACACTTTTGTTTAACTCAGAAAATACTCGACATAACAATATTCAAAGATTTAACAAACTATAACGGAGAAGAATAAATCAGGAGAATGTCAAACCAATTTGCACGGTACATCTCCCTCACACCAGTCCAGTATCCGAGTCAGATATATTGTATTTTTATAAAGATTTAGTACTAGTAGTAGTATTATTTACTCTCTGTCTCTGCCTCTGCCTGCGTCTCTGTCTTCCACCTGTCTGTGTGTCTGTTTTTCTCTCTATCTCTCTTTCTACCTATCTGTTTATCTATGTATTTATCTTTTCTTCCTCTCCGTCTTATTCTCTCTCTTTCTTTCTCTCCACCTATATATCAGCATCTACTCTATTTTTATTTTCTCTTAGTCGCTTGCCCTATCTTTTCCTCCCCCCCCCCTCTCTCTCTCTCTCTTACTATCTATCTATCTATATATATATAGATCTACTAATCAATATTCAGTTTCTCGAACTCTTATTCCCTCCGTTCCTCTTTCTCTCTCTCTCCTCTCACTTTACGTCTTTATTTGTTTACCTATCTATTTACCGACCTATAAATACCTTTCTTCTTAGTACCTCAAATGGTACCTTTCTACCTACTCTATCCTCATTCTCTCTCACTTATTCCCTTTCTCTTTTCCTCTCTATCACCCTTCCCACTCTTGCATTCTCACTTTCTCTATCTATATTTGTGTCTATGTAAAGGCAAATGAACAGCCTACTCTGGCATCGAGTTAATATAATCTGTTATTCAATTAAACAATGTACTTTTGGTGAAGTGTGTAATTGAACGTTGAGTTGATTTGTGTTTGTGTTAAGCCGATGCTCCGCAGTCTATTATAAGGCCATTTTTCCATGGGATCCAAAGAATGTGTCAAAGCGACTTCCGGTCTTCTGTGGAGGGTCGGCTCACTTTGACTTCCACCGTTGCACCGCCCCTTTCATCTGGTTTACAAGGGCCAAGGCCAAGCTCCCATTCGGCCTCAAGCCCATTCAGAACCTCACGCCCCGTCCCCCCCGGCCAAAAAAATTCTGTCCGACTGAAACAATTTGGTTCTTACGCCCTATTGTCCATTGTTTTGGTCGACTATACCCGAATAGCAGTTATGGGACCTACTATATGACTTATTATTCATTTTATTATTATCCTTATCTACAAACCTGATTTTTAGCTGCCATTCTTTAAAATGTGGTGGGCGCCGGGAATAAATAAATCTACATCCTTACCAGCCCGTAAAAAGACTATTCAGATTCACAGACGCTAACATTTGACTGTCTATCCTAGATTGCGATGAATATCTTATAGGTTTCAAAAAAAAAAAAAAATTAAACACATCTATACCCCTCCTTGTAAAAATCTAAATTATATTTGAAATCGTGAAAACTGGAACGGTTTCATTTTTCTTATATCAAATGAGAAAATGAGATACGCTTCTCATCCACTTTTATCAAATTGTAATGTTTTTTAAAAATATTACTTCAATGTTTATGTGGCATTAATTTTCTTGTTTTTCTTTTTTTCCATTTACTCGTGGCAGAATACAATGATTCTAAAGTCGTGTAAGAACGCCATTTGGGGAGTCATGGTTGTCGTTGTCCTAGTTGTCAACTATTTTAATAGTAATATTTGCCATAGTGTACCTATTTATGACAAAAAAAATGAAATAAGTACTATGTCAGCTAACATGCAAGCAGTGTCGTAAGAAATAGTGCTATAACCTATAATTGTTACAATAGTCTCTTTTACAGTTACTTTTATCATATTATTTTAGTTTCTGAGTATATTTGTGAATAAATTATGTTGGTTTTTGTGTTTTGTGTGTTACTTTTACAAAACAGGAGACAATTTTAATTTCTCATCGTTAATAATGGGTGATTTTGAGAGTGAATTAGTCGCGTAGTAGGTTTGTCCTCTATGAATATCAAATATTTGTGTTGATTGTACTCCATTTATTTTACTAGTCAAATATTTGTATTCTGTTACATCTATTTTGTAAGAATGTATTCATAAGCCTGAATCGTAGGGAATACCGAAAGGCAGAATATCAAGTACTCAACGAAGAGAAATATGTATGTTATGTTCGAGGACTTTATCATCCATCCTACGTGGATGAATGGTATAGAAATGAAAACGCATATTTTAAGAATGAGTAAAATTGATGATGATATTGACGATGGTTACTAGGAAGTAGGTGTTTTTGTGCCTCCAAACACTGCAGCCTTCGGTCTTATTACACTTTCTTAGTTTCTAAGAGACTAGAAGACTCCTAAGAAGTAAAAGGTATTGAATGCCGTTGCTACACTTCCTTTCTCTGGGTTGAGAGTGACCTTTTTTTCTGGACTGTTTCTTCCACATCATTGCATAAACTACGAATGGTGTCTCATTGACCCCCCCCCCCTATTTTAGCCATCTCTAACTTTTTGAGTTTGCCAGTCTTGGCGAGTGATGTTTTACTGGTTGTTTACTGTGTCGAGCGCCCCTTGAGTTCATCCACTTCTCCTTTTGTCTTTTGTATTCATTCTGTGATAGAGGATTGTTTGTTATCCCAAGAGTAATATTAGAGCCTATGCTTGGTCTTCCTTATCCTCCTCTGGCCAGTGGGCCTGCCTTTTCGTTACTCATGATTCCCACATGTCCTGGTACCAAAGATATCATAGGTTGTTATTTTTCCCTTGTTTTTGAATATTTTGGTTGCATTCACTGAGTAATTTTGATGTGATTTTTTTACATGCTAATTCTTTAATACCTGCTTGGATATTAGACCTTACTTACTTTTTTGTCAGTGTAATCACGTCTAAGATTTTCTAAATCAACAATGAGTGCGTGAACATCGTTAAGTTAAAGATTCATGCATTACAGGCCGAAATGATCATGTCTTCGATAGCCCCAGGAGCCTGTAGGTTCATTGTGCCCCTTCTAATTAAATGGTGCCATTCCTTAACACTATATAGAGAGCAAGTTCGAACGCCCCCAGTATGAAAATTATTCACAAGTACCCCTACCCAAGTAGAACCCCGGACCACTAAAAACACGAGATTGGTTGATTCTCGCGCGAAAGTAATGTGTTTGCATATATGTAAGGAAATCATGAATCAACAGTGAGTATTAGTTTATACAATTGTGAAATTTGGTTATTATTTTTAGAAAATCCATTCGGCAGAAATTTTCTGTTTAAATGCAATAGTGGAATTGATTATTTATTTAGTAATTTAAATAGTTAATAGTTCAGTTTGTTTTTATATTGTACTTTCGCGACGGTTACTTTTCACCGGACAACTTGGCCAGATTTTTAACAATTCAAAGGCATCGTGAAATGTGGGCGAGATTTGTGATGGTTACAGGCAAGCAAACATGCCAAAAAGCTCACTGACCATTCGTAATTGGCACACTGGGAGGGTGGTGCGGAAAAAATTAATTTCCAATAATATTTGTAAAAGGCACGGCGCGTTATTAAATCAAAGGGTAGGTGTACGACTGTTGATAGGTTATCAGCTACGTGTATCACAACAGGCATTGTTTGTCTTCCATTATTCAATGGAGATATAATTAATGGATGTATATTGACTCTCGGTGACGCGACGATGTCACGCCAAACCCACCCCCCATCGCCGATCTCATCAACCCTCCAACACTAGCCAACCCCGGTTTAAAAAGAGTATGAAAACCGTTTTTTAATTGTTTATGATGTTTGGACTACAGAGCGGTGACACGTTTTTGCCCGTCCTGTTCCCTATTGTTTGCATTTGGCCGGTTCCCCATTTTTTTTTAATCTCCTGATCTGAATATATTTAATCCATGAAAAGCGCCTTAGGCAAGCACAAAGCAATCCCGCCGAAATATTTCAAATACCGCAACGCCTAATTACACAATATCACGATAAATTTTTTTGCAATATAATTTATCATTCTAAAAAAAGGTTTTGCATTAATTTTTTTTAAAAACAGGATATGCGATAAGTAAGATATAGATATATATTCATTTTGCTAGTGTCCCCCTGTTTTTCTCAAAACCTAAGGGAAAAGGTAAAACTGTAAACATAAAAAGTCACATAAAAATTAAATAATATTTTCTTTTTAGAATAAACAATGCAATAATTACTGTTAGTTTTTGCAATTCCTTAAATACACGTTATGAAATGAAAATTTTGTTTTCCAAATGACAACGTAGCATCATCTACGGATTTTAGGAAAAATGGCTTAACCCATTTGAAAATCAGGTTATACAATAATTAGATAGATATAGACGGTTTCAACATACTATTGGTTTTTTTAATTTCTTCAAAATTTTGAAAAATAACTATATTATTTTTGTCAATAAATTAAATTCGAATAATAAACCAAGACGCAATATTTAATGAAGTCCAAATTATATATATAGTTACAATAAATGTTTTATCTATGTTAACGTGATGATATACTACATAATATAGAAAATTTGAATGTAACATATATTTAATTGCCTCCTTTCAGGATTGAATTTTTATTGCACAGAAAAAAATGAATCAGGGATAAGGACAACTGAACGACCACAATTGCGCATGACCGCATACGTGCTATAAACATCGTTCGTTTATCAAAGTTGAAAATAAAAACCCTCTTATTTTGCGTTTCAGACGTTCAAAATGATTTTATCGTCTGAAAAGGTAATTGCTTTTACATAGATGGCCGATCACAAATTTATAGCATTTATTTATGTTTAAGTCTCAAATTTTGTCGTTGGAATGACAAGACGACTTCGAGATCGTTTCTTTTCGTGATAATCCTATCTGAGGGAAAATTCAATTGAAAAAAAGAAAAAAAGCTTTGATTTCTATCAAACAGTGGGTTGTTCTATATCGGAAAAGTTGTTGAGTATTGATGTTGGGTACACATGTGCTAAGTAGGTAGGGGGTAGACAGTAAACGTCTTAAGGTCTAACTAATCTGGGGCCAGCTTGATGGATACAGCACACCCATCTAATGGCACCCCTATTATCAATTTCTGGCAAACACTTTGCTTGGTAGTTAGGATTAAGCGATGTGTACACACAGTATGGATATTAATGCTATATTTTAGTTGGACACGGATTAATGGGTGAGTGTGAGGTGGAAGGGGCATTTGACCAAGCTCTATATCTCAAGACGATGTCTTAGCGGCGAAAGGGCCCTGTTGTGGACCATTAATAACAAGGACTTAGACCGACTGATATATGCAATGCGACATTGTCTTACTACTATGGACAGAGCCCATCTGGGCACCTCCTTCCAGCTCGCATCTAATTTATTAAAGAGCTTACCCCTTGACAATGTCTCATTACACCTAGTCCTTATTACACTACCTGAGGATAATCCCTTCTCATCTCGAATAATAATTGTTTATTGCTATATGTAACTTTAGACTTAGCCGTTAAATAAATGAATGTGAGTTTCACTGAAAAAATTGATACAAACAATTTTGACACATTTTTTTTCGTTTAGCATAATTATAACAACCTGAACGATTATAATAAAGGGTAAACAGAGATTATAGCCTGCAGGTTGTCAAATCTTAAGAGAGAACAAGTAAATATGAGTTTAAAATAAGGACGAATTAGTATAAAGACGTTCAAACAACTTTGAAACGTGATTTTCTGTAAAGAAAATAATATTTCATACGGTGTGTCAATAATTGTAAAATATCTGCACATTTTAATGAATAAAACACACAAACAATTTATCCCAGAGTTTTTAAAGTTGCCGTATTATTAGAAAATGAAATGTATATTTAATAAAAAAATGTCAACAAAATTTTCATACTTATATTTTGATAATATAAAAAACCGTACTATTTTCAAAAGTAGGCAAGGTAAAAATATTATCCTTTGATTACTTGTTTGTCAAAATGTCTGTATAAACCAGCATAAATGGAAATAAATAAAACAATTTCATTGCAACAAACGTCTTGCTTTTTGAACTATTGCTCTCCTCTTTTGCCTTTTCCGATTGTTTTCTCTTAACGAACGGTTTTGCAATTCGGTAGATGATGAACACCATTTATATCATCTTACTGTACGTTTCTCTTGGCAAATTAAAATAAAAAATGATCGATCGTTAAATAACAATTGTAGGATTCATAAGTAATTTTCTCCAACGAAGGCAGAAATGGCCACTTTTAAATAGAAAAGCATATATATTCTAATGACCAAACACTCCGTCAGCAATTTACCATAGCATTTTTAAAGTTATCAGTTTATCAAAAAATCAAATTTTTTATAAACAGACAACAAAAAAAGATAATCATACTTATTATTTTGATTATTAAACTTATTAAATTAATGACAGAACCTTTATTAATAACATATACTATACTTGTTACTATAATTACTTAAATTTTCAAGCGTAAACTAACCAACTAAAAATTTATTATTTTATAGGGATATTGATTGACCGTTCTTCTGGTTCTCCTTTTCTGATTATCAAACGAATCTTCTAGTAGATGATAAAAATCATATATATTATTAAATTATTGCATGTTTCTGAGGCGAACAAAGAAATTGTTTTATCAAGCTCATTAATGATTTTATGCAGCTGTGAATTGGCCACCTTTAAAATAATAAGGATAAGATAAGCATCCAATCAAAACCATCGATCACCAACTCATAGGCGTCGATGATATCGTTGAGTTAAGCCCCGTAATCAATAGCACATTAATTGTTCTCTACGCAGATTAGCAAAGTGGGGCCTCTTCAACCGATTGATTACACGATTTTCATGCTTCTATGTTTTATTAATATCGAGTTGACAAATATTCCGACAAATTATTAAACGAATAATTATGGGAAAAATAAGTAATAAATTTGCAATAGGACTAATTATGTTGCAAATTATATTATTATATTATAAAGATTTTTGAAATATCACATACTGATTTTTATTTAGACCCGAAACATTAGAAACGACGTGTTTCCGTCGCAATTTTTAGTGAGAAAGAAATGACAACCGCGTCAATTTCCGTTCTCGGTGAGATCTCATCGGGCCGAAATGGCCGATTATAACGGGAAAGTCATAGTTAGTGTAAGTGACTAACTATTTGTTCGTAAACGGCAATTACGACACCCATCACGCTAAAATGTTTTACATCGACCACAGATATGGAATGACTTCGGCAAAATTCATTCGAGCTAAAACATAAAATCTGAATTATTGCTTATTAATTTATGGGGTACTAATAAGAAGTATTATTAAAACAAGGGATCCACTTACAAGGGGAGACTATTGACATGCGATCATGGATTCCAATGAAAATTTTTTCATGATAATAAGGGCCGAGGATATGAGAAACTAGTAAATTACGTAAATTTAAAAAATATAAAATTCTTATATATGATGTGGAAATAAATGCAAAACAAAGGAAGAAACCCATATTTTGTACTAATTGAGTATATGTATTTTTTTTTTCCTGTCTGTATTTTTTTTTCATTCTAAGACTATTAGTAAATGTTCAAAAACGTATAACTTTGATTAATATGTACAAATCAAGTTACAAGTGGTCGGAAATTTTTGATTTTTGCCTGTATATATATATATATATATATATATATATATATATATATATATATAT
>CM077100.1:15202579-15226885 GCA_039619505.1 Cimex hemipterus
TATATATATATATATATATATATATTATATTTACTAACAGTCTTTGAATGAAAAAAAATACAGACAGGAAAAATAGTTTTAAATTTTGTTTTAGATTGGTAATTAACATTCCAATATCGCCTATTTCCTCCTATTGCCTTAATAATCTCCAAGACGTCTGGGCATACAGTCTGGAAATGTCTTTGCTGGATGTTAGTACATTCTACATGAAGAGTCCTTTCATGATCGTTGGAGAGTATCAGGAAGTGATGGACGTGCTCTTATTCATCTTTTGAGGTTATCGCATAAATGTTCGATGGGGTTCAATCCGAGAGAACGGGCCAACCCGACGAAGACCCTGATGATATGCTGTTGAAGGTATGTTTGTACTTTGCTAGCGACATTATAGTGCATTAGAATAGGATTGTCGCTGATTTCATCGAGGATAGGACAACACAGCGAGTTGACACGTACGTCTGCTTTATTGATAGTGGTGGTATTGCGCGTTGTGCAATCGTGTTCAATTCTAAGAACCTGATCGCCCTAGAGTGAACCACAAAACGTTTACTCGTGTTACGTCCTTACGGTTCAGTTACTGTTCTATCACTAAGAAACTGGCTGTATAATTTCGACGAGGAGCTGAAGATTTTACTTTTTTATTTTTTTGCGTAAGCTCTATTTGTAACATAATAATTAATATTTTTGATTTCTTGAAAAATTAGTTTTCACTTCTGTTGAGGGGGCGTCGGTAGCAGCAACGGTAGGCGTTGACAAGGTGCTCATCAATGTAAGGTTAGGTCCCTGGTTCGAATCCAACGGCCCTGTATTTCTCAGCCCAATATACTTACAAAAGTTTAATATTTTTTCCCTAGTTTCAAATCCTTACCTTTTTTGTAGAAAAATTATACAGCGTACCTCCCTTGTTAAATTTCAAATAAACTCATATAAATCCTGATAAATCATTCGAACCTGAAATGGGATTTTTTCAAAAACACCGGCAACCTGAGGGTTTATACGACCTCTGCTGTTGCGAACCCTCGTAAAAAAAAAATTTTAGTTGATGGAACACAATTTGGAACAACGTTAGATATTGGAAAAAGAACACATTAAATCAGATGCCGCAAAAAATGCAACATTTGATTTCAACATTAATTTTTGATTAGTTTTTTTTTATTATGTCCACTGAGGTTATTTAAATAAATAAAAAATTTACAGTTAAACGTATCTAATTTCTTGTATCTAATAACTAATTAAACAAATTTGTTAAGTAATTATTCTATCTACCGTCCAGGCAATCCTCTAAGCGTATATCAAGAGAATTTTGTTTAGAAAAATTGTATATTGTATAAATTTGTAAATTAGGTTGTCATCGAGAATAAAGCCGCGGGTTATTCCAGGGAATTTCACTCGCTCAACATAAATTTTCAGAGTAATTAATGTTGAAGTTTTACAGGAGATGATAGGGGATGCCGTGTACGATCAGAGCCGCTGGGAATACGTAATTAACATTAAAAACCAGTACATGTCTTTCCAGGAATAGAATTAGGGATCGGTAAATAAAACAAAGCAAAATTTGAGTTGCCACCTTTCAACCTTAATCCGTTGTCTCCGTTGACTCCCCCCCGAAATGGGAACATGCCGGAACACTCAAACACTCAGTTTTCTGTCTCTATACGTATAAAATTTCTAGATGCTAACAAACTTGTCACAGCGAGTTTGGCGGGATTGAACCCAATGGGTACTTTAGTCTCATTATTCCCTCCATGTATGGGTTATTTATCCTTAGGGAAAAGTACACGGAGATTACACGTAAAGTTATTCCGTCAAAAACATGGGTATGGATAAGGATAACGTGATTATATTGATTGTTTAGATTACATGGCTTGAATAATTTGATCTGTTCATGCCTATGTAAAAATTCAATTAACTAGTTCGTAAAAAAGGTAAAGTAATTACCGTCCTACAGACGGCCTAACTTCCAACTAGCCAGTGGGAGTCGTAGACGAGGGTTCAAACTACTTTACAATACTTTCCTTAGCTTTGCTGGGATTCGAACCCAGGCCCTCTAGCAGGGCAAATACGGATTCGGACACCAATGGTGAAATATGATTTCAGCCTTTCAACGATGACAATACTATCTGGCTAGCAGTCAATATACATGTTGTAGGTACTGTTAATAGAAAGTCAATAAGTTTAAAAATAGCCAAGATTTACAAACCCTGATTATGTGAGCAATCTCCACCAATATCATGTCGGAATGGGAATAAACAGCTCAAAGGGGACATAACCGGAGATACGTAGAAAACTGAAAAAAAAAAAGAAATATAGCAATGATAGCCAATGACCTAATACGTTTTAACTGAAGGCTTGAGTCAGTTGCACTAAAGTAAGGAACTAGTACCATAAGCTAGAAGGCTGCAGTGTTTAAATATCTTAAAACCACCCATTCCCTAAACTTCCGGCGTCGTCAACAGCAAGCGTTTAAATATTGTATACAGTGGAAAACCTTTCCTGTGGTAAATCAAAATGTCCACCGAATCTTTTATTTTCAGATCAATACACCTGTTCCCGCAAATATATGTGTGGGCGTTGGTTGGTATTTATTGCTCACCTAGCTAGAAACAAGAATTTTTAATAAAAGGCGAAGAGGTAGTAAGTTCGTGGTAATGAATACATTTTCTAATCTTCCCTTCACCATGAGATTTCATTGTGATTGTGCTCTATCGAATTTTATTCAGTATTTTTCATGATAGATATTGATAGATTGGGTTTATATCTGTACTTCTTGAAGCATCGGGGTGTGATTTGCAACGGACAAAACAAATGACCTGCATACTCGAATATAACAGCGAAGAATTCATTTTTATCAGTCAACATATTAATTGAGAATATCGTTGACAAATTTCTTTAACTAGTATAAAATAAGGTTACAATATCAATGTTAGTAACAATAGAGGGATCATTGAAATCCGCACCGTCGTAAAAATATCGAACATGCGAAATCCCAATTTACTTCAAACAACTATGCCGTTTAATTTGCACGTGCAGCATTTTTCCCTCATCGACCGAGACGAAGTGGCTTGGACAGCATTGGTTTTTCGGCGGTTGGTTATGTGCTTTCGGTCCTCGATTGATGCTGATATTACATAAAATATTTCAATAGCGACTTACCATAAAAATCAACGATGGTTGGATAAAAATATAATTATTGGTTTCGTATGAAATTTGATAATTTAAATTTTTAATGCACTGTAAAGTGTCTTGCCACGCTCTTTTCCAGCAAGACTTATTTTAAATATTAATGCAATAATGACTTGCACCAATCATGGATTTAAACAGTTTCATTGGAACATCAGTTGATGATTTATACCATGGGAGGACCGTGACTTGCACCATCTGTAGAGGACCACCGTTCTACTAAACCTCGTATAACCTTTAGCTGGTAGAGCTTACTGTACACTTATTAGAGAGAGGAAAAACCGCTCTTTTTAAGGATCGGATCAAAACTGACTTGGTTAAATGGGCTTTTTCCTTTGCCACAGTTCGCGCACACCAAATTTATCTATTACATATTTAGGGTTATTATATACCAATAATTCAATGGGTACAATTTAAAGAGTTTTTGGAATTTCGGCGTGTCAGCGCGAGGGCCGGTCGTAAAGGTTTAGTGTCAGAATCACAATGTCGTTATATGAAAGAAATGACGAACTATTCCACCTTTTTATACTATTGTCAATAGTACATTTGATTAGAAAAAGAATTAAATGAAGAAGGATGAACAGTTTGTCATTTCGTTCACATCACAATTAACAGCCCTGCACTTTATTAACTTTTTTTGTGAATGAATGAATAAAATCAAAATCAAAATAAATAAACAAATAAAAATGCATATATAATGTCATTTTTTAACATAAAATAAACTGCTCAAAATTGAATAGGGATTTTTGTACATTATTACTTTTCTATTAATTTCAATTAAATTAACCGATATAATTTTGTTAGTTGGTAGTAAATCAAAAAGAAAATATCTACCACAAACAAACAAATGTTAATCCTCATTTGTAATACAGGATTTGCTTAAGACTAGTAAACAGAAAGATTACTAATTTTGTAAGAAAACGCCTTTTCTACATTTTAATCCAGTTGTATTTTTGTTAACCATGGAAAGATATCATCTCCAAACAGAAGTGCCCAATATTATTATGAAATGAGTTCTTAGAGCGTGGCTTCCCAGGCTTTGAGCTGATTCCGACAGATTGGAACTGCTAACACGATGCCTGTGTTAGTGGATTTCAGTGCATTATGACGCTAAGGGAGAATACAAATATTCTCAAGGCTGCAAGACGGAAATCTTTCCATAGTACCCGGCAGATCCTAAACGATGTATACTATTTTTTGGTAACGCCTTCATTAACATAAACGATTCGTAATCGTTATGTGATGATGATGAAACGACCTTCAGCAACAGCCCGCCACCTGTAACTCAGGAGAATTTGGTGCAGCGAGCGCCAAGAAAAGAACACCAATTGGAAAACAGTCATGTTTAATGATGAATGGCGCTTCTGTCTGTATAGTGATAGCAGAAGAAAATGAACTCACATATAGAAACGCAAATCATCAGTAAACATAACAGCATTCCAATTGGTGTTCCCTTCTAGCTTATTAAAAACGCGGATTAACATTTGTTTGTATTTTCTATTATGTTTCATGCAACTAACAAGAATATATTTATTAATTTAATTAAAATTAATGCAATAAGAATAAATTACAGGTATCCCTATTCATTTTGCGCAGTTCAAAAAGAAATTAATATTTTTTTTTAAACCCGCAGAGCTCATCTGTACATATTATGATTTCCTGTAACTGATTATAACCTGTAAATAAATAAAGCAGTTTAGGTTAAACTAATGCTCAATTCTGTGACGTGGGATCACGGAGCGTTGAAAATTGATCGAGCGGGGACGCTGAAAGGCGGACTCGGACGGCCTGAAAGGTGAATTAGGAGAGCGGAGAGTGTGGCTGGAGGGCCAAACGAGATGAAGTCACTTGTCAAGTTACTGAATGGTGGTAAAGGCAAAATTCAAAATTAAGCGGCGATCCCTGAAGGGTTGATATTGGAATGAAGAAGATGTCAGAGCTATCGCCTTTTTTTTCTTTTTCTTTTTATTTCAGAGCGGTTCGTGTGAATTAACTCTTTGATCAGTTCGCGGGAGGCAAAGACTAAGTATGATATAAGCAAAAGGCTGCAAAAACGCAAAATAAACTCAATGGGACAAAGAGGAAATCTTAAAAGGAAGGAATGAAAAAGTCTAACTGGTATATATCTGACATGTGGAAGTATCGTCTTGAAAAATAGGACTATCATCAGACCTATGTCGATAATGCCTAGTAGGGACAGAGACACATGAACATATCCTATGAAACCGCCCATCAATAGTCGTAAAAGGTTTACGGTACTTCGGAAAACTTTCCTTGCTCAATACCCGAAATCCATCCTGAAAAACCATTAGCAGAGATACAATAGACAAAAGTTTTAACGTAAAAGAGGGGGTCCTTACTACTCCGTATGGGAAAAAAACTTGGGTAGAGGGCGATACACTTCTGACTAAAAATTCCTGGCTGATCAAAATGAATGGAAACGACAAAACTACAGTTCTTCTGGTCGAGAACACCATGAAGACACAGTGATAGAATTGACAATAACATTGAATTTAAAAAATGCGTTACAACATGTAATTAGCAATGAAATAAAAGCGTGAAATGTAAAGCATTTAGGAGGGACGGATTTGAAAGAAACCTATATGAATAAGCTAAAACAATCGTGGGTGCATTTTTGTTTAATCATACGAACCCGTAGTTTCCTGTGATTAAACCGGCCGAACTTACTTACATAAACTAATCAAATCAACATAAAATGGGCGTGGGACAGCTGGTGGACGTTCATTTCCTACCTGAAGGCCCGCGCCACAAAACTTAGCAATTAAGGTCAACGATGATCTCATGTACTAAGTTTATTAGAGTTTCGACTCTTGCTAAACGAATTTGTTTTAATAGGTTGTAACATAAGATATGTCAGTGTCAAAATAATATCTATTCTCGACCGTACATCTCTACCACGTCAGAAGCAAACATTTATATGCACACTGTAAAGAAAATTATGTATAAACGATGTGCCGAATATTTTGAAGGCAAATTGGGATTGTTCCAAAATTATTGATTCCTTAAAAGTTATCCAAACTACAAGACAAGTGAATTCGGGTCGATTGGAAAGTACTACTTTCATCAGATCATTTTAGCCATTTTTGGTCTATGGGATTATTTTATCCCAGATGTTCATAACAATAACAGTGTAATTCTTGGAAATAACCCAGCTATACTTCTAACGAAGTTATCCCTGAGAATTATTGATGGTTAGACAACCTTTTTCCACCTCCCTTGTTAGAATTTTCACTATTTACTCTTTCCTCTAAAATCCTCAGAATATCGGATAGCTAAACAGGTATTAAAGCGTTAGCGTGTATAAATATCACATTAATACTATTCAGTGAATGCATCAAAAATCTCCAAAACCTGATGATACTTTGGGCAGCAATGTACAAAGGACGTTGGCGAATTGAAAATGCTGGCACACTGCCAAGAGGAGGATATGCAAGACCAAACATAGACCCTGATACCACTTTTGAGATATAAAAAAATCGCTTTTTTTCCTACGAATTTGCTATTCCGATTCTCATCAGACGAGGTTTCTGAAGGGTTTTTTGTGACTTTCCTTATACTTACCTACATACCATTACCTTTAGTCAACACCTTCTTGCGAGTCGCTAGTACATAATAAAAATTAAATATTCTCCTAGATGTACAACGTGCCAAACCCAAGCAATCTGAGATACGAACAACAATATCTTGGATTGGAATTTTCATCAACGCTAACCAGAAAATAAGAAGTGCAATTTGTAGGTGTAGACAAAATAATGACTTAAAATTTTAAACAGTCGCGAGTGAAATAACTTTAAATAACTTGAAATAAAAAGCAACTAAAAAAATATTGTCATACTTTACCGACGTAACCCTTTTTTCCTTTCAACCAAATATTACTCATAAATCCAGTATAATGTTACAGAGGGAAAATCTAGTTTGAAGGACTTGAGTTGTTTTAATTAAAGGTTACAGTTGATAAATGAATTACTGATGGATTATAGGCGTGATTATGATTTTGCCAAAGAAATGTCTTTCGATGTATTCATGCTGGTTCTGGTCTAGTCTAATTAATGGGGCTATTATTAATCACCTGCCGAAGGTTTTTCTGCAAGGTTTAAAACATCTAAAGCTTGATTTAGAACTGAACGGAACATCCAACTGATAGAATAACACATGAACATTTAAGTCGATTATTGTAGGTTCTTTTCCTGCTGTGATCATAATTTATAGGAGTAGGAGCTGTGGGGGACTCGTGCTATGCTAGTGTATGTAATTTCTCAAGCTAGGAGTTCCTTTCCCAGGAGTATTAAAAAAAGTCCTTCGAAGTTTCCTAAAGGTCAGGCGCCCGATCGAACACGTTCTTTTTCCGAGGAGATATACAATCAATGAATCAAGATTAAACGGAGAGGGGTTATATGGGACAATGATTGATAAGGAGCCCGCTCATCCAGACGGTAGGAGCAAAACTAATCGACAAATCTGTAAGCACGCACGGAGAGTGGAGTCACGCCGCCAGCCCGTATAAATTATAGACCGATAGCTAACATCAATTAGGGCACTGTTATCGGCTACGAGGTATTAATACTTGGTGTTGTGTATCGGCGGGTACATTACACGGACAAACGCCAAAACAAATACCCTCCCCTCTTGCCTTAAACGGAATTCACTCATTAAAGTGACAAATGGTGGTCTCCGCGTGATTAAGTGGGCCCACAATCGATTCCTCATGATCTTCCAGTATCACCGATCCTCTGGAATCCTACCGCCGAGACGGAGGAATGCAATAAAAAGAGTATTTACAGAGTATCCAGAGATAGATGCATTAATTTATGGCCTTTTTATGTATATGTAAACCTGGCGAATAATTTATAAGCTTCGAGGTGACCGAAACCGAAAAAGATTCGAGCCCTCTGAAACACATGCTCTCCCTATGGCCGGCGACATCCGATAATAAATTTATTATTCTCTCAGCCTCTCAAAAGTAGAAGATGTTCACCATCTACCGGTTCTCCTGAAATTCCTCTTTACAAGATATGTAATATAATGCATGTAATATGAAAATATAACATAACACTATATGTAAATGGCTGACATCAACATTCGTTCTCTATCAAGTACCATTTCTACTATTATTACAATAATTTAAATATTTATTGCAAGCAGTTCACACTTAATAAAGTCATCAGAATGATGTAAGAATATAAAAACGGTGTGATCGGAGGAGACGTTTGGATCATATCCTCGCGGGCCATATCACAATGTTTCATAATTAATACCAACCAAGAACGACCGCTCCTGCCCGTCAAAACGTATAATTATTCAATTTGTTTGCCCGTTTATAAACGGTTCATTATTGACAGGAATGAATAACGATATCAACTCAACTCAAATATGAATTACTCGTGGTAACTTCCTAACAAGGCACGCAGGTATACTTTTTACATAATAATAATTTTTATCAAACATGTGTTTATTAATATTTTAAATTTTAATTATTGATAGTATAGTTAAATGTGAGTATATTTAAAGTTTTGAATTTTAAAAATATATTTAGTATTTAAAAATTATTAAATTGCCCATTTTGATGGAAAATTTTATGATTATATTATATATTTTTCCCTTGATTATATGCTACCAAGCCCAGTAAAGGAATTTAAAAAAACTCTCGATATATTTTTTAACAACTTCATTTCTGGCATTTTATTAAGAACAACGCAAATGTTAATGAACTAAGACGAATTGTAAGTGCCGTTAAGTTAATACCTGTTTAAGGGCTACCATCAAAAACATGTCACAATGATGTATTCTTCATTAGGTTACCACATGGACCTCGGGAAGGAATCTATTATTTTATCGAGTAACTAAAACTAAAGTACAGCAAAATAAAACTTTTTTGATTATGTGAAGTGAGTAGCCGAGTGGTTAAGGCGTCAGACTCTCGGCTAGTAGACCCCATGGTCGTGGGTTCGATCCCCACCCACGCCTCTGGAATTTTTCTGACGCCTAAGGGGACCGGTGGCCGCAATTAAAACAAATTGACACGGCACTCATCAATGGAAGGGGCGGGATTGGATCTCAGCTTCAAAAATGAGTTTCTTCGATGGAAGAACACTGGTACAACGGGGGCTCAAGTTCACTTTGTGTTGTGAGCCCTCCCCCAAAAATGGAGCCAGGGTATAGTACAATAAATTGAACAGCTGCAGTGCTCAGGAGGTACTCCTCCAGTCCCTGGTGACCGTTGTATCCAACCATGCGAAGTGAGTAAAGTTAAACTGCAAGAATAATACAACAAATAATACATTTTTCTTTTCGTGGCAGATAAAACGAACTAAAATGCTAGTGTTTAATTTTGAACTATATTATAAGAAATGTCAGTGTTACAATTGTATTAAATCATAAAAATAATCTATTCTCGTCGAGACCTATATTTATCATGTTTATTTTTTACAATACATTTTCTTTATTATTGTTTGCAAAATAAGAATGAGCCGAAAATCTAGTATCACGTACAGGACTCTATCGCACGACCTACGTATTTCTACCCGGCGATCTACAATTCTAGAAAAAATATGCTCGAAAAGTGTAATAATTGATTAAGATAATGAAATAACAATGGAAATTGATCAAACCATTTGGAGCCGGTATATATAGCTTTTATCCGTCGACTTAACCATTATTCATCTTCCAATGAACTCTTTATAGTGTCAAGTAACCGTTATTTGTTGAAAGAATAAAAAAAGTGGTAGATGGCCTGAAATATATATACGGATGAAAAGTGAAATTCCATTTTAGTAGCGAATTTTCAATAAAAGATGGCGGTTAGAAGAGAATGTGAAATTTAAGGACAATTAATAACAAAAGTGTCTAAAATTAAATGTAAAACACAAATGATTAATCTATTATGTACATGCGAGTATGTACAGGAGTTTTCTATCATGTATGCCTGCCACCTGCAAACTTCCCATCAAACAGAAGGCCTACGAACCGCGATCCATCTCCATGTACCGCACAGGCGTGCCCCTCAGGCAAAGTTGAAAGGGGGCTATGGGCCCTCCTTACTCTACAAAAGTGCGTATGTTTTCGACGTAGAGAAGGTAAACACACTTTCCTCGGCTCTCGTAGCCACAATGTTTACCGCCGACTGCATCCAACCGTTGATTCGGCCAGATCATTCCCGCATGGAAGAATCAGAGGGCGCAGTCTAAAATCGGGACAATTGCTTTGTTTCGTGTACCTCCACATCGTATCCTTCCCGAGGCCGAAAAACACGGACTGTTCTCTGTTCAGTAATGTGTCTTGAAGGATGCCCTCGAGGAGACAGACATGATCCACCGTGGAGCGATGCCTACAGAAACCCCCTTGATACTGGCTGTAAAATCCCTTCCTCTTGACAGTTCGGCATGGACTCCAGGATCTTACGCAAACAAGTCCTCAATCGTTCTGTAACTTGTAGCCAGACCTAGGTCCCTACGCCCTTAACAATAGGTAAGATGAGGACCTCTCGCCAACGATCGGAATACGATTCTGTATCTCATATTTTGTGAAGAACAAGTTCGACAAGAGACCTTTCGCACCCGTCGGGAAGAACGCAAAACATCTCATAAGGGATCACATCACAACCAGGGCATGGATACCAGGTACACCCAAAGGCGGAGTTGAACTCTCCAATCGTCAGAGGCATGTTTAAGCTTCACTGGTGCCGTAATCGTAATCATTACGCTCCACCTCGGTTTTCCCTTGCCGTAAGGTATCGTAACATGCCTCGCGACTAGACACCACAGCGAAATGCTGCACTTCAGCGAACTCCGTAATTTCTGTCACACTGTTACGATCGGTGGTCAATATCGACCGACGGAGGTTTGGATCGGTTCCATATTTCCCTGGGGGAATTTTACTGTACATGCTTACTTTTCATAAAAGGTGTTAATTTCACTGAAAAAACTATATTTATATTAAACAGTTAAACACAAAAGGGAAATTAGGTTGCAGCTAATTTCCAAGGAATTGATATCAGCCTTTAATATCATAATTTTGTATTAAAAATTCAAATATAATGCTAACTTGAAAGTACAGAAAAACAATACCGATAAGAATCAGGGTGATGAAAGGTCTCGTTACATGATCAAATCTGAAATTTATTATGTATTAAACGCTAAGTTTCAGTATTGTAAAACGATTTTCATATGTGTAAACCTTGAGAATGATTAATAATAGTTTGAAAGTCTTGATGAAGGGGATATATTCCTCTAAAAGCTTGAGGAAGAAACAGAAAGTTTTTCCTCCCTTTCAGATCTTATTCCTGATTTTTGAACACAAAATTGTAATATAAAAGTGTGACATCAAATTTATCGAGGTACCCATTTAACAAGAACAAAGTTAACCAATAATGAAACTATCATAATCAAAATAGTTTAAATGTTTAAAACCCAGTCCTTTTTTAAAAACATAGTTCCTATTCGTAGTAAATAACTTACTGTGGGTAGGACTAACTTTTTGTAAAAGGATTGAACACCGCACTCACTCCATCATTCATCATTTCTTCAAAAACCCAGTGTTGGAATTTTTTTCTTGATTTAACCTTATATTTATCTTGCATGTTAAACAATAGTTTTGTATAACACATATTTACTTATTTTACTCAAAGATTAAAGGAATATTAACGGCCCAAGGGCGATTCTTGTGAGTCCCAGTCTATCTATTGTCCGTTGCTCTGGGCGACCCCGGCACAGCGGCGGGCAGTAATGCGTCTATGATTGCGGCAATCAGTAAAAATTCTTTCCAGTGAATGAACCGGAGTTGTCATTCATCCTCGTCATGAATCAGGGTACGTGGACGCCGTTTGAATGAGCCCCATCCGGGTTCGCGAAAAGCGTTTTTTTCATTTCCTCAGCTCGACGTCGGCTTGAATATTAGGTGTATTTGTTCATTTATTCACATGCGGCGGATTTGCGCGGATTGCAGCGTTCAGCAGACGAGGGATATCCATCAGACCGTTCGGCTTTATCAGAATTTTAAACAAATTTATGCTCGTTTTCTGGTAATTTGCTTCATATTCTTTGTTTTTAGTTGGCATCATTTTCGTCATTATGTCAAACTGGAAGAGGGATTTTCAAAGATATCTAAGTCAGTTTTATTTATTTTCCTTATTTTCCTGACTGATTGATGTCAAGATAATACTTTTTAAATAAACTCATTAAAATATTCGTTTTTTTAATAATATGATAAACAACTATGCATACAACACCTAGTCTAATTGAGGGACGATGGGATACTTGACATTCCGCAGTAGGCACTATTGCGCTATGTACACACTCTCATGAAACAGTTATAACATCTCTCACCACACTTAATATATATATATATATATATATATATATATATATATATATACATACAGTACGATGCTGCAAAAAAAAATCTGTATGTAGATCTACTTCGGTTTCCTCCAGAAATCGGAGTAGAGGTGACCAAAAATTGGCTGCCAATTTCCAGTACAATTCTCATATCAGGTGGCATTCCTACTCGCTCTCTATATGGAGCCAATGCCCCTTTAAATTACGGCATATCCTTGCATACCAGGAACATTTACGTTACATTATCGGGAGTTTGTGGCAAAAGTAAGTGTCTGTGTGGAAGATTTTATTCTTCTTCTTTTGTATAAGAACATTTTTACCAGATTGGCGGCAACAGAATATTTTGGGCAAGGGGAAATTCGAGAGATCAAGCTTGAGGGACTTCATACCATTATCAGGGATATATTATGCATATACTAATATGTATTATGCCTGAAAAATTTTTAATAGATTATTTAATTTTGCTTATTTCTAGGCCTTTCTTTAACGTGTTTTAAAGAAATGTTCAAATGGACACTTTTTCTATTTTTATAATTTCATTCTTCTTGTAGAAGTGAACATTTTTGAGAAGATTTAAAAAAACGCGTGGAAATAGGGAAAAGTGAGCAATCCATGAAGAGAAAGGAAAGGAAAAAGGAAGAAAATTCCGTTTGTGAGTAATATGACCTTACCTTTTGGAAAAACTAATCCTCGCGAAATTTCTACTGAATTTGAAACCTGTTTACAAATGTAATAAAATAAACTATTCTGCCATTGTTGTGTTATAAAATCCAAAATTCAAATATATTTTACAATATTTTAGGTTTTCGTACAGTAATATTAAAATGGGACTTATTCGCGATATGCAAGGATCTAACAAAGCCGAACATTTATGCGTGGAGACCGTGGCATAAAATTTCGGAATCGAAATGTTTGTAGAGATTGTTATCCGAGGAAATGGTCTCAAGTGCTGTTAGAAGCCCCAATCTTTCGAATCCGGGACACAAAAGAATGGGCACAAACACAAACATAAACTGACGTCTATGAGTTCGAATCGGATAGGGCCTACGTAAAAAAGAAAGATCCGGGAGAAGTGGTCTTGACCCGTTGTTATTCCGTGTGTTGGCTGGAATTGACGAGAGAAGAAAAGAGATGTGACAGGAGACTTGACAAGTTGTACGACCGAGTACGTCCGCCAATACGAGGAGAAACGTTGAAGAGAAGCAATAGCTGAGGCATTACGCGGTAATGACCAGGTAGAAGGGAAGAAGCTTCACAACGCCTTTACCCATTCACCATCTGCCCCTCAATTCAGCTTCAATTTTTGTCCCATTGTTCACTTTTGTGATGACTCACGGTGACTGCGGCTCTTGCTGCCGAGTCAATGAAATCCTCGAAGGTCGACAACCCTCAAATCAATGTGACGTCCACATCAATAGCCATAACACCTTATTACACCCCATTTGTACATGATTAGCTTCTTATTATCTAAGGACGTTCCGGCTACCGCTTATTGCTCGCCATCACCTTCCGTCGCGCCGCTCGCAATCCTTCTCCATCTACACACCGTTCTCTTCGTCGCCTCCTTTGATATTTTGTCACAATAATGACGTCCGCTCGTCATTAGGCGTTGGAGGCGAACGCAGCTTAAAAAAACACTTCCATTCCTCTAATGGTGATCTGAAAGTCAGGTATAAAAGAGTAGAGGAGACTGAACTACTGCGGATAAATCGTAGGTTGAAAACAAGCTGTTTGCTTCATAATCTTAAAAAAACACATTGGCATCCTCTGAATCAGTTGGCGTATTGATTACCAATTTATGCGGTGTGGGTTGTCAAATTTCACTGACAAAAATTTCGAAAAAAACACTATTAAAAAAGTCAGTTGATGTATTACTATAAAAAGATAAATTTTAGTTGTCTTTTTCATAAAAACTATATTATTATGAATTGATGACATTGATATTTTTCACCAATAGTTGATATTTATCATTAATTTTTTCTAACTATTTATTATATTTCATAAGCAGGGATAACCAAAAAACGCAATTTCATAAAAATGCTTTTATTTTTCCATGAAACTTGACACTTTTAAATTAAAAACAGCTGATAAGTGCAAGTAAACAGCACAGCAAAACACGTAAAAAATAACAAAATATTTTTATGAAATTGTGTTTTTTGTTGCCTCATTCTATGTAATAAAATACATAATAAGATAATTGTTTTATTTCTTTGCAGTTATAATTCCAAATAATTTTACAAATATTTGCAAAAGTGCTCGAATTCAAGAGTAATTAAATGTCGTACTCGGTACATTGGTGAGTAGCCTTGTCAACAATTAATGTTGAAGTCACGGAAGCTCTCTTCTACTTTGCTGTTTTATACAATACATTAATCATAGACACATCAAAACATGATGAAAGAAATATAAAAAAAACCTACAAAGTTTATAATTTTCCTATAATGAATCGAAGTTGTCTAAACAATATTTCTTACAAAATAACAATTTACACCGCACAAATAATTTTCATGGTTAATCCTGAACCTAAATATTATACGAACTGAAGAGGAAAGTCAGATGGCAATAATTACATAACCGACATCTATTACTATATTTCCATTTTTTACGGGAGTGCCACAGCAGAGGTTATATCAACCCTCGGGGTGCCGCTCTTTTTGAAAAAAAAAATTGTAAGCATGTCGGGTTTGAATGCAGGGCCGTTGGATTCGAACTCGGGACCTTCACCTTACAGCGATGAGCGCCGTTTCAACGCCTAAACCGGCCAGCGACGCGTCCTCATAATAATTGTGCTTTTTAAAAAATAATTGTCCTATCACGACTTTTTATGTTTATCAATCAATGAAGGTAGCAGGGAGTTTCACGCCCCCTGGCCTATAAAGAGGGATTATATTAATACTAAATGAAGAGAATACATTTTATTATTCTAATGCAGCTACGTGGGTGAAGTGAATCGTCGAAAGTAATGAATGAATAGGGAATCTTATCAAATAGGATGACTCGCCGCCAGTTATGCATCCTTTTCTCTCGAGTCGCTTGTCTTCGGAAATGTGTGGGCAAAGAATCAACAATGAATCGTCCTGAATAAATGAGTCAATAATATAGGTTACTGGATTTCTTGGCTCAAATAATATCTATCCATTGATCACTGGTTTCTTTTTATTTCGTTGAAATAAAATTTTAAACTTGTTTTATCCAATAAATACTAAAACTACTAATAGTATTTACTTTAAAGGTGACCTCGTCTGGTAAAATCGTGAAATATTCAAATAGTAAAAAATATTGGAAAACTAATAAATTTACATACATATTTAGATATATTATTGTCATAAAGCGTGCAAAGAATGTTCCAAACAATTTACTCTGTTACCTTCCTATTTGATCCAACCACCGTCATACGTTCAAGTTATACGACAAATAGGCTGGGAAGTTATAACCCCCCGAGGGGGTCGCATCGTAGGACCTATACATTGTATATGGCCTTAGAGATAGGCGGTAATATTTTTCTGATGCGATAATAACATAAGCGACTTTGGGAAGTTTGAAATGTTGAAGATAGCGGTCGGGACAAGTTACTCCCTTGTCAGACGACTGGAAGGCTCAAAATCCTCCAGATTCCAAGGGAGATATTCAGATTGAAGATAACGACCATCACCAAACCCAGACTTCTATTTCTTAGCAAAATATCGATGAAAGACGTTTTGGGATTAACCTTTCTAAGCCAGTTTTTTTTACAAATTAATACAAGTATGGTTAGATTATTGTAATTAAAAAATCTTCAATTGTTTTAAAGATAATTTGTAAAACTTGCAGTGTTGGTCTATCAGTAGGTTCTAGGCAACTTGTATCTTTGTTAAGTTTGTTGCTTATTGCACTGCTTCAAATTTAAACTGCCTAAAATTATTAAAAAGCCTTTGGTTATGCCGGGATTTGAACACAGAACATAGGACTAGAAATTAGTTAATTAATTAGAATTACTTTTCAAAACAGTTTCAATTATTTTACAATATTGCATTGCTTTTTATAAAACCAGATATAGCAGTAGTAAATTGATACCCTGTGTAATCAATAGGGGCAATAATTATGGACAGACTACACTGGTATAATGCTGAACACATCAGAAAGAGAAAACAGCAAATAAATAGAACAGATCAATCTGAAACGATCTAACTACAGATTAAAGTAATTATAATTGTTCGATATTTGATCATGAATTTATTTAAATTAAGAATTGACATTTATTCAGACGAGAACTTCACAAGGATATTATCTTGTCGTGCTCTAAAACGTTGACGTCAAAAATTATATGCCCGTGTTGGGAAGCACACTACAAACACAGCATAAATTATAAATAAAAAAACGGAAAATACGAAAGTATGACCCATCAACATGCAGTCAGCTTGCAAACTGGATCTAGTTTGCATAAATTTATAGTGTCGTAATAATAATTTTAACATTTACAGTGTCCGAACCGGAGGTGGCGGTGTTCACACATTTTACATACCGTTACAATCTGATATTATAGTGAAGCCACCTCATAATTTATGCATATTTCATGAGTTTTAAATTGAAACTGTCATGATTAAATAGCTGTCAGGTAGAGCGGGAAAGCCCGGGAGCCCGGCAAGTTAGCTAAGGCTGTTAATTAAGATTTATTAAGGCAACGAGATAAAGGCTCGGTGGATCCTCTCGGCCTCTTCATGGGAGGACGGCCGTCCCTCGGACCACACATGGCTCAAAACAGTTTTTATATCTAAGGAATTTGTTTAGCGAGTCGGTTTACTCGCCTAGTCTAGTTTTCTGCACACGCTCCCACCACCTACAAGACAGCAGCCGGAAAATTTATGCGGCTCAATGTGAGGCAGATAAGGCCGGGCGTGGTACACTGGGCATAACCTTTGGGATAGGTGGATCGGTTAGGGAGCCAGACTCCGGAACGGAATAAAACACTATCTGAGAACGGAACATGTCTCCCTATCGCATTGGCTCAATCAGGATTAACAACAAAGGGAAGAGCAGCGTTACGCCAACTTCCTTCACTTATCAAGCTTTCTTCTCGCCCGATGTGAATGAGAGCACCGTTCTTTTTTATTTACATGTGTTAACCCCCCTTAAGACAATACCGTTTCCACTCCGTCTAACACCAAATGCATGCTCTTGAAAAGGCAAAAATACTGTTAACCCTGTCCACTATTCGCTTCACCGGTGATCCTTGCATCCTTTCCTACTTAATTGCTTATTTGGACCATCAATTCCTCCTTTGGAAAAATCGTTTATACATCTACTTAACTTAATTAATGTACTACAACTTTTCAATTTTTTAAAGTCATATTTTGTAAATATGTTTAGGTTTTATTAATAAAGGCATCTTATCTTTTGATACGATACTCCCTCACAATTCAATAAGTTCCGAGCAATTTCATGTAGTACATTAACAAAAAAGTAATTTGGAAGTGAGATGATTAAACTGAAGTTCAAGTTTCTAACGTGGATCCCAATTTGTCGACTTATTGCTATAAAACTATCAAATTTTATTGCATACTCTGCTTTTATTTTTTTATAAAAACTAGATTACAATTAATTAATAATATTGTTTGTTTTTCAATAGGTTGTTTTTATAGTTTATGTTTTACAACATTATTCATTGAGTAGCAGACAGCCAAAAAATTCAATTTCATTAATACATGAAACAAACGGATACGTTTCATCAACATCCTGTGAATCCCTTAAAAAAACGAATTTCTAGCCCGATCGTCACAATTAATCGTCCAGATAATATAAACGAATGAGATTAGATATATAAAATGTAACAAAAACGAAAATAAGCTTCCAGCACAAGAGACACAAAAAATATTTTTTTGAAACAAACAATCGGCTTTGTTTTATTCAACTTTTTGATTGAGCCCTATATATATATATATATATATATATATAATACGATGTTTTATAACAAATATATAATTGATCTGAAGCTCATATTTTGGACATAGCTACCCAATCTGTTGACATATTGCTATAAAAAGATCAATTTTTATTTAAGTCTTTCCATAAAAACAATATTATTATAAATTAATGATATTGATTTTTTCTTCAATAGTGGAGCTTTATCATTTACATTTTTCTAGCTATTATATTTCACAGGTAAAGACAATCAAAAACACAATTTCATAAATTGTTTTTATTTTTCCATGAAAGTTGGCACTTTTAAATTAAAACAGCTGAAAAGGGAAGTTTGTTCACTTCACTACAAAACATGTAAATAATAAAAAATATTTCTTCGAAATTGTGTTTTTTGTTGCCTCATTCTATGGAATAAAATACATAATAAGATAATTTTTTTATTTCTTTGCAGTTATAATTCCAAATAATTTTACAAGTATTTGCAAAAGTGCTCGAATTCAAGACTAATTAAATGTCGTACTCGGTACATTGGTGAGTAGCCTTGTCAAAAATTAATGTTGAAGCCACGGAAGCTCTCTTCTACTTTGCTGTTTTATACAATACATTAATCATAGACACATCAAAACATGATGAAAGAAATATAAAAAAAAAACCCTACAAAGTTTATAATTTTCCTAAAATGAATCGAAGTTGTCTAAACAATATTTCTTACAAAATAACATTTTGCACCGCACAAATAATTTTCATTGTCAATCCTGAGCCTAAATATTTTACGGACTGAAGAGGAAAGTCAGATGGCAATAATTACATAATCGATATCTACAAAATGATATATCTCCATATACACAGAAGCTGAATGATTAGGCCGAAAATAAGTTCCTTTTTTAATTTTTTTCCTATGATTGATAATTTAAGTTTATAGTGACAATTGAAAAGGTGTGTATATTTTTTGAGGTGTTATCTTGACGCCTGAAGATGAATTTGTAAGTTTGTAGTTTCAGATAATTTCGGTCCCCTTATATTTTCTGTTTCGGCCTGTCATGAGTTGTTGATTTCGCCTTTTTTCAGTGTGCAGTATTTCACGGTCACGCTGACGTACAAGTGAAGATTGCGAGCAGACCCTAACGCATTGACAGAAATACCATTGATAGACATCCCGAAATGATAAGAAACAATAAAATCGCATGAATATATTCACTTATTAATTACTACTAAATACTTGTTAGTACGTTTTAATAAAATAAAATTTACATATCGGCTTGTACGTATTTAAAATGTAAAAATTTATTCTCCACGCAAGAGGTGAACTAATATTTATCGTAGCTCGTTCGAAGCCTACTGGAGGCCGTGAATTCGAAATGAAGCAAGGATAATTTGTCGAATATAAACTAAAAGGTTGCTCAGCCTGGAATCGGAAGGTGTTCGCCGTGGAAGGCGAGTTTTAACAAAACACAAGAAACAGAAAATATTTCATATTAAATATATACTTTATACGTGCCGTGACGTGTTAACGACCATGCTACCAAAAACGTTGGAACACCAAATAAACAAGGCGAATTTATGCCGGGGTGAAAGTGGGAACAATATTTTCAGTCCGAGACAGTAAATAAAAGAAGGATTAGTGTAAAGGATGGTCAGTGATTGGAAAAGTCCGGATCGGACCGCCCGCGGTGAGGATTCGGATAAATAACCGACCGATTCTAGTAGCACCCGACCAATAAGAATCAATCAACATTACTGAACATGCAATCGGAATAAAAAAAGGAACACGCCGCGCTTGTACAGGGAATCCTATTAACCGTGGTACTAGTCAAGAAGGAGTGATTTATAAACGGCTTTATAATTTATATCGCACCATAAGGCTTCTTGGACCGATCGGAGCCTACAGTTTTTAAGGAACTTTATTATTAATTGTCCTTCCTCCAGGATACTTAATTGTATCCTGATTATAATATTACGCTTTCTTCCAAAACGACCCTACTGACGCCCTACATTATTTATAATAATAATTAATTATAAAAATTCCTACGACAATCCGAATATCATACAAATGGAGTGTTCAAGGAAGAAATGACATCAAAACTACATGCAATACCTGTTGCTGGGTATCAATCATTGGACTTACAGACCATTTAATACAGGGGATTTCAAATTTCTTTGAAGATCGATTGCTTGACCGACAAAATTGTCAAGGACTGTGCAGTATTGCAACCTTATCCCGGAGGTCCGTCCTCCTTTCGTTATAAAAGAACTCTTTTTAAAATTAATAAGCCCTTCATAAATTGAACATAAGCCCATAATATCTGTTTGAATGTTAAAATTATTATTTTAGTATGTAGAACCTTTTATATTCTATTTCGGAATAACTGAGACTCTTTTGTCAATTGTTTCTGCATTCGCGAACTCAATAACTACATGATATTGAATATTTTCAAGTTTTTGACAAAAATATTTGGATACGTATTAAGCATCATGGAAACTAAAAAAATGAATTTACACCACATTCAAATATTACGAAAAATTTATTAGATTACGTTATTAGATATGCAAAAACTATGGATGACCTTATTAAATAAGAAATGACAAAAGGGAATCACTTTTTTTTTGTTTAAAGTTAGTTTTTCTCGAGATATTTTTGACGTCTTGTGGGGGATGGAATGAAGGGGTGCATTTCCTGTTTAACAAAGAAAAACTAAATTCCTCGGATAATTTTGTAAACTTTCGACGTCTGCGATCAAGAAAGAAATACCCAGAAGGAAAAAGATTTGTAAATAATATTAAATTTCCGGCTGATAAATAAAACGAACTGTAAAACGAGAATCCGAACAGACGTATTTCATTACACTGCGAATAGAGCAATAAACGACGAGATTAATGAATACACCCTTCCTGAACAAAGTGGGATACAGTGTGCAATTGTTATTGCTTGAGAAAAAATATAATGGAAATTTAATACAACGTTTAAAAGTGTCTTTTTTATTATTTATAAAGTTCTTGAATATCGACTGAGAGACAAAAGAGAGAGTTGATCTCTTATTATGATAATCTTCCAGGAAATTTTATATAATAATATAATTCATCTATAAAAGTCGATCAGATTAAATATTAGAACTTTGGTTATAAGCGTTATCACCTTATGTTAAATTTGTATTTTTAAATTTCTGTCAGAACATTAAACACTGAGAGGCAAAAATGTGGCATCCAACTTTTTTTATTTTTTATTGTTTTGTAGATGTTTTTTAAGAAATAAGAAAAATACAAGATATAGCCAAATACAAAATTAAACTGAGTAAAACGTAATTTTACAGAAATCTTATTATATATGAAGAAAATAGTCAATACACTACGGAGTATTCCCTCCTATTACGTTGATCATGGCTTGCATTCGATCCGGCATCGATTTCATGAGCTTTGAATGAAGTGTTGCTGTGGAATATTTTCAAACTCCTCCAACAGTTTCATTCTTAATTCCTGCAAAATAAGCTGGCATCACTGGACGACTTTTCTCCGTTGACACTCGTCCCAAAGATAGTCGATAGGGTTTAAGTCAGGACTTCATACTGGCCACGCCAAACATTGAATTGAAGCCTGTTTCAAGTAGTCGCTCACGATTCGAGCAGTGGGTCTTGCAGAAAATATAACCGTCGCCACCTAATTGTACAATATATAAGGAAATCCTCGATGCACCGTACCTTCATAGCTTACTAGGAGTAAACATGTTGCATGCATACGCCGCATCATGTTCCAAACCATTTCTCAGATGTCAGAAGACCTCAAACCTTAACTTATTTGAAAACGTGCTTTTAGTTCAACTTGCCAAACCGAATTGACGTGATTTCTTGCGCAACCTAACCGATCTGTTCTGGGCCTTATCTACCGGTGGCAGGCCTTTTCGCACGCATTCTACCTTCTGAAAACCTTTGCTTTACGATGCGTAAATTGACATTAACGCTTTCATGAAACTCTTCCGTAACTGTGGATGGGATATTGTAAGAAAAACCTTTTTCGTGCAAAACCCTTCTACAGAAACCTTTCCGCTGATAAGAAAAAAGAACACATCTCCAAATAAGAGTGTCTAGAAATTAGGAACATTTATGGCGAGCCATTCATTTATTATAAATACTTTCCAAACAAAGAAACATATTTGTGGAAATAATATCTCCCCCAAATCATGGTCACTATTGAATCGTACCATCACTAAGAAAACCCTAATCTCCTACACTGAACCATGCATAGTCGACCTCATTTTGGATACCCCCTTTATCCCCGCAGATCTAGAATCCAATTTGCTAGGCTAAACACAATAACTCCCCAGGTCCTGATAGAATTCCTTACGAATTCTATAAAAATTTCCTGCCTGTCTTTCGTGAATACCTTCTTCAATTTTTAATTTTTGTTCTCAGTTCTCACACATCATCCTTGTGAAATCAATCATTTTCCCAGATTCAAAACTGTCGGGGTCAACGAATTGTTCTAACATCATTTTTCATAATTATAGAGGCATTTCTTGCCTGGAATCTATCGCCAAAATTTTCTCTGCTCTAGTCCTATCCTTCATTGATTCTTTAGTAGTAGTACGGAAGGGTACATGAAATTGTTCGCCCTTAAAGTGAGAAAGAATTGAGGTTGTGAACGAATAATTAAAAACCCTTGGAGTTAGGCTCACAGCTCATTTACCTTGGACAAACCATCTGAAAAAGAACATCTCACATGCGAAGCCTGCTCTAAATATTGTTGTAAAATAATCAATACAGAATTGTTTAAGGGATAAGTAAAAATATTAGGGGAGGGCAATATTTTTACCTCCCACTGCAGCCGCAAAATGCAAAAACGATGTACAACGTAAAAATGCTAAAGTCACGGTCAAACTTAGTGAATGCTAACGAGCCAAATGCATGGCACGACTTTTAAAAGGTGTATTTACATTTTCAGTTAGTCTTAAGTGCAGCAACGGCGAGAATTGAATTCCCACTCGAATTACGTAATTTATTATATGAAGTAGGAATGTAGGAAAAAGGAAATATAAGAATACAAAAAAAGATTGTTGCCTCCAGCCCATTTATCTTGGATGTTAATGTGTTTGTATTGTAGAAGAAGCGAAGAATTGAACATTTAGGGTTATCAGGTGTGATTGCAAGAGCGAAGCGAAAGGTTTGATTTACACGTGAGGGCAGGTCGTACATTTAAGTTCACTGTCTTAGCGGGCACAAATTGCTCCAGGCAACCACATAGGGTTTCCCCTTTGACAAACAACCTATTGGTGGCTTGGCTTAGCTATCAGCCAAATTAGCACTCCCGCAGTTATCAACCTTCTCTGTTTCCTAGACGGCCGAAATATTGTTACCACCGTTATCAATGTTATTCGTGTAACGGATTCACTTGTTAATCACGCACGGCAGGGTGCCTGCTTTTCGGTATTATGAAATATACCCTCTTAAAGGTGTTTGACCACGCAGATACGAATAAGGGTACATATTGAGTCTTTTGTTGATCGTGATAAACTAATAATACAGATGATTTTAATTGAATTTATAATTATTATGCTTAATGAATGATCGTGATATCATTGTGTAGTGTGTGTGTGATGAAAGGAGAACGAGAAGATTGACTGAAAGAGAGAAAGAGTAAGATAGTAGTAATGGAATGATTTATAGAAACTGAGCGAGGGGCAGTGAGAGAGAAAGATACTGAGTGGGAGAGATATATAGATATTGAGCGAGAGAGAGAAAAGATCTGAGCGTAAAAAGGAAATTTAAGTGCCCGAGAGTGAGAGAGAGAGTGACTGAGTGAGTGAGATATATAGAAACTGAGTGAGAGAGAGAGAAAGAGAGAGAACGAGAGAGAGAGAGAGAGAGAGAGAGAGAGAGAGAGAGAGAGT
>CM077100.1:15227285-15266748 GCA_039619505.1 Cimex hemipterus
TATATATATATATATATATATATATATATATATATATAGGTACTGAGCGAAAGAGAGAAAGTGTCTGAGACAGAGGAAGTCTGGATAGAGAGAGATGTACATACTGAATGAGAGAACGTAAATGAATGAAAGAGAATGTGACTGAGGGAGATTGAATGAGAGAGAAATAGTTCAGTTGTAGAGTTAACTTTCTTCTTTTTCACTTTTCTATTGCTCTCATTCCCTCTCTTTTACCTTTGACATTTCTTTTCATTTTCATATTCGTTGATACTGTACAATTTCTTATATGTAAATTAGTTTAAAATGGTGATATATCGCATTTTATGATCAGAGAATTATATATCAAAAAATCACATAATAAATTGAAATTAGAGCATGTCGAGAGTAAAATGAGACAAAATGGAAATAGTGATTATTTATACACTCTTTTATTAAACAGGTGCCTTTGTAAATTGATATATGTTATATTTAATTTAATAATTAAATGACGTCTTTCAGTATCCATTTAATTAGGAAACCAAGGTAAAATTTGCACCTTCTTGGTAAAAAAAATACACAATTTTCTGTAGGAATGGAAGCAGCATTGACCTTAACGTATTCGCCGGTTCATGTATAATAGAGTCCATATTTTAATTTTTGTTCTAATGTAGTTCAAAAATTTTAATTGCTGCAATTTATTATCATATCTTTTCATATTTTGACATGGTGAAAATTGTATGTTATTAGAAGTGGGTTGAATGTATTATTCTCGTTAAATTTCTACGATTAAGGAATCACGAAAATTCCGGTTATTACAGAAGATTCATTAATTCGTTTTATAGATAATTCAAAATCAATACTTAATAAATGGGTCACAGGGCTGAAATGTTCAAGCTTTCGGATGCACCCCCCCCCCCCGAAAAAAATGATCTTCAGTGTGTTTGAAATAATTTAAAAAGACGTTGACGTGTTTCAAGTTTCCTCAATCAATAAAGTGTAATTGCTCAGGAAATCTTTCCGGGTGATTTGCTCTATTGTATTTTACGTTACTAAAGTTGGCGTACATAAAAATGATCCAATCCATCTACCACGGTTGGGATCGTCTTTATATGTAATTAGCAACAAAAATCGCACTGTTTATACATATCGGAATTTTGATTTGTGTCCGTGAAACAGTAAACGAGGAAATTACTTACGGAACTTATTACAAACATTTCATTGTAAATACTTTGAATATTATTTAAATAAAGTCGGAAAGATTTCAATCGCTGACTTGGGTTCCTTCCACCGTCGCTCCTGAAATTTCTGACTTCTGTCCATCCTCCAAAAAATTATTTTTAATTTTCATAGTGGCTTGCAATGTGGCATAAAGAAACAATAATAATTACAGTTTTGAAAAGAAGCTTCTAATTTTTTAAGCTTTTAATCCATGCTATTTTACGTGGATCGAGGAACGTCGATATTGTGGAAAAGTTTGTAAAACCCGATATGTTTGTTTTCTTGCTCCTCCTGATAATGTTAATAAGAGAGGGTATTCGGTAAACAATTTGAATGTAAACACCCCAAGGGTTATATTCGCTAACGATCATCTTGTATCAACTATCGAAGGATTAATTTCGACCCCGGTTGTTATTGTCCACTAATGCAGAGGAAGCTGAAAGAAGGAAAAAAGGTTTTGTGACAAAACCAGTCAGTAACAACAAAGTCCAAACAACGAAAGCGTCTGAACAAAGGTATTATCCGGAAACATTTTATTTCCCTATCGACTAGAAAATTGAAGAAAATCGTACTATCGTCGCGAAAGCGAGTGAAGGTATAGTGAGAACTCGTCCTAAGGGACAGTCGATTTGCATTATCTAAATCCAAATTTCGCTTATGAAAAGTGCTTTTTCTTAAAGGTCCATCACCATACGTATCACAAATATTACTTGCAGTCTTTGCTGCGGGATTTCCTTTGTGTTAATAACGAAATCATCAAATGAAGAAAATGCATTATTTTTTTAACTAAATTTTGAAATTAGCGAGACACCACACCCGGAATAATAATCGGAAGTGACGAATAAAAGCACCGTAACTTATCCTTTGAAAAGGTGTACAAACAATAATGGTTAAATAACCATTACTTTAAAAAAATAAAATTAACTACTTAACAATCTCATTGACTGATGATCACCTAATAATTTGGCTTTAACTTGTAGTGTCAATAAAACCTTAACAACTTTTATACGCCGCATACGTTGAACGCGGTGGCCGAGTGGTGAGAGTGTATGACTCGGATTTGCCAAACTGACTCTACAAAATAAAAGGTTATTTATTACTATTTGAGACCTATATGGACATACGCCATCAAACTTTGGGGTTTAGTAAAACATTCCAACCTCCAAGTATCCATTCCCTACAATCCAAATTCCTCCGGACAATTGTCACGTCTCCTATCTATGTATTCAATCGTATCATGCAGTGACCAATATATTCTTGAAATAGCGAAAATCTGTAGCAAGAAGTTTCACAAATAATTATTCTGTCACACAACCCTCCGGTCAGATGCCATTCATCCCGCATCCTTCCAGGTAATCGAACCCAACGGCTGAAGAATCGCTGGCCTCGGGACCTCCTATTTAACGGTGAAAGTAATTAACTTTAACATACTCATAGGTGTCACTACTAATGAGTAGTACCTCTTTTTTCTAATTTATTTACATTTTTATGCATTTTGTTTACTGTTTCAAATTATTGTTATCAATTAAATTAAGCGTAGCAATTGCCGCAGGTGTGAATACATAAATTAAAAATAGTTTCTACTCTTAAACTGTATATTTTGGGATGACAAGAATGTAATTCCCTAGAGTTTAAAGTCTCGAATTATTAGGTTGGCGCGAAAGTAATGACGTTTACAGATATATTTTCAATTTTTATACCTAACATTATTGACTATTCGGATATGTTGTTTGCATTGTTTTCAATTATTTTCCCCATCTTTCAAGTAGCATGGCTATTCCTATTGCATAAAAATTCCATCCCTAACCATCTTTTGTGTCCAGGGACGTTTGAACACTTTCAAAACTCTCAAAATTTTGGCCATTTAAAAAAAATGTATAATGACCGAAATAAATAGTAGTCGGAAGGTCGGAAGGTGTCCATTGAATATGGTGGATGCGATAAAATTAAGTTAATAATTATTTGTTCCTCAAGTCATGTTGGGGCGGGCGTTGTCGTGGTGAAAGATTACACACTACACGCTTTATTTGAAGGCCTAAACGGTTTAGCTGTTCACAGTACAGTTCACTATTAACCGTTTGTCCTTGTGCTAAAAACTCAAAATGCAGGACTGGACGTGTCTCACTAAATGCACACCATAGGTATTTTGTGTATTTGTTGCCTTGAAAAGGGCCGTTGACCGGGTTGGCAATAAGCCTTTTTGCAGAACTAAGTTTGATGTGATCCATGTTTTCTCTCTTGTTACCAACCTATGGAGAAATTGGTCGTAAGAATGACAACGGAGAAGTGAAGAGAAAATTGTAATCCGCCAAATTCCTTTCTCTGAATTCGTGCGGGATCCATTTAGCATACTTTTCAACAAAACCAAGTCTTTGGATGTGGTTTCCAATGTTTCATGGGAAACATCTAATATGGCTCCTGGTTATCGGGTGGTCAAAAAACAATTTTTTTCAGTCGTCAGCTTCCGAAAGACGTACAATGTGCGCATCTACAAGAACCAAATTTCCTTCTCTAAATCATGCAACCACTGTTAGACTTTGCGAACATTTGCAGCATTAGTAAAAACACCGCACACAAATTTTCAGTTGTAATAGTTACGATTAATTAAGGTTTTTAGTTGAGATGGAACAAAATCACAATAGCTAAGTGGTAGAGCAGCGGAGTAACTAGGTTATATCAACCCTCTGGGTGCCGCTGTTTTTGAAAAAAAAAAATGTAAGTATGTCCAGCGGCTCTGCATTCGAACCCGGGACCTTTACCTTACAGTGATGAGCGCCATATCAAGGACGAAACCTTGCGGCCACCGATACCCCCATCATAATTTGCAATTAAATGTTAAGAAGTTGAAAACAGAAACTATGGAGAAATACAGCCTTTTAATTTAGGAATTATGCAAACGTATTTCTAAACGGAAATAATATAGATAAAAAGTAACTATAGTACAAATTAATCCTATAATTGAAAAACGGCATTCCTTTCTTCCCAAACCAACAAGTTCTTGCAAAAATACAACCAAACACAAAGTTGCAACTAATAAACTAACTATAAAATTCAAATAAAAACAGTTGATTTGCCTCATTTGAACAAGTGTGGCGTCTGCGACTGCTTCAGCATTTCTTAGAATGTGTAGAACTGGCGTTTCTTGACCTAAAGCATCTTCGGAAGTAGAAAAACATCCGATCGTTCACTACAAGCTTTTAAGATATGCTAATGGCCTGGGTGTGTTTCTTTTTCCGAGGCGATAACTTCCAGTTTTTTGTGAACGCCATGTTTCAATATTAAACCAATTAATTAAAATTAAATTGTACTTTATAGTGGATTTATTCGTAAACTATCAAGTTGATACTATCAAGTTGTTTGAAGAGAAAATGTTTTTAAGAAAAACCATACTCCGTTTTTCGTTGCTGGGCTACGGCTGCCTGTCCCATGTTCATAGACGGAGCGCAGATAAATCAGAATTCCATGAATGAACGGCGAATTGTTCATAAGTTTCTCAATAGGCACGACCTGGCAGGCATTCAGTTAAATACATATGTCTTCTCCACCTGTTTCCTCTATGTTTAGCCCTTCCGAAAAAAAAGAAGTGATTTATGGTTATATTAAATCATTTCTTTTTTTCACAGCGGCTCAAATAATTTATAACAATTTCCTAATTGGAGTTATTCGTATTGTAAACAATTACGGCCCGACGTTAAAAAATCTTCTGTGTTAGTGGCTTCTGGGAGGTCTGGATAATATCCGTGCAGATTATACCGATCCAATGATTAGGATAGGGACTGGTTCGAATGAACTTTGTATGAATTAAATTCCTATTCAAATTATAAAACATAATTACTTACAAACAAGATCTGTTGAGAATATGTTTTGTGACCACTCAGTTTGGCCACAATAAACTTTCGTCCACCAATCATGGCATACAGGGCCAAGTTAGGTTTTTAGCCGAAATTTTCATCTCACTCGTCAATGTTCATATTTTTCCTTTGATAGGTTTTATTAATTTTTAAATGCCATTATAGATAAACAGCTAGTTGATTCACATGAGTTCTCAGAATCCATCAATAATAAGGTTTAAAATTTATAAACAATTTATAAAACCTCCTTCTTGACAATGGATTTTTCCTTCAACCCTCCTTTACAAATGAAACAAAAAAGTTGATAAAATGATTCGAAGGTTAGTTTCTATTGATATGCTTTTATGGCAATCCCAGTTTCCCTCTTCACCCTGAGTAGGTGGTTCTCGCTTACATAAGTACTAAGTACAGATCCTTTTTTTCCATATATATGGGCCTGTTTTACATTTCACTTTAAATCGATTAAAATCATTTTTTCAATACAAAATGTGAATTACCCTAAACGCATTCTATCAAGAAATTTTTTCAAATATTTCAAACCACCCGTTTGTCGACATTTAAACCTTACGACATGCAAATCATTTTGAAATTTATTAAAAACAAGTGCATGAACATATCTGAAAAACACAAAGTACGCATCCTATGAGCATTGTGAAACTGGTTCTCGTGCTAATAACGGCCTAAAATAAGCTAATTTCAAACCTCGTGCGTTCATTGATGGCAAAGACAGATTCCTCGATACGAGTTTCCTTTTGGCAATTTGTTAAATAATACACAGTGATTTAGCGTGATTATTGATATAAAGGCGATCGACTATTCACAATATATTTGGTATGGGCCCAGTGGAACGGGAATAAATGTTGAGTATTAAAACTTTGCCAAGCTTTTCGGAGTTTCATTTCACATTCATCAGGGCCCAACAACAGACAGAAAAACATATATTTTTTTATAATTACTCTGTTTTGTAAGAGGAAGACAACAATCAACTTATCTTTACAACTTAAGATTCTCAGTCAATATTTAAACATTTTTTTCTTTGATCAACATGTATAAAAGGTTAGGCTTCTTTATTTACAATTTTTAACTTAATAAATAAATAGTACTATTTTACAAGTTAATATCACGGATCATAGCGGATATTTAAGGAGGTTTGTTAGATGTTAACTTTTGTCAATTCGGCTAGAGTAATGTCCAGTAAGATCATGAACGTCCCTTTGTTTTCTTAGCATGTTAAATGTCAATTTTTCCGCATTGCTGTGCTTGTTGTCGTTTGTTTTGTCGTTTTATTAAATTGTGCTGATGTCAGAAGTAAGGAAAAAAGGAAAATTAATCAACTCTTTCATTCAAAATGCTATCCGCGCACTAGAAAAGTACTAACAAACGACGCGCTTCAATTCGTGCCGACATACCTAGCTTCTATCCTAACGGCTTGCAACCTACAAATTTATAGGATATGGGATGCATGTACTATAAATGAGATTGTAAGTGCGGGTCAGAAGTTAGCAAAAGAAATGTATCGATTTGATTTAATTTTGCGTAGTTAAGTATAAAAATACGTGTAAACAAAACACAGTTGTTAAATTCTCGGATGTCATGTTGGTTGCCTACGTCCTAACGGCTTGCAATATGACTACACCTTCCTCTTAACATCTAACATTGGCATTTTCAAAACTTAACAGCGTTAACACAAAGATTGTGAATACCCCCTATACCGGAAATGTAACTTAAATAAAGATATCTAATGTAGGTTACTGTCAGTCAATATATGCTTACGTTTGGGACTTATCCATTAAAATACCTATTCTAATTTTAAAATAAGTAAAAAATTAAAACTATAACCTCTGATTTCTTTAATTTAATAAAACAATTTTACACATTAAAAAAATAAATAAATAAACAATATCACATTTTGGGCAAATTATTTCATTATCTATATACTTTGGTTGTATAAAATCCCACTGTAAATTGTGCTTAAACCATTAATATCTGATTGTAAGTTACGGGCGTTTTCATTCATAAAACGTTCATCATCGCTTTCATGAGTCTACGCCCAACAAAAGTTCGTGTGCCATGATTTTTGTCTCATCAAAATTGAATTTGTGCGTTTTTTATGAAGATGCAGAAAAAAGGAGTACCTGGTCTATTTTTAACTTTACAATCATAATTATATGGTATGGTATGGTATGGTGGAAAAGGTGCTAGGAAGTGGGGTGCCCCAGGCACTGCAGCCTTCTGGCTTATTGTACCTTTCTAGTTCTTTGGTTTAGTCAATAGACTCGATCCTTTTTCTCAGAACTATCAAGTCATTGACTGTTATTGCATCAATGTGGTTCTCTGAGTCGTTTTTATACGTTAGATTGAACCTCCACTGAGCCGTTGCTTCGCATTCGAAGATGATATGAGCCGCTGTTTCCTCCTTCTCATTACATATTCTGCAAATGGGATCATTATTGTATATGTCCATGTTATGTAGATGTTTTCTCAGATGCCAATGGCCGGTTATTGGTCCTACCACTCCTCGGAGATTTGCCCTCTCCAATTGTAGCAGTGTTTTTGCCAGTTTTGGTGAGGGTTGTTTTATCATGAGTTTACTGTGTCTAGCACTGCTAGAGTTTATACATTTTTCTCTTTGTTTTATTCGGATCCATTCTGCGATGGAGGATTCTATGTTTGTTTTCGATATCCCATGGATAGGCTCGGGGCCTATGTATGGTTTTGCGGATCCTCCTCTGGCCAGTCTGTCTGCTTCTTCATTACCCAAAATTCCCCTGTGCCCTGGCACCCAGGATACCGTTACCTTGTTGTGTTTCCCCAGGTTCTGGAGATTTTGGATGCATTCACTGACTAATTTTGATGTAATCCTTGTACATGCCAGTGCTGTAATAGCTGCTTGGCTGTCTGATCTTATGAGGATTTTTTTTGTCAGTATAACCTCTTTTAAGATTTTCCAGGGCACAAGCATTGATAGCATACATTTGTGCTTGACAGACCGAGGTGTACTTTCGTAATGAGTTTGATTGCTCGTATTTTGGGCTTGTGCAGAAAACACCTGATCCGGTCCCTTCCTTTGTTTTGGAACCATCCATATACCATATCATTGTATCCGATGTTCTCCTGTGTTCTTCCTCTCCTTTATAGTCTGATCATAATTATATTGTCTTATTCTTCCTCTTCGTGAAGATTATTTGACAACCTACATAATCGATCTGTGGATTAGAATTACATGTTTTCGTCAACAAAACTTTTTTTAAAAATCAGTCCAAAATACTTTACAAATTTATTTGTACCAGAAGATCCTGTTTTAATGTTTCTTTTTACATTGAGTAAACATTGTTATTGTAATTAAGATTGCTCAACTCGTGCAATAATACGAACGAACTGCTGTTAGAAAGAATGAAAAACAAAAAAATTTAAAACAAAATCCAAAAAAAAGTGTCATATGTACTTGTAATGAGTACGGTGAAACTCTTTTCTTGCGAATAACGGCTGAAGATGAGCGGAGGCCATAGAGTGAGGGTGCATTGATGGACACATATGGCCTTTTCTTGGCCTGTTCCAGTTCTTCATAACAAGATTAGGAGAACGGCAACAGACCCTTTATGAGGAGCCTATAAATAGTGTTCCAAAAGCAATAAGAAGGAAAGGGGGAGGCTGTGCGTGCGAAGATAGCTGCCTTCGGATGTAGCAGTGTCGGCGGCGATCGGGGGTTGTGTTGGCACCAAGGGAAGTTTTATTTGTGAGTAATACGATACTTTTAGCCGCTCCCGACTATCGGCCGGTCGTACATCAACGAGTTATTGGTAGACGAGGGTAATTGGCAAGTTTTCTCCGAGGGCTGAGACAGGGAAGAAGCGGGTCGGAAGAGGGAGAGAGAAAGAGTGAAAAGGGAGCTAATACCATACTGCATTAGTGGACAATAACAACCGGGGTGGAGGTGAAGGGGGCCGAACAGGGAACTTTTCCTTCAATGAAGGGGGATGCGGCTTAAGTGTAACTATAAATCATAATTATTAATCGTACACAGCCCACACCACACAACTGACAAAGCACTGCATCGCACACACTTATTTATTTGTTTTATGTAAAATATCTTGCTATAAATTACCATCAGTTTTTCTGTTAATTTAAAAAATGGCAAACTTCACTATTATCTGGTTGAAAAATTTACTACTTAGGTAAAGATCATTAAAACAAAAATGTTTTCCCTTTTGAGTTACCAATTAATATCGTTAAAAATGGAAAATTCTAATCCTAATAATCTTCTAGTTAGCATATTGAGTAGTTAATAAAAACATAGTGTACCATTTACAAAACGTTAATATTTTTGGCTTTTATAAGCAATTAAAAAACAGTAAATATGGGAAAATTTTTTTGCATGTGAAAAATCAAAATTTTTAGCGATTATACGTAACTTCATGCTGGTGATAATTGACTTTAGAGAAATTAGTATACAAAAATACAGCTCATTAGTATGGGTGTTTTTTGTTCACTCAGTATCTGTCTTTATTTGCATACGAATAATCTGGATGATAAAAATAATCAACCGTTGTCTGCCCAGCTTTCGATCTATTTTAACGTATCACGAGAGGAAAACAATATTAAAAATGTTTACGAATTAGGTTAATAATTACGATTTTTAAAAATGATTTCAAATTTCTTTGAGCATAGGCTCAGTAGATTGTAACAGTATAGCCACAACAGTCTGTGTTGAAGAGACTGTGTTCAAATCTGTATTCGCTAGTGCAAAATTGGTTGATACATCTATCACTTTGAACAGTATTTATGTAACCAAGAAAATCTTACACCTTTTACAAGAATCCGTTAGAGGTCGTGGTACGATTGACCAATTAACTTTTTTCAATTAATTAATATTTATTAAGGTATTGATTGAGATAAAAATCAGTGTCACGAGCGGTAGGCTGACGCCCTGTATGCAGATGAAATTGACGCCAGGGGACATATTGTGACTGCTTCAGAGCACAAATCTCTCTCCTCCCCCAAAACTCACAACCCTTTCTTACCCCTAGACATTGCCCACGGCCCACGAAATATTTACTGTCATAACACTCCTACTCTTTTCTCTTCTTGTAATCACCAAATTAAAACATAAATACCACTAGTCGTTGTGGTATGTGTTTCAAGGAGCTTTTGCCCCTTTAAACATCGTGTTGTAAAGAGACTAGAGATTCAGCCATTTTTCTCTTTACTATACTTACTCATACTCTTACATTTGTTTAAAATGTTTTATTATTTTATGCTTTAACTAGAGCTGAAAAGGAAAGCTGAATAAAAAGTATTAACCGGTCTTAACTATAGGCAACTGAATTGACTTGAAAGGTACTCCCATTTATCCATCCAGAGGAAAATGCTCATTTATAAACAGATTATTCAACCTATGGGGGTCTAAGCATACGACGGTGCAAAAAAGAGGGAACTGTTTTATAAAAAGTATAAAACGAAGGAACAATGAACATGGCTGATACTCCCCTGTACTTGAGGATACAGGGAATTTTTATCGAGGTCATGTAATATACGGAAAGAAATAATATGAATAGCTTGCATTTAGAGTAATCCAACATCGGAGCAAGAACAATGGCACCCAGTCAGCCGACGAAGAAGACCTAACTTTAAAACGATTTGTATATTCTCATTGTAAAAGTAATGGTTGTACCCAATTTGTACATCTAATCTGCTAAATCATTCCAACACCCTCTTATCAACCCATACATCGCCAAAATTGGAACATTTCAGGCTCATTGAAGAATGGTGTAAAAATTGGAAGATAAAATTAAACCAAGACAACTGCACGCAAATACATTTACTTAAAAAAAGAGCCTTGTCCTAGACTATACACTAATAACAATAAACTGACATCCACATAAATCCAGTTGTTGGGCAACTACATAGGCAACAGACTAACGTGGATTCCGCACTTTAGATTGAAGCGGCAAGAACTGAACCAACGACTCCGACAACTAAGAAAAAATCAAGGACCAAAATCGTACAGGTAAATACCAAAATAACATTTTACAAAACAATCCATCCAAGCCTTCAAATCAAATGTCTTCAGACAAGCTCCCTAGAAAGTACCTCACCAACCACAATAACCATACGTTTATGCCTTTCAACAACGTCCCATCCCCAAATCTTCCAGCTTGCCTTAAATGAATTTGGGTATTAAACCTACCTACTCGACCTCTAATCCTCAGGGAGTGTGCTGACTTCTACATGTTTCCTCCAGAAGCAGTTTCGATCGGAGCTCCAGTAATGTGACCGGGTGTAAATCGAAAGACCAAATTTAGATGTATGTTCAGGAATGAATAACGTTTTTAAAAATGGTTGGGAAAGTTCCATTGGTCTATGGGTTCTTGGTATTCTTTTTTCTATTCTTTTAATTTAATGGAATTCAATTGATGAACATAAATTTCAAGATTTATTCCGGCAAAAGAAATGTAGAAACAAAGAGTCCGACAAAGTGGAACAAGTTAGGACAAATAGTTTAAAATGTCGATGCAGTTACTGGAGAGTCACGTTAGACCGGTCTTACAATTAGATGAACGGAAAGGGGCATTTATATCTCCTTTTTTCTCCTGCTCTTTTTCCTCTCCAGCCGGTCGGATGTCATCAGTTCGGCCATTTTTTTGATAACTTTTCCACAGAACCCTTCGAAACGACTTCGCCTCTTTTTGCCGGACGGTGCGGTGCCTTCGGAACGAATCTCTCTGATCTCGCCACCACAAATGTCCCCGGCCTTAATGTCCCCTAATGACCGCCGAAAGACAATATTCAAACGGCAAGGTGAGAACTGCGTGGGCCACTCCATTTCATTTCTGAATAAATAATCGAAGACAATGGACTTTTTTCTCATCCGCCACACCGCTCGTCCATTTCCATAACTTCTTAGCCGGACACGTCAAGTTGAACGTCTATCTCTGTTTCTACCTTTGCAAGAAAGATACAAAAACATCAAATTGAAAATATTATAGAAACAACTAATAATTTTGTTTAGAGCCTCTACTAATCGATGATTCTATACAACTTAATTACCAGCAACAATCAATGCTATTGGAAAACATTCATGCTATACGTGTTTTCTCAGGCCCACAAGAATTTTTCAAAAACTAGGTTTAATTTCTTTAATCACTGCAACTAATCGTTGAACTTGTGTAGCATAAATTTTTTTATGTATCTAACTACAGTTGGTTTTGTCTGGCGCGTTTCGGCTTCTCGCCATATTCAGTGTTGGTTTGGATAATTTTTGTATCTAGTCGCATTGAGAAACGGTAAAAAGTTGACAAAAAAATTAATCGTATAGTTATATTGGACAACTTGTTATTCTTTTATGAATTAAATAGAAAACACTAATTATCGTATATTATTAAATTAAACAAATTATCTTATGTAAGTGGCCTGTCTTACTTACCAGTTAACGCGAAGGTCATAGCAAGACCACAGATCTATCAAGGGTGGGACTACACATGTTTTTTCTGTAGTGCACATAATCACAAACTGCAAAGAACTAGGCCGGCTAAGGCACAGATCCAATATCTCAGGGTCGTAAATATATTTTTAACTGTATATAAGTCTTTATACCTTTATGTATGTGGTACGTGTTATTTATTCGACCGAATTGATTTCTTATCAAGAATCTAGCCTTCCTAATATTCCGATGAATATTGAGTATTCTGGAGTAGTGTAATTCATATGGTAAAAAGCATTATTCTGTTATGAATCAAATGCAAATCACCTGACGTTTTAGTACAGCAATTCCTATATGATAGGAACGTGTTGGGTGGAAGTGAACACTTTACAATAACTTTTACATATAAATATTCATCAAAATTTGATGCGCGGTTATGGGATTCGAACCCAGAACGGCTAGAGTGGTAAATAAGAGTCGGACGTTCTAACCACTTGTCCACCGTGGTTCGAGAATCAACTCATGAAAAAAAAAATTGGTAATTTGTAACGTTTCACTCGATATATTTTAGGTGTGCTGTGCAGTAATGCAACATTTTAAAATTTAGTGACGCATTATTTCTAAAATACTTTATTTATTGCATTGAAAATTAAAGACATTTATAAGTTGTATAAATTAAAGTAAAAATATAAATAAAAAAAAACCCTATATTAAGTTAAATGCCAGTGGCTCATACATAGACCAAATAATATAATTTATTATCCCAAAAAGGTTTGATTTTGGTTCATATATAAAATGAAAAATTTTCTGCTTGAATTTTTTTCCCATGTCGCAAGCATAAATTAAATTTGTTATACAAAATTTATTTCAACAAAAAGAATCATTCGATTTTACGTCGTAGATTTCTTTTTAATCAGTGCCAAATAATAATATCATTATCCGCTTATTGTTCAAACAAATTAGTACTTTTTTACTGTAACATTCTCAAGGGGATCATGGAATGCTAGCTATATAATTAGTAGTATGTAGTTAAAGATAGATTTGACTTAAAAAGGAGATCCTACGGACTGCGATCACAGATTTAATCGAACATTTTTGTTGACGGTATCAATATTTCAGCTTTAAGTGTAAATCTGGTCACATTATTTAGTGTATTTCACAGGGCACAATTCATATGCGAGGGTTAGTCTTATTTTTCATCCAAATAGTCTCTAAGGTGTCAACGGAATCAAGCGATATAATAAAAAAACTCACAATGCAATCAAGCAGGGAGCCAAAGTGGGTGTCGACAATTTTTCTATTGACGCCTTTCCTTTATGAATATTATAATAAGCGATTCATTGGTAGTGGCCACTCCTCTTATTGAAAACAATATCTCCTCACTATTCATCGAGATAGGATTCATTTGGGATCCGGAGGGCCGATAAATCAGGAGTGACAGTCTACACACAATGTGACCACTGACTCACCATCAACTCTTATTAATTATTAGTTAGCCTGACATCATTATTGTTTCGGGCACGGGCAATGAGAATGAATATCTTAACTTACATGTGTCACGAGCCTGTCAGTTACACCTTTTTTATGTTAATCCCTTTTGTCCGCCCAACCGACAAAAAATATCGCGGCCAAAGGCTAAACGATGAAATTAATGAGTTAATTAATTGAAAAGAGTGGTGTAATTTGTAGGCCCGAGTGTGGAGGTTGCCTGAAACGATATAAATCCCCGAGGTAGTTCCAATACTGCCTTATCAGGGGAAGCGAAGTCTCTGGCAGAGGTTTAATATTTCACGTAATTTATTGCACCTTGATTTCATTTGCATTGGAGAGAAGAAGGAGAGGGAAACAGGGAGTGAGAGAGCGACGGCAACTTATGTCGGACGCCTCGTGTCGGCTGGTGAAAACTAACGCCTGTTTCATTTGCAAAAAATAATGAATGATCCAACTTCGTCAGCGAGGAAATACATAAAATAAGCCAGTTCGATAAAACGATTTAAAAAAAATAAAAATTGTTTGTTATTAAACAAGGATAAGCACATAATAAAATACTTAAAATTATAACCAACTTGCGGTATTTCATACGTCCTAAATGGCTTTAGTGATGATTTCTCATCTCTACCAAAGTTAAGATATATCGCCCTTTCGACATCAGTAAAAAAATCGTAAATCACGATAAGAGTACCATTTTTGACAAATCTTTTTCAGAGTAATTATTGTTAGGATCCGGAGCGCTGAAGACAAATGTCAATTCCCGTGGCAATCTGGGCGATTTTTTTCGCCCAAAATATAATACCTGATTGTATACCTTTTTAGGGCTGTAATGTAGTATCACGTGTAGGAGGAGGTATCAATAATTTCCAGTTGAATTATAGTTAAGACCCATAACACTAAAGGCTGTCTAGTCTAAAGTTCGTCAACTCCTATGGCCAGTCTGCACGATATTTTCCAAACTTTATCGTCTACATTCGATTGTATACCATTAAAATAAATTGGATTATAGCATCGATTGAATTATAAAATCTTTTCAGTTCAATTATGGTAAGTGCCTCTTGATCTGATGGATTTCTTAACCCAACTAGTCCCATGGACATTCTGGACTTTTTTAAGCTTTATCCTGCAGTTCTAATCTAATGGCAAGTGTTCACCATTTTTTCAAACTTTTCCAGTAACTCGACTTAAAAATAGTCTTTAGCCTTTATAATAAATTTTAGATAGCTAAAATGTAGGAAAATTAAAAAATGTTTGATAATTTATCGTGACATCTAAGTGTCTAAATTTTACATCTTATTTCTAGTAAAAAAATGAACAGATGTAATTGTTGTGTTTAAATATATGTAACCTTTTCTAAAAGTATATAGTGGTATGTATACGATACTCATGAGAACAACGTATGCTCATACAGATAGGTTCTTTCAGAGTATCGAAAGCCATTTGGGCATGTAGCATCTTTGGCTCAAATTAAACATTTTACCTCATTACTTTTTTCTTTTGGGGGAGGTGATATACACATATACGAGGTGTCCTTTTGCCAATGACGCTATAAAAAAATGTTTTTAATTTTTTAATCTAGTTTCCTATTTTTCTGAAAAGTTAGATATGTACTCGTTCTCACTTTGTCCAGGGGCTTCGCGATTCTATGGCAGGCGTCTAACATTCCATGCACAGATGTCGATTTGGGAAGCTGAAGAAACCGTTCCTCCATGCATTCTATGAGCTGATGAAGCCATATTCCGGAAAACGGAATACAAACTGTTCGAATTTTCGAACGTGGGGGGAGAACTCGAGAATTTCATACTCTTGTCATCATCAGGTGGTTCGCAGGATCAACGTTTGGCATGTAGTTCTCGGAAATAAATTAGTTGGGCCTTATTTAAACACATTAATTGGTCCTCAGTATCTTAATTTTTTGGGAGCGGTACCAACACTATTAGATTATGTTCATCTGCAACAACGACAAAGAACGATTCTCCAACTTGATGCATGCCCCGCACACAATGAACACAGGTGAGACGTAATTTGAATCGTCACTTTCGGGATAAATGGATAGAATCTCATGGCTCAATCTGTTGGCCTCCTTGGTCAACCGATTTAACTCCACTTTACTATTTTCTGTGGGGGGGGGGCATTTAAAAAACAGTGAAACAGTGTCTTCACCAATCATAATGCAGCAACCTCAGATGACGAACAGTGGCAAAGGTTAGAAGGTCCCAATCCATCTTCCTTGACACTATCTCTCCGAGCAACGGTGAACCGTGGTTTTAAATAATCTTTGAATCTTTACTCAGGACAGGCAGTTCGAACATGAAATGTGATTAACAAATAACAAACCAAATGAGCTGGTTTTGTTCAAACTTTTTGGCATAACATCGACATATCTTGACCAATGTAAAATCCGGTTACACTTCATCGTAAACGTTCGTTTAAAATTATCTACCAGGAAGTATAAGTTCTGATTGGGAATTTTGGTGCTGAACTCGGTCTGGTTTGTTTCCAAAAAAGTTAAAAATTTGAAACTAGACTAAAATATATTACTTTTTTTTATAGCGTTATTGGTTGAACAGAAATTGGGCCTGGTCATCTAAAAAGGACACCCTGTTGGTTGGCTTTTTCTTTCCGTAAATAACATTTCCTCAAAGTTCACGCTATACAAATAAACCTTGTTTTCATCAATAATTTTTTATAATTATGTTATCCATCATCAGGTTAAAACAGAGAAATTGTGGTCTTTAAAAAGGGTACTGATGAGCAACGAGATGTGTTAATTTGGTCGTGATCATTTTGACCATTCTATTCTCACAGTTTGCCTCTCAGTGTTGTATCTGTGTGTTTTCTGAGAAGATAAGTACCTTTATAAGATCGTGAATTGAACAATGCGTGTAATATATTTCACACTAACGTAGAAGCTGAATATCACCAATTCCGAAAACAAAAAGGTACCAATTGAAGTCACTGGAAGGTACTTAGGTATTTTGCACTTTCAATATGAGTAAAAGATCATACTAAATCAAAATAAAATTAGCCATTTTGACAAATCGTTTTCAGTTGATGTATCATAATCTTAAGATGGCTGTCATATTGGGCGGTAGTGTGCAATTTAAAGCTGCTATTCCAAGGTCCAGTGAACGCCATATTCCTCTGGATTGGACTTTCGTTTATCCTACGAAACAGTAAGCGATCAGTCCACTGTTAGGATTGTTATTCAGAACACTAATAAAAACCACTTCAACTCTCGATTAGGCGCCAATAAAACGTACTAGACCGATTGAACTTTTAATTCGAGATATAAATATGAAGCTATAAAGGGATTTACTGCTCGCCTTATCCGAGAGTAGGATCTCAGCGCCCTTTTTCCTATTTAAATGTTAATGTATTTTATATCGACAGGATGATTTTTTTTCCTAGAGGCCCGCTTTTAGTCGAGGTCCGGCTCAATTTGTTCGATCCCGACCCTGAGATTCCATCCGCTTGTAATTCCTACTTTGGAATCCCCAACTCTTCGGCCGCATCTCTCGCATACCAATAGAGAGGGCCACAAATTAGACGTATCCACTCCTTTTTCAAACGTTTCCTTTTAAATATCAATTAAATCGGCCTGGATTCGATCGGAAGCCTAATTGGAGCGTTTGGGCTTTTTGGTTATCGTTGTTCGAGATCGGACTCACTTCCACGATATAACACCCTTTTATGGTTTATTTGTGTTGACCAATTCAATCAGTATCCTAGTTATGCAGCTACCAGAATACGATGTCCGACATCAGATCGATTCGATCACACCTTCCGATATCAAAACATTCACATTCCTGACTTTTATTCCATTCTCAGACATCTTATTTTATTTCAATAGTATTTGTGGATGCGCTTTGATGATACCGTAAATATAATTTCAAGTGGGAATTAAAGTCTTAAGTTAAAACTAAATAAAATGGAAGTGGTTTTTTATATCTGTATTTTACATTCTTCGTATGCTTCTTAATAGTTCTTAATCCGTTTTGGAAAATCTATTTCCTTACAGATTCAGTTTCCAGGTAATCGTATATTGTTTCGTCTTTGCGAGTTGTATTGTGATTATTTGATGTTATTATGATATATTTTATATGGTTCACGCGAATGCTATGGCTGCGGCTTTGAAATTAAAATTTTACCAATCGTTTTTACAAAATAAATATATATATATATATATTTAATGTGCTACTTTAGCGCCATCACTTTCATTCCTTTTAATAGATTTTAGGAATATTAGACGTAAATAATATAATTTCTTAAAATTAGAGATAATCAGTTTAAAATGAATCTCCAGCTGTGGCGACTCGGAGGCATTAATTTTAGGAGCATTCCATTAATGATGTATATTTTTAATCGTCTCTAAAAATATAAATAAAAAACAAAATCGAGCCTTTATAAGGGGGTAGTAATAAAGCGTTTAAAGTAGTCGTAAAGATCGCCGCTTTTATACGGAATTTCAATAAAAACACAATTAAACGAGTCTAGTCGTCTTTAAGTGAAGAATGACGTATCGACCGATGAGTGGAAGATAGCCCGGGCTAAAAACCGCCTGATTTACCGTCCAATAAATGAGCGGGATTTATTTTTTACTGGCTCATAAACTGTTGGAAAGGAGTCGGATCATAACAGAAACCCTTTCCAGCCTTTATTCCGAACTAGTAGAACTACATTTGGACTACACAATCTGTAAAGGTGTCCCCTTACAGACCCATAATTCCGTCTTGAAATACGTGCCCTAGGACAAACATTTCTTATAATAGATATCTGTTTATACTTGTACGTCCTGAATAAATAATCGACGGCCACGGTGGTCGTTCCTCATCGATGGTGTGGAATCCTAAGGCCTGTCACGTTTCATATTCCAAAAGGGCGATTTAATCGATCAAAACAAAACGGCCCCATGGTACATTCGGTTATTTCCATCTCGTCCTCTCTAACGTATTTATGTAAATCGAACGAAAGGGCTAATGCCCATTTACTTTCTGGTGTTATTGCTCCCCCATACGCTTCACGCCTACCGGCTCTTTTTTTACATCGACCCTTCCCTTTGACCAAATCGACAATCAAAGTCAATTTTTAATAACAAACCTGATACGATTACATAATACAATGCATTATCAACCGATATAGCAGTAATAAACAAAACATATCCAATTTTGTAGTAGATAACATTTTTTTCTTAAACTAAGGAAATGTTTTTCTTCTACTTGGCCTATTAAATTTGTTGTGTTACATTGTTTGTCAAGACGATTTCCCGTTAAAATAACAATGAACTCTTTAAGTAAACAACGTGTTTTTGTTTCTGTTATTTACTAATGGAAGGGAAACAATTAAAATAGTAATGTACAGGATGTATAGTTACCGATATCCACCCTGTGTTTCTCCAAAATTAGTTCCCCTTGAAAAAATTAAACTGTATATTTGTAACACAAGTTTTACTTTCAAATTCTACAGTAATTAAAGTATATTTCTACGGATCTTTACGTGGTGTTATGTTGGTAGATATAGCTGTGTTAATTTTGTTTTTCTCGTCAAGACTCTATTAGCGTGAGGTTGAAGGTTTCGAATGGAAATGACAGGATTTGCGTTACTAGAGAGGATCGCTATATCGTCTACAAATATGAATGTGATGGTGTAATGGAATGTAAGCTGTGTACAACAAGGATATAGATGGCGCCAGGGTGTTCTTTTCAAGCTTGTTTCTAAATTTTTTCCAAAACGTGTAGTAAACTTATCTAGGTAAACTTTAGGTTTAGAGTACATTTGGATACAGACGAGTGTTTCTGTGTCGAGTGTTTGTGTGATGTTGTCCATTTTAGGAAGGTCTTGGAGAATTTTTGGAGTAATAACATCAAAACCCTGAGCTTTTTCGGTTTTCGATGGTGTATTTTACATGATCGTCAGAGTGTGAAAATGCTTGGCATAGTGGTATAGTGTATTTAAATGTATAAAACGTTTAAAAAATAAATTTTCTTATATATACTAAACAAATCAATCTAGATCAAAATTAAACATTCTTTTTTTTACCACAAGCTCTATTTTCAAACGCTTGGAATAATCACGATGTCATCATTGAGCATATCCAAGATGTTCCATGTTTTTTCGAACGGTATTTTACTGTCTTATTTACAGATTCATCATGTCCATTTTACCTCGTTTGGTGAGATGTTTGTTAACGTTATTACACATGTTGTTATCTAAATACATTTAGAGATATTTTCCACCTTATCGTCAGTAATATTGAGTTGAGCTTCAACAGACGATTGGGCAGGCTAAGGCTAAATAATGTCTCGAAATTTATTTTAATAAAAAACTTGTAAAATTACGTTGGAAAAGCTTAATAATACCCACAAAACCATGTGAAAGAGACATCCAGCATAAACATGTCAACAAACACAAAATATTATGAAATGGCGAGAGAATTGTTTCTGAAATGCAGTTCCCTAAAAAAGGATTTTTTAAGTTTTCCTACTCATTTTAACAAAATGATGTATATATTTTTTTGAAAGTTAAATGTACATAACTTATAAAAAATGTATTACTTTTATTTAAAACCACTTAAAAACTTTTGGATATGATGAACCTGATCTTTTTAGAAATTTAGGCTTGCAAGGCGGCATAATAGTTAAGACCAGACACTCGCACTTGGTACTACTTCAACATTGTGTTTATTTATTTATATAGATATAAATTTGTTAACAACTTAATTGTGAAACTCCATGATTTATTCAAAAACTATTCAACCTAGAAGCAAAGTTTTTATTCAGTACAGTAATTTTATCATAAATCATACTTTTTAAAGGTTTTTTTAGATTCATAAACAAATTAAAAATGAAGTTTTTGTATGTTAAATAGTTGGCTGTATTTTAAGTTTACACCAAATCGAATTTCATTCATACAAGCTGATGAAACGTTTATGTAATTATTTTGCCGAAACTTATAGTAACGTAACAGTGACAATTTTTACCTGGACCAATTGTCCAGCGCCAAAATTACTTGTAGGTATCAACCCTTTTGTCACTGGGAATCCCGCAGCTTTATCTTACTGCTCTACTCGCATTGTTATGGGATTTATCTGCCCAAGTTTTTGAAAGTATTTTTATGTTTTACATACATTTCCGTTAGAGTGGTAAATTAAATCGCTTTTTGACTTTATGCGCTTTTGATTTCATTCCTTTGACTTTCAAAAATGGAGCAAGTACAATAGTATATAATTTGTCTTGGGTTAGACAAAATTTTTAAGAATGGTGGAAATTGTTGTCACACGAAAAATAAAAATGAAAATATCCTCAAATAGAAAACATGAAGCCTGAGATTTCAAACAGTTTGGGACAAAGGCGCAAACTTTAAACTTTCTCGAGATCTATCAGTTCTGTTTGGTAATATTTGTAATATAATTTGACAAAAGTAGGATTTTCCTGTTACTTAATGAAATCGAAAAAATATAGCTTTCAACGTAATTAAAAAATTACTGTTTTCGGATTTAACCTATTTTTAACATTCTGACAGACGCGTTTCGGCTTATCGACATATTCAGTGTTGGTTCTGCGTATATATTGAATCATTCATGTTCATGATATCATCAATGTTGATGAAATTTTGAAACGCGTCTGGCCGAGACATGAAGAAATTTCAAAATCCTGTTTTCAAAGGAAACTTTGAGGAACTCTGTCGTTTACACTTAAACAGAGACCAATTGACGTTTAGGAGAATATTATTTGAAATACCACATGAATTCGAATTGTGCTATGTGATTTGAATATTTCGGCACTGCCAAATGGGACATTGATGGATCGTCTTTTGTTAACCAAGCGGGATATGGCTTAAATGGGTTTCAAGTAACCGGCCTAATTAAAAAAAAAAAAAAAAAAAAAAAAACTATTCATTGTAGAGATTATACATAGGTTTGGCCGCTAAGATATTTTGTTAAGCGTGGTCAGTTTTCATGAGATTAAAATCGTTGAAGAATGATTAGAATGATAGATAATAATGCCTATTTTTAAAAATATATAATAGTATATATTAGAATATTAGATACCGTTTTATTCAGAACCTTTATTTTTCCATAATTAAAACTAACGTTTTTTTTCTGTTAATATGGGATGGAATAATAAGAGTTTTGACCTGTTGACTCTTCTTGGTGTTGAAGTGTTCTTTGGGAAAGTGTTCTCTAAAAGTATTAGCAGTGCTGTAATAATGGCAATTAAATCGATTTTGCTTACGATTAATAAAAAGACGCTTGTCTTACGGATGTTCAATATTTTCGTGTACTTTTGCATTTGCTCGTCTACCGTTTCACTAAATGAAAAATATCTCACTCAACCCGATGAATTTGATCATACATTTTTTATGTAGCTATAATTTTTTCTCATAATTGCCTGGATTTTGAAAAATTCAGCTTTTGTCACTTATACTTTAACAATCAGGAAATTTACTTTTTATATATATTTCCTTTTTTTACTTTTTACGTCTACCGTTTTGTAAATGAAAACAACCTCACTCGACTCGATGAATATGATAATCCGTGTTTTTATTTGGTTATCATTTTTCCTCATTTTTACTTCGAATAAAAATGGTCAGTTTTTATATTTTATTCTTTAACATTTAGGACATTTTCCTTTTCTTGTATACTTATCGTGAATCATAACCCTCTTACGGCATTTTAGAGCAAACTGAACCACGGTTGGTATGGAAAGTAGTTTTAAATTGCTATACGTCTATCATTTTTAATAAATTCCCCCGGAAGTATGTTGTGCTTTTAACCGGTTTGTCACATACCATTCATTACGTCTATGGTCAATTTTATTTTCGTGACACAAAATTCATAAATAGGTTTTTTCCTAATTCAACGTATCCGTATAAAAATCTTAAGTCCCTGTTTCGTTAAATGCGAATAAAACACATGCGTGTTGTCCTAGAGTTCTAAGATCGTCTAGAGTGAATTGGGCCGAAAATTTCAATTTATTTAAGAAACTGTTGTTGTTTCAAATAATTCCTGTCATACAAGAGGGCTAGGACCTCGGACTAACACCATTCAAAAGCTTATTGTATGTACTTTACATTATTAAATTTTAATTTTTATGATTTAATCTTCTTTAGGGCGTCATCTAACGGGGCAGTAAATTTTTAAACTTTCTTGAAAGAGGCGATCAGTATGACGGAATGGTTCTATGGATTCTTAGGTAATTTATTAAAATAGTGTAAATAGTTATCATTCACGAAAAATTAACTAAATAAAATTCGAAAGGAACAGGTTCGTTACAATAATCGTAACATTTATGATACAGGAAAAAAATGAGGTGGGCCTTAATAAATTTCTTCCGTTTGGCCAAGAGCTTTTAATTCGCCCAATAATTAAAATCATATTTCACAACAGGAAATTAGATCGTGTTATCTTCAAAATATTCTTATAAGCCCTCCTTTTTAATGCATTTTTTTAATCTCGAGCAATGGAGTAAAGAATGTAAAATGAGTAATCCAATTAGAAAATATCAAATACCATAAATTTCATTAACGATTGGGAGAGGGGTTAGAACTAATACTGTGTAGCAAAAAAACTTAATGGGTTCTTTTACCCCCGTGAAAGGAAAATTAGAGGGTCGGAGGAAAAGGGTTGAGACTTGGTCACACATTGAAGATATAATTAAAAAAATGTAGTAAATTATTGCATTTCGTCGAGGAAAGGGTATTTCATTAAGGGTTTAACCCTATTTGGATCTGCATCTCCCCTTTTCTCGTTGTCAGTGTAAATCCTAAGGGATCTTAATATGAAATCCACCTTCAGGTATTGCTATATTTATCCACGGCTGATTTCTGCTTCCTGATGAATCATTCAATGATTCCAAACTGCCTTGCGGACTGTTTTGAATTCGAACCCCTCATCCCCTTTGATATAATTCTCATCCTGTATCGCCTATAAATTATAAATTGGAACGAGGCAGACCTTATTTACGGGCTAAAACCAAAATTGTGCCCCTGGGGAAATCCGGGTAGACACGGCGGTCTTCCGATATCAACGAAAGAAGGGTGAAATCAAAGAGTTAATTAATCTTAAAATTATAAAGCTCTCGAAACAATTTATACACCCCTTGGAGAAGAAATCGGATAATGCCTTTAAATGAAGGCAAAATTAATTTTTAGATGAATAAGTAAAAATATCACGGAAAAGTGCTGCATTTAAAATAATACAACCTTTCATTTGAGACATAATTACTTTTTGCCTTGCTATAACACACTAATATTTTCGGATACAGAACAAAATCCGTATTTAAAAACATAAAGAATATTGAAAATCTTACCACGATTTAATCTATGTTATGTTTAAAATTTAATACCATGTTTCAGATCAAATTTATAGCACTCTAATTTAGTCGTTACCAATTTTTCTTTTGGATTTTAATCTACTTTATAAGTGATAAAAGTCATCTCGGCATATTGTGTATTAAAAATTCTTTACTGTTTTTAAAAATATTGAAGTTTTTCTGTAGTTTCAGGTAAAAGTTTGTAGATTGAAATTTTAAGATTTTAGTTTCAAATTTCATAGTTTTAGCTGGATAAAATGTTCCTCTTCCGTTCATTTTCTTAAGGAATTATTACAGAGCAGTTTATTTAACAAAAAAAAAAAATTAAGTGATAGTATTATTGTGAAATATTAATGCCTCATCCTATAACCTGTACCTATAGTACAGTGAATTTCATGTCATGAGCTTAACTTATTCACTTTTGGAATCGATCACCGCATGGCTGCATCCTTGGACCCATTCTACACACACCAAACGCCAATCTCATAATATAGTCAATACCGAAATCATTTTAGCACATACTGAACTAATAGTGGGAGTAAAAACATCAAGGACCATCTTGCTTGTAAGCATGATTGGAGAAATGGAGAATTACTCAACGAACGGGCAGGACAGCATCGATTTCAATAATCATTCTTGGCTGATGTTAGGTCGAAAAATATCAGATACGTTGTTTTTTTTTCAGTAGACCCAGCAGCTGGGGAAAAAATTGTGATATTTTAAATATTATTTTCTGTCTTTGTTGTGCATATATTTCAAGGTATTATACAGAAGTGACTTTTATTTTTACCTAAGGTAAGAAAATAATAATCAGGATCGTATTAAATGATACTAAATATATAAAAAGCTACTAAAAAAGTTGCAATTTTTTTAACCAATTGTGATTCGTTTAAAACCCCTTTAAATTAAAACTTTATTTACAATAAAGAAATAAAAAAATTTGCGCTGAATTAAAGCGGGACAATTTTTTTTCGTTTAGGTCCTATTTTGACTTAAAAATTTTTAACGCCTCGGAATTTTATCCGCATTGTAGGTTTTTTGTAGTAACGGTTGTATCGTCGGAAATCAAAATATTTATTCTCGCAGTCTATGCCAATAACCTTCAGAATTTATGTTATTTTAAATGAATAAAATAAAGTTAAATCAAAGAAATCTGTTCGAACATTCTTTTTTATATCACCAGTTCTGATTTACCTTAAGTGTAGTTTTTTACATATTACCCTTGTTTCCCTTAAATCGATGAAGTTGAAAAAATTAGCCTATTTTGATTTCACCAATTATATATTTCTACATTTGCGATGCCATGTATGGCTATTGCTATATTGCTATAATTCCTAAGGAACAAAGACGCATGTAGTCAAATACTACTAACTGTCAGAATATACCAAAGATAGGTCTGGACAGTAGGATTAGGATGGACCAAGGGATCGCGAAAGGGTCAATTCGTTAACAAAAGGAATGTTGAGGTCGTTGTTATAGTTAGATTCGTGACGTAGAAAGGAGCTTTCACTATTTATCTGAAGACTTTTGATTGAAAGGATTGGATGCGTTGGATGTTGTTGCGCTGGCTTGGGAGAAGCCCACAGTTCGACTCCCTATGTCGCAGTAAAGTCTTCAATAAAGTTAGTATAGTATTGACAGCCAAGACGGGTTTTGATCCTTGAAGTCTTCATAGTTGTCCAAGTCTATTATTAAGTTGTTGTCTCCTGAGTCCTTTGTAGGAATCCACGTTCGCAGTAGAGGTATATTCCTAAATATTTGACATGAATGGAAGTCGATATTCCTTTTTTATTGATGTTCAGTGGAGGCCAAGAAAGGTTTTTCAATGTGAAATTACACTGAGTACATTTTTCTTCATTTAGTCTTGCCTTCCATTTTTTGCAGCACGCTTCACGACGCTCAAGGTGTTCTTGAATGTTGGAAGTAAGTATTCCTCGCAAAGGATTCGAGTTGGAAAAAAATTGCGGTATCCTCCGCGTAGTTGGCGATGGTAGTATCAGGGTATATAAGTAGGTGAGCAGTGCAATGGATATAAAGAATGGGACCAAGAATGCTCTCTTACGGGGACATTCCCCTCACTCTGAAGCAGCAAAAAACTAACATGCTCAATTTAACGAAACTAATGTTAAAGGTTAGTCAGACAGACAAGATAATGTGTATATTTGGACATACACACAAAACACCCAAAATAGAGACACATACAAAACGTCTGTTTCGAAAATTGTTGGATGAAAGAATTCCATGACTGCTTTAAAATTGAATAAATGTTTTAAAACAATAATAATGTTTATTTGCGATGGATAAACAACAAACAAGATTCCGGACGGAAGAAATCATTTCAGTGGCACTCTCGTTTTAATATATTATTCCAATGAATTCCTCCACGGAGGAAGCTTTATTGCATGAATCCACCGGCGATGCAAAAACCATGTTTTTCGATGCAAAAAGAAGGGCCATTAGAATAATTTTCCATATTAACAGCCAGCTGCAGAAGCCCAGAGCCCATGTCAGTTTGTACAAGTGATTCTCCCTTTATATTTCTTCACTGTCAACACCACAATAGGATTTTATTGGAGATTCTTCACTTTTATCCGTTCCACTCTGCGGCCGAAAGCTTATCAGCTCTGGTCGGCGTATCGCCCCGAAAAAAATAAAGTTTGCCGTTTTCCGGAAGAAAAAAATCCACAACGGTTATTTGATGGGACAGAAACGATAAATTCAATTTTGTCGAGCATGAATATAGAAAAATACTATCTTAACCAGCAAAGCCTTCTGCTATGCCTACTCAACATGAACCGTCATAAATCATCCACGAGAACGATGAAATCTAGCTGCACCAATTCGAAGCGAACGTGAGAACAAGACGCTTCCAAAGTTAACAAAAGTGCCAATTAGTGCATATTTAACTCTAGGCGAATTTATGGACGCCTCTCTCCATCTCGCGTGTATTTTCTCCGAACAATAATAAGAAATTATAGCTTCCGCCCACTGTTATAAGTAATACGCGAATTAATGGAGATTTTTTTCTCAACGGAATTTAAGTAAATACGTATCTTAAACACTGGCTTTTATCACAGGAATCGTTACTTATTCTGGAAGCCTGGTATTTAACATGAATTATAAACACAAAGTAACTTGCAGTTTCTTTTATTATTTTTTTGTTCGAGACGGAAATAACCATGCGTAACGGAATTACACAAATTGTAATCTACTCAGTTCAATGAAAATAAAAGCCAGGTGGCATACAAGAGTATTTTATTATTATTAACATCTTATGTTCAATGTAAATCGTCTAACAACAGCAAACATTTAGCGTCGTTTCCATGTTGTTTACCCATATAATAGTATTTTTAAATGAAAAATGTACATTGATCAAAAAAAAAATTAGAGATTGTATTTATTTTAAGAATGTTCATAGCTAATAGGAAAGAAATTGACAGTAATCGAACATAAGTGTACCAGAGATTATCGTACTTTCAATATACTCTTCTTAATAACAATAAATACCCGTTTATACTGCTCTTTCTATTAATGTAATCAAATTTACAGTAGAACTGATATTTTATGATATGTTTTATGGTAAAAAGTTGTAAAAGGTTGACGTAACACGAAAAGTGACATACTGACTTGGTCGCATTTGACAGGTAAAATAACTTCAATAATAAATAAGTATTGATGTGACGTCCCTTCAGGAGACACTGAATGGACAAGGACTACTTGATTTTTATTAAATATATCCCTGAAGATTTTATGCCATTGTACTAAAAAATCAATAGAGAGCAGTGAAGAGGGTGTTCCCCAGGGCACTGTGGTGTGTTCTACACTACGTAACATCTTTATAAACGGTATCAAAGACATCAAATTGTTTTCTGACTTAGCACTGATTACAGATGAGACTGCTTTTGTTCAACTTTCTTACCGAAAATTGAAACGATTTTTTTTTAATAGGAGTACACCCATATTAGTTGATTAGTTGGTAATGTTGGCGTTCACTTGGACCGTAAACTATGGTTTGGTTTCTATGTCTGGGATAAAATGCTCAGCCACTCTCCTAGGTGTCATGCCAAACAAAAAATTCGACTTAAAGAGATAGAAACGACAATTCTTTTAAATTCCACAGGTGGTTCCCTACATATATTTCACAGCTTGTAAATAGTTGTCTGTCAGGTAGACAGACCATTTTACGTCAAGATACTGGAAGTTCAGTCGTGCTTAGGGAATATAGGATCGGGTGTTCCCCGGTGTTATGAGTGTGGTCCTACACTATTTAACATATTTAGAAACGACATAGAATAGTTTGTTTTATTCCTTTTTTTTTTAAACTTCATTTCTACTTGATGGATTTTAATTACAATACGTATTTCTGTTAAAGAGATACTGTAGGTTCAGTTTAACCACGAAAACTTAACATTTTACCTACTGTAGCATATGTTGTTGAAAGAAGCTCGAAAGTTTTTTTTCCTTTTTCTTAAATTCTAATTGGTCTTTAACAACCAATCAACTGTAGTATAGTACGAATTAGTACTCAGAAGTTTTCAAAAACAGTAATTAATTAATTTTTTAGCAGCATCGTGATAACATTTTACTCCGTTTTTTGGAACAGAGAAATTTATTTTTCTGGTTAGATCTCCATTAGTAATCCGCAACAAAGGAAAAGGTTCCATATGATGAGTTTTGAAGGAAATGGAACAGAAAGGCGAAAAAAATTTCGGGAAAAGCGATTTTCTGATCTAGGTTGAATTCTTCAGTTGCCATCAAATTTATTCCATAAAAATTTTACAGGCCGATTCCTTTTATAGTAGGGAGTTGGTAGAAAATGTTTTAATTTAGTAAGGTGGCTTTAGTCCAAGACTATACATAAAAGACGGACGACTTTATACAGCCTTATGGATAAGGGAGTGTAAGTTTACGAAGGCAAGGTATTTATTCGAAACTTTCAAAAAATTATAAAAATTCTTGAAAAGCTCGGAATCTCATTGAACTAGTTTCATAATGTGCATTAAAGGTTGTAGTTTAATATAAATAATTATATAAGACATTGTCCTACCTGCTTATTGGCAGGGGTTAGATCTTGCCCCTTGGGATTGAGTCCTTTATTTATTGCGATTTATTTATACTAATAATTTTTAATTGAGAAAATAAAGAAACAGCACTGTCCCAATAAAAATTAAAAATTCCATAATTGAATTTTTTTATGTGCGCCAATTTAAAGGCTATTCTAATATTCACTTTTTCTTTCAATTAACCCGCCTGCTGTCAATCTAGTTAGCTTGTGTTCACAGTACACTATGGAAATTAATTAACAATTAATGACGAATGAGATAAATTTTTTTTACAATTTTTAAAATGAATTTTTAAACTAGTTACTTTTAAATTCACGTCGATTATTGAGCAATTTACAAGTTGAAAATAGTGTGAAATGATTTTACGGTTTGCATTGTTAAACAAGATGGAGAAAACTGTCCCATGGAATGCATTGTTTTTGTGTATTTTTCTTTTTTGTTTGAGACGTACTATAATTCGTGAGAAAATAATGCGTGGGGAAAGGTGGTGTTCTGATTTCCGTCATCGAGGGAGCAAATGGTTAGTCACCGAATTCGATTTGTTTATTTATTTTTTGTTTCCTCCGCACGTCTTATCCTGGTAGTAAATGTCTAACGAGATGTAAAAGGAGATACGCTCCGTCCATAAATATACATCAAACACAATCCACCTCAAAAATGTTATCACATAATTTTATGATTTGTTCGGGCCCGATCTTCGAGTCCTCGAAGTTGATGGAGAACATAAATATGGAAGAAAACGGTCGAATCCCAGACGTATATATATAAAAGTCCTTGATCCTTCCATTCTACCTGTTATCTCGGTCATCAAACGAGTGGAAAAATGTACAGGTAGGTATAAATATCCCTTAATATGGGCGACCCTTGAGTATTGGAATACTGATCGGACGATAGGAACATTTTGAGCCAACTACCGCGATGAACGATGCGGTCCTTAACACACAATTTCATAACTAATCACAATCATTGTTTTTTAAAAAAGTGCTCAAACGCGGTCTCCCTTTAAAGGAAATAAAGTAAGTAAACTCGAAATTATTACTTTTCAAGGAAATTTAGTACGTACAATCTTCTAGACGGTTGAGCGATTTCTCCTTATTATCTGCGAGGTTAGGCACCTGGGGTTTGGTCAATACCGATCACCTTGCTCTACTAATTTTCGGTGGAATCGTGTTTCAGCAGTTGCGGGTTTTTGCCATCATTTTGGCACCTAGAAGTAAAACCTATTGGGTTGTCCGGAAAATAATGCAGGATTTTGGTATTAAACAAAAAAAAAAAGAAACTAGTTACTTTAAAGCAATGTTCTTTAATCAAAATAATTTCCCATACTCTCAATACATTTCTCCCAACGTGTTGGTAACTTATTAATTCCGTCTGAGTAGAATTCAGAATTTTTAGAATTGATAAAGTCAATAAATGCATTTTCCAGTTCCGTTTGATTTTTGAATATTATGTGTTGTAAGTAGTGGTCCAGGTGTCTAAAAAAATGGTAGTCAGTAGGCGAGAGGTCCGGAGAGTAGGGTGGGTGAGGCAAAGTTTCATAGCCAAGCTCCAATAATTTTTGTGACGTTACACGTGACACATGTGGTCGAGCGTTGTCATGCAACAAACTTTTCCACTTTTCCAATCGCCTTGAGGTGGTCAGCGACGGTCGTTTTACTGACTTTGAGTTGCTCTGCAAGTTCTCGAACAGTTGTTTTGGGGTTTTCTTCCACCACTGATCGCAGAACATCATCATTAAGAGAGGAAGGCCTTCCACGACCTTCTTCATCTTCAAGGCTGAAATCTCCCTCCCGAAATTTTTTAAACCACCTTTGCACAGTGCACTCATTAACACAACCCTCGCCCCAGACTTGGTTAATGTTTCTAGCCGTTTGGGCTCCGCTTCGGCCGAGTTTAAACTCGTAAAAGAAAATCGTACGAAATTCTCGCTTTGACATTATAAGGATGACTGAATTATTTCCAAGTAGCGGAATGCTACAGAGGTAAACAAACAATATCATTTGGAAGAGGATTAATAAGTGTTGACATTCATACAAATGAGTAATCCTGTAAACGTAAACAGAATATTTTATATAGATTTTTTTAAATGAAAACTTAAAATCCTGCATTATTTTCCGGACAACCCAATATTTTATTTTAAAGTAAAGTTATGTTTATATGTAAACGTTACTCTTCTTCTATTTTTCTTCTTATTTATTTATATTGTTCTATTATTGATTAGTCATCTGCAAATTATATGTGCCAATCATTTTGGTCTGTTTATCTTAGGTGGTTGGTGTGACAAAGTTTTGGCTTGATTGATTTTTTTTTTTTTTTTTTTTTGATTGACTGGAATGTCTAGGTTTGTAAAAGCTCAGTAGGGGAGTAAGTCACGGGGTCAATGAGGGCGCCACCCTTAATCCCTTGTTGGGCCCCCTGTGGATCCTCTGCAGGCTTACCTCAATTTACAATAAAAGTTTCGCTGTGGACAATATTTTCTTTTGGAGTGCTAGCAATTGAAGTAGGAAAAAACGAAATTTTGAAATTGGAGAATCGCATATTAATTATCAAAGTTTGTAAATTTATAGAGCAAGTAATTCGCGAACAAAGGTTTCTTAAACTTTTTTGTTTTATTAGGAACTATAATAGAAAATCCTTGTCCTTATTTTACCTCTTAAAAATAAGTGGTAATTTGATTAATAATTTTATAAAGAATTAAATTCTTTTATTAAAACACTATTTTCGTTGTCCGCTTGACCAATTAATAAATGGCAATTAGTTAAGATTTTTAGTTGAGATGAAAAAAGTTAATGGCAGAGGGATTTGAACCCACGACCTTCGGCTAGATACGCCGTTGCTCTACCACCTGAGCTATCGTGACCTCGATCCACTCGGACATCAAAATTGCCAACATGACATTGAAATATGGCAAAGGAGGTCACGATTCGGATTTCGGGTTCGAATCCCTCTCGTGACATTAACTTTTTTTCATCTCAACTAAAAACCTTAACTAATTGTGTTTTATTAAACTGTCAATCCTTATTGTTTTTTTGTGGTTAATTTTTTAAAGTTGTGAATTTTGTTAGTTATGAGTAAATGCATTAAAAAACATCACTATATAACATGTTATTTTAAACAAAATATTTTATAGAAAATATTTTGAAGAAAGATTTTATAGTAAAAAAGAGAAATAGTTTGTTTTCGTTTGGACGTTCACTAGGATCGTTAGAAATAACTGAAGCCCTAATGTCCACCTGACGCACATGCTTTCCGCAGTGAGAGATATTTTTACAAAACCAAACACTCACAATTTAGTTAACAATTCGGATAGAGGTCTGGACATTTGTCTGAGCGAGGGCCAACTCGATTCACCTATTGGAACCAATTTGAATCTGAAGGTTCCCGTCACAATACTCTTTCAGACATCCCATTAACAATAATGGAATATGGTGTCCGACGTGGGATCATTTGTTTGAAATTTCATCGTGATCGTACTTTACAAAGACAGACAGACAAGTGGGACGTTCTCTTGAAGCCAAGAAAAATTACTTTTCCAATAATAAACCCTCGATTCTCGACAAAACACCAAGCCAAAGAGCTTTTCTCCGCGGTCTGATACATTTGGAGATGTCCGTTTAATTTTAGACATGTAAATAATTCAATCTTGCCAAAGAAAATGGCCGTTTTATTTGAAACACATTTACGAAAAATGTTTTTCGAACTTACAGGCACATGATTTTACGACTGTTATTCCTGATAAATAAAGAAAATATCATTCATAAATTACCGATTAGAACAGAATCCTAATCAATGACTTCGTTCTATTTAATCAGAAGCCCGTGCTGTAACTGTCACTTCCTAAGAAACTTGAATGACGATATACATTACATTTTCTCTCTTATCTATAGTAAACACTTTTGAAAAACAATTTTGAATTCGTTCACTGAGAAATTATTTAATACAAACATAGCCTACCAGAATTCATTCTGTATTGATTCCAGAAGAAACACTGAGCAGATTGAAGAGACCATGAAGAGACGACCGCAGAACACACTTTATTTTTCTGTGAAGGTCAATGTAGGTGCAGGTTCTTCCGACAAGGACAGGAAACAACCCAAGCAAGATCCTACACTACGGAGCCGCTGCCAAAGCTAAGCAGGCTGATTAACATTCTGAAACTGTCCAGTGAGTTATAAAAAACAGGGGAGTACAATAGATCTATTCAGGTCTAGGTGCAAAAGGACTTGTGGCCGCCTCTCTTATTCTTATACCTAAGGTTAGACACCAAGTAGAGATGTTCAGCAATAGTTTAGAAGATTTTAGACTGGATCGACTGTACTTTTGCATAGCTTGGTTGAATTCGACGATTCCACCGACTGTTGTAGAGTTATGAAGATGAGGCGTTTATTTCGAAAATTTTGGTCTGTTGTCAAGAAGTCTTTTAAGTAGAATAAAATTTATCTTTCCTTCGATTATATCTTTTTGAGTGGAGTGTAGTAAAACAAGCCATTTTGTCGATGCAAAGTCATAAATATTGAATGTGAACATAATGGTTTAGTACATTTGAAAAAGAGGAAGGCTGATGTACTTACAAATGGGCTATTTCATAAAACCGGCATCGCGTGGGTTCAAATAACCTCGCAGTTGAAGCTGAAACACCCTCTTAAAAAAAAGAAGATAAAACAATTATAAATCGAGAGGAAATCTCTCCAATTCTAGTTCCCTTAAATCAATGATTAATTTTAAACACTCGTACTCTTGAATGTAAGGATTTAAGAGGAATTGGAGGTTAGTGTGAGAGTGTTTTAGCTGGGTGTTGCAAATTCATTTATTGAGGGGATATTTAGGTTTTTATGAGTAGTTATTAACGAGGCATTGATAATAGATTTAAGGATTCTTGTTTCTAGTTTAAGGATCCTGAGGAGATTGGAAGGTTTGGTTGAACCCTTTAGTTCTATGCCATTTTGAGTGTAGATCTTTTGTCAATTAGTCTCAGTTCTGTTTTGTCCTTTCAAGTCCTGACGGATATCCCAAGTCAGTCGGTTGTAGAGAAACAGCATGAACTGGAGGATTACGTTTTCAGAGGAAGTAGGCTATAGAGAGAGTGATGCGACGGAAGGTTATGTTTTGGAATTTTGTAATGTTGAGGAGGGTTTCGGAGGACTGTAGTGTTGAGGAGGAGGAGGGTTCGGCTCATATCACCTTTTAGCGTACGGTATATACCGAGAACAATAACCGACCAAGGACGTTTACCTGTGTACAAAAGACGAATTTAGCAGGCACATGCGTCCACAACAGATTTTCCACATTAAAAATTAAGATACAAGAAGAAGCTTTATCATAGGTTGTACTAATTCGGAGATCTAATAGATGAAGAAATCTCGAAAATATATTGAGTAGTTGTACATTGTTTAACAAAAAGGGCCTAAACTAAGTTGTATTTAAGTGCTTAGTTTTGTTGAATAATGACAACTGGGTTTTATGCATTCATCTGACGGGCTTGAAATTTGTGTGGTTGGGGAGTGGACCTTTTGTTTCTTAGCAATCTATTTACTTCAATGTACTCGAGTTGGAAACATAAGATGCATTTCTTCTTGTAAGAAAATTCGAAATCATTTAAAGCAGTTTAATAAATTTAAAACTGAAGTTACACGAATGAGAGAAATCAAAAGGTGCAAAATCGCCTGATTTTTCCTTCATCATGGACGTTGGGCTTTGATTAGAATGACAATGAGCGCCCCCTCGAAATTGTAATTGACAGTTTCCTGTCACCCTATTCTTTTCTTGTCTTTAATTTGTTGATTTTTTTTATATACGGAACGGATTCTATTCAGTCGGGGAAGGGCGGAAATCAGAATCGCTTGCATTTCATTAGGACGCCTTAACGCTAGGACTACCCCAATATAAGGCGTTTCATGCCTCTTTAAAACATCCGTTAGAGAAATCTTCAACCAAAAAGGATCCCCATTGTTGATTTACGACGCTAAGTTTACTAGCCTACATACAATAAGTAATATTAATAATGTGTGATATTTAGTGGCCGTTAATTAATGAGTGATTATTTGAAGATCGTGAGATGCGGTCCTATGTCATGTAGGTATAGAAAAACATTTTACTTTTCATGGCCATGTTCGATCTTTATGCCCACGGCCCAAAATGTGTGAATATGTGTCACGGTTGTGTGTTGTATTGCGAGTGGCGGATATCTATGAAGATCGAAACGTTGGCAAATAAAAAAAAAGTTTTCTAAACCCACATCACACAAGAGCGCATCTCACAATCTCCAATTAATCATTAATTAACGGTCACTAAATAGCACAATAATAATAGTAATACAATAACAGAACATACAAGAATTAAACTACACGTCTAATGTGTTTTTTTAATAAATAAAAATTTCTCTAGCATTGTATAAATTCATAATTTTTTCCACATCCTACATGTAATTGTAAAATTACAACAATGAACAACGTTTATAATTCCCAGGCCCTGAGGAAATTTGCTCAATACCACTTTCTAGAATAACACATCTACACGGAAAATAAACACTCTGAGTCCTGAAGATGATCTCAATAAAGATCGAAACGTTGGCAGGTAAAAAAAATTGTTCTAAACCCTATGTCACACCAGACCGATTCTCACGATCTCCGAATAACCGACTCTGTATATTTATAACAAAAGTAGTACGTAAAGTGTGTAGAGATTAGTGACCGTTAATGGATATCTGAATAATAGTACGTAAAGTCTTGCCGCCTATAACAAAATAATTTAGTTTACTTTTACTTTATTATTTAACATGCTTTCAAGATGTTTTTAAGTTATTATGATGAGATGTTTGATGGACCTGTAATTTAGATGGTATACTATCGTTACGGACGATTTTGGTCTGACAAATTATATCACCTTTGGTGTGAGGCTGTGTTACATACCGAAAAGTCAAAAGGCGCCTGACGTGCCAAAACTGCGAGAGGTTTGGCAGACCAGGATGATCGAAAACTACTATTCTACATTTTTGTTCACTTATTTGTCCATTTTTCAAGTCGTAATTTTTTTTAAATACACTATTTTGTTTTTAAGAATATATTTTATATTCAATTGATTAATTGTATTTACCAGAATTGAAGAAAATAGGTTTTTGTCGTTTTACATTATTTTGGGACCACACTGAACCCCTTTGCAGTGCAACAATTGCCCTAAAAGAACCAAAAAATAATGACCACTTAACCGAACAATGAGAAGAACTATTGTGGAGTCTGTAAGACTTGGAGGTCATGTATCATTCGATTAGGTAAAAGCATAGATAGGATTCTCAGGAAATCAGATAGCTGATCAAGAAGCAAAAGATGCATCAATGAACGAGAAACAAGCTATTTCATTCAGCAGACTCCTAAAATCTTTTATTAAGGCGATGTTAAAAGAAAAGCCAATCAAGGAATGGAATGAAGCATAGCAACGAACTACAAAAGTTTTTCTTTCCATCGGTCGAAATATATGAAATTACCGAGCAAGTCATATCGGGACATGGAGGGTGTTTGGCTTATCTCCTTCGGTTCAGACTGTCAGAATCGTCATCATGCCTATGCAACGGAGTATCTATGAAAGACCACAGCAACCGACTGCAGTTTACTATAACAGGCACGAGCTCCGTTCACACCTAAGGTTGTCTCTAGGGAAAAAAGTTAGACGATTTGAGGACCACTTCTCAAAGAAACTTAATTATAACGTATTAATATTTAATTAATAATTAGAATAATTTACTAAAATGAAAATAATACATGTAGTATATAAACCATGGAACGTATAGAAAATAATAGAAACTATTATTTTAAAAAATGAGCACCTCGGTTACTATTCAGTGGCATTTTTGACATGTCGATAGACAAAAGCTTTGAAAACTAACGGGGGACGAAAACTTTAACAACTTAGAAATCATTATCAAACGAAAGTGGGCGGCAAGATGGAATGGCTGTAGAGATAGTACGAAAGAAATTAAGCTAGCTGTACATAAATGGCCAACTGAAGAACTTGAGAGAAAAGAACTTGTAATTCTCTCTAGATTGCGAATAGGTCATGTCAGGTTAATTCATAATAGATTTTTAATAGGCAACAACCTTCCAACTTGCCCTCGATGTACGCGAAGTGGAGAACGCATCATTTTGACAGTAAAACACCATTTTGGTCGACTGCCCCACTTTACAACCCTTTAGGCAAAGGCTCAACCTTTCGTGAGATTTACAGGAGTTACTGGGTCCCCAGTGTTTCTTTCGAAGAGATCTTTTCAGTTTTCTCAAATTTGTTGGAATTTATAATGAGGTTCAGGCCTTTACCCCAAATTATTTTACCATTGAACGCCTGCTAATGTCTGCATAAGAGTTGTGCGTGCATGATTTCTTTTTTCAGAAGCTTTTGAGGCTGCCGGAGCGGAAAAATAAAATGGAAGACAATAAAAATTGCGGGGTAATACACTACAATGCCCAATATCGCAATTTAAATAAGAAAAATAGCTCCTTCAAAAAAAAAAAATATATATATATATATTATTGTGTTTTGTTTCTTATGATTGTAATGTAGAATTAGTTCATACTTGAATGGAAGAATAAAAGGATAAAGATGAGCCTATAATCATGCTGAGACTGTTGCTAGTCTGACTTCATTATAATTATTGGCCGTACAAGCCTATGGGTAAATTTTAAATTATGGAAAAAACTCACAATTTTAATTTTAAAAAAAGAAACAGAAATAAATTTTATAATTTTATTAAATTTAATGTAACTTGGCCTTAATTAAGAATTTGAAAAAGAAAATCAAAGCTTGGATGGCAATAGGATAAATTAGATTACGAGTAAATGTTTGGTGTCAGAGCTTTATAGCACTCAGAAAAGATATAGCTAACCTAAAATAGAATGTTTGGATGTTAGGGCGTGAAATGACCTTAGCCGTTAAAACGCCCTTAAAAATTAGTAATAATACTAATTGAGAGGATTCAACCATTTTTGGACAATCCATTATAGTATTTTTTCTATATTTCTTTAGCTAAGATGAATTTCCATGATATGTAAGTGTTATGTGAGATATCAAATTATAACTGGGGAACCTATGTCTACAGGAAAGCTTAACGTTCAACTACAAGTTGGGTGTTGAAGGTAAGATGCGACAGCCATTTGGCATTTTTTTTTTTTTTTGAAAATTATTTATGTATAAAATTCTAAAGATTCGAATACACAAACGATAGAGTGGGAAATGCGAATTGGACTAACTTATAGGCCACAGCGGTCCTGGATATTTAATCTTATTTATTTAACAAAAGTATACGAATTAATAGAAATTCATTTCCAAAATAATTAACCCTAAATTTCTATGAGGAAAGGGACTATTTTAAATAAAATTGTATACTTATTTTATTATCCATTGTGCTCATTTGTCAAACCATTTTTCACGTAAGTATAGGAATACGAATTGATATAAAGTACTGTATTGTTCGGTGACTTAAGATGTCGAATGAATTAAGTTGTCGATGAACAACAGCGATAGTTGTACCTTTAGTTCACCAGAGCTAATTTTTCAAATATGCATTTTTGATAGGGATAAAAAAAGAGACGCTCTCTCTCTCTCTCTCTCTCTCTCTCTCTCTCTATCTATCTATCTATCTATCTATATATGTATATATGCTTTGTTCTACACTCTGTGACTCTGGTAACGGCTAAATGCTTCAAAATACTAAAAATAATTAAATGGAATTTCCTGTAATTTTTTGACTTTGGACGTGAAAAAGCGAACAGGCGTAAGGTGGAAAACGGGATCCCTCCCCTGGATTCGACAGGGGTCGGGAATACTGATTGTCCACCATTTACCCCTAATCCTTCTACTAATATTCGCACCCCCACGACATTCGGATTTGCTCCCTTTACAACCGGGCCGTTTAATCGCAATTACAAACTCAAACATTGATTCCAACGGGTTCCATTTGATCCGATTAATGCCAAAAATTCTCAGGGTGAAAAATTTAATTAACACCCCGGGTCTAAAATGGGAATTCAATCAGAAATTGTTGGACAGTAAAGACGGTAAAATGAAAAAAATATGACAGTATTTGTTTGGAGGAGTTGTCTGTAGTTTATATATATATATATATATATATATATATATATT
>CM077100.1:15267148-15277288 GCA_039619505.1 Cimex hemipterus
CTGTGATTTATATATATATATATATATATATATATATATATTTATTTAAATCCTTAAACAGGTTTTAAATATAGAGACTGTTATTTTTATATTGTCTGCAGAACATGCAGGATCAAATCAACCTGTTATGTCACCCCATCGAAAATATCAGTTTTCATTTCAGCGATGATTATAAATTTTGTTCTTTTATTATGTCTATATTCAGTATATTTTTTAAATAAGCTTTCTGCCAGCTCTCTTCGTATAAGCTTTTCGCAGAATTTGTCCGATTATGTATACCATAAAAACCTGTTTGTTTTGTTACCTTTCCTTACTTCTGTCTTTCTCTACAAAAATAGACCCCTCCATTCTACTTTATTTTAAAACCAGCACTAATTTAAATGAAAATTGTACTTTTAAAAACACAGGGGAAAATGTAATAAATAGTACGTTTGATTCTGTAATTGTATTCCCCAACAGTACAGTTTTTTATATTAATCATTCCTAGCATCCTATCAAATATGTCTCTTAGTAATTTAATTGTTTATAATATACTTATTAAATTTTAAATTAAAAATTATTTACGATCTATTTTATAAACAGATTATGCCAAGTGGTACAATTGTTCACGTATATGTTGTATATAATGGTTCACGAAGAAACTAGCCAAGAAAAACAGTTTTTCAAATTGCATTATTGACCGTTTTTTGTGTTTGTAAGGAAGACATAAATTTGATATACGATGATACAATCGAATTTAACTTAGGCACCCACAAACTATATTCATACGGCATCGAATAAAATATAGTAAAGAGCACCGCCGTGGATCTGTTTTTGGAAATACGCCAGCTGTATGGAAATATGTCTCACCCCTTTTCTCACATTTAGCAACGACCGCTTCCACAACGAATCTACTTTGGAAATTAAATTTAACGGCGTTCGGTAAAAATCTATGTAGAATCGTTTCTTTTCTTTAGTTTTGCTGTATTAGTTACATAAAATAATATTGACGTTCGTCATTTTTAATGTTTCTTTTAGTTTTTAATGTTGTTGAGTTCGTAATTCGTAATAATATAATTTTAAAGCTAACATCTCAGAGGGATTGTACATTGTAAAAATTCAATGTAAGCAAAAGGGGCAAATATTCCTGAATTTTAGAAATAAAAGCTGGTGTTTCCCAAGGACGCGCCTTTGGACTAATCCTGGCTCTTCTTTACCACAGTGAGTTATTATTATTAGTTACAGTGAGAAAAACCTTTAAAAAAGTCGATCAGAGGAGAAACTTTATTGTTCAACCTCAGCTTATAGTTACCTAAAGATTAAAGGTTAAAACATGTTCAGAAGGAATCAGGAAGATAGCCAAAACAATAATGGTGTCCCACCTCAAAAGTGTATATACATATATTTTTTAAAATAAAAATTCATATTTACGGGATTAATAGTGATTAAAGCAAATCCGAAGTGCATTTTTATTTATTTATTTTAACGAAGCTTGGCAACACCCGAAGTCATATCAGCCCTCAGGGTATTTCTGTTATTGCAAAAAAAGCTCATTTGTAAATACGTCGGGTTTGAATGCTGGGCAACTGGATTCGAACCCGGGCTCCTTTGCCTTGCAGCGCTGAGCGCCGTGTCAACTCCTAAACCGTAACGGCCACCGATGCCCCCTGATTTAATCATTCATAATAAATAAACATCATAATATAAACTTCATTCATTCGTATGAAGCAGTGCACTAAAAAGTGTAAAGAGTGTTTCCCATAATGCTGAAAGAAGAAACCTAATTACCTGAGAAAATTTATGGGGGATTGTGGAATGGAGAGACATTATTGTTAAGACGAAAGACGTTTCCGTTGTGGCTTCGACAACGGCGGCTAAAAACGGTAATTATTAGAACATTTTTGTATTAATTCTGGTTTTTCTGAAGAAAACTCAAACTTCTAATGACGCGGTAAACAAAAGCCTTTTGGTTTTCCCGTTCCGGTTTGTCATTAGCCGACTGGCGGTTTTTCACCTTTTTCCACTTTGGTTTCGCGGATGAAAAACCATTTCAGATATAATCGGTACAGCCCTCCGCCTAGAGTGGACACGAAAGGCTACACATCTAAAAAGATATCTCTACATAGATAACGTACGATTGCTAAATATACCCACTTGCTGGAAGATTATTACACGCCAGCAACGATTCCGTAACTGTATCTTGCGAAATGAATATATAATTACCATACACACAAGGGCAATCTTCTTCAGGAATCATCGTTTACATCTTCAGGCAGAATTCCGTGAAGAACAGATGCTCGTCTGGACTTCGACGATGACTTTCACCGTGAATCATTTGTAATTTATTCAAACGCAATAAATGAGTGTTTACATTGATAAACGGTCAGAAGGAAAACTGACGAAAGCTCAATAATAGAGTCCTAAACGCATGTCGAAGGCTGCACCGTTTAACCTAATTTCTATTGAAAACTAAAAATGTCAAGCAAAGTATAGCGGGTTTTTCTCATTTCGTCGGTTTGAACTCGAAGACACTTGAGTTATGTTTTAAAGAACAGTGCGCTACCTTCTAAGAATTATAACAGATGTAATTTCCTTTTTTTGTTTATTTGGGTTTAAATTTAAAATTCCAAATGAAAGGACATACCTTAAAACAGCCATCAGATTTAAGGGAATGGTTCAAGTTTTATATTTTTTAACGTTTTTAGTAAGCTTTATGCATTGATTAAATAGGAGTTAAATGTACTAGAAAAATTAAATAAAAAACGTATTGACATATAAATCATGCTAATGTCTGTATCCCTACCGGTAGTATTCACATGTTTGACATAGGAGAGGCGGGAGGAACTAGGCGGAAATTGTTAAAACCCTATCTAGGGTACAAATTGGCCTCCCGGGCTTCGCCGAAATTTCATTCAACGATAAAGAAATAGACTTTATCAATCCGGAAAGGGAAACCGATTGTCGAAATCAAACAGAAATTGTTATCTGCGGCAAGAGTTATAAATTGTTTTCACTATCACAGTCGGGTTGTTAACAACCGAAACTCAACTCGGATAAAAATCTCAGTTATATATACAATTACACGCTATATTTTAAAACAGACAGAGCAAGATATAAGAATCATGTAATAATCATATTAAGTTCTAATCTACTGGCAAAGTGATTTGGGATCTAAAAATACCTTAAGCTTAACGGTGAACTCTAGGTAATAATTACATTGTTGTTATTGATAATAATTACATGATCGTAACTTCTATTCTGTTGTTAAATGTATTTCTGCACTATCACCATATTCAACACTCGGCATAGAAGATAGCGAGCAGACTAAACACTTCAAACCCTTCAAAACAACAAGGATCGGAAGGCCAACAACCGAGGCTATATCATAATTCGCTTAATTGAAAATTATGATCACTAGCTAGCCTGGCATTGCTTTTGTGCCATCGGTAAATACGTTCCTACGATATTGCCATATCCACAGAACCATCACTGAAGATGGCAGGAAAACTAAAGATTTCAGACCAACCAAAAAGTCGTAGATTGCCAGACCAATGATCGAGGTAATAATAACATAAATTATTATACAATACTAGGTTGTTTTTTATTTACATGTTCTTACAGACTGGTGTGAACTTTACTTAAGCGCAACAATTAGCGGGAGTGTAAATATATAAGTAAATTTTAAAACTAGATTCAATGTCTGTTGTGATGTATTCGAGCAATATTCGGACAAAAAGGAATAATGTATACATGCTAATTTAGGTGTTTATTGAAAAAAAATTAAATTGAATTTTTTCTCAGGCATTCGCACGTTATTTTGAAAAAGAGATTTTTTCCAACAAAATAGAACTTTGGTTGAAACTTTTGGCAGATGGACTACCAATCACCGGAATCATTTCTATCTAAAGGTGACACAAACTCACGTTAGTAAGAAATTAAATTTATTATATAAAACAGAATCATTTAATAAAATATCTTATATTTCTTCTGAAAGTATAAGTTCAGTTACAAAATAAGCTCTTTTCTTCTAACTTTGAAATATGAATTCAAAAACAGAGGAAACTGGGTGTTCAATATTCTCGAGCCAGATAATATAATTTTACTACAAATAATTCAATTAAATGGCTCGGAAAAAATTCTCTAAACGTTAAATTCAACACGCAAAAGAATATTCTAAATATATATTCTATAGAATATTCTATAAAAATATAAATTAAATAAATTATAGCATTTTAAAATAATACCTACAGGTTAAAGTTCAGCAAATTTTTTACATTTTTTAAGGAAATGGAAATGAAAAATTGTATTCATTTCATATTGTACTTATCTCAAAGTTCTTTTGCGTATATCTAATTCTGAATTGTCAGAAAATTCCTCAACCCGACGGTGAGGGTGATGTGCACGTCCCGGGCCGACTGCATCAATTACCGCGTCACCGACTAAATATGAGCCGTTGGGACGTATATGACTTCATTTCTGCTCTATGATGTAGGCCGATTTTACTTGATAGGGGCACTTAATCAGTCGACGTGTACACCAGGGCTTGAAGGAAATGAACGTTTCCTACTTGACAGGCATAGTACCTCACTAGTAAATAACAAACGGCGAAGATGATCGTTTTGCATAACGTCCGAACACAGATGTCCATGTAGGTCTATTTGGCTTTATCCTGTCATCCCTGTTGAATTTCATTGCTATTCGTATTATATTATTTTTCCCAAGAGGATTTTATTTCATATAATAGTTCCTTCTTCTAATTTTAAGCGTAATTAATATTGATACAGTACTCCTCACATATAGGTATCATACCGCCATGTTTTCACCAACACAAGATCAAATGACCGTCCGATTTGAGTGTTCTGCAAATCAACATCCTTGGTTGTTGGATTAATTATTATGAATTAAAAATGCCGCCAACGTTTGGTAAACTCAGACTCGGTAATGATCATTCGAAACCGTCAGGACAGAATTAGTTAAGAAATTTAAGAACGTACTCATTAAAAAAAAAATTAAATGCCCAACCTCCTGAAACGGTCCTCATTCCGCAAAGGTGACACACTTAAACTCAACTGAACTGTGCGAAAATGAAGCAATAATTACACCGCAGTGGGCGTCGGTGGCCGCAACGTTGACACGGCGCTCATCACTGTAAGGTACGGGGTTCGACTCCTGCAGCCTTGCATTTGAATCCGACATACTTACAATTTTTTTTCCAAAAAACACCTGCGCCCTGAGGGTTTATATGGCCTCGGCTGTTCCGAACACTCGTTAAAAAAAATTTTGCCAGATAAATTCGACAACCCATACCGGATAAATTGGTAATCAATACTCCATCTGACACATTTTTCACACAAACACGTTTTTCAATAATAGTTCTGGCTTTGAAAGAAAAATCTCAAAAATGTCATAAAGCGCATTAGTAAGTATGTCGGGTTGGAATGCAGAGCGTCGAGTCAAACCTGGGATCTTTACATTGCAGTGATGAGCGCCGTACCAACGTCTAAACCATTGTGGCCACTGTTTCGGATTGTGAAAGATTACTACTCCATCTTTCAAATTTACTGCAACCGTTTAACGTATAGGTTTACGTTTTCTCCCAAGAATCGTTAGTTTTTCGTTTTTGCCATTGTTGTAACAGTTTTTTGGTTCTGTAACCGTTACTACTTCTTCGTTTTCTAGAATATTGGGTTTTGTACTTTTTCAATACTTCTGTTATCTTCCCGCATTGGGTGTATAATTTCTCTAATTTATGAGATGATTGACCTCTTACGTTACCATTTTAAAGTGTGCTCAAAGAAAGTTGACTTTCCGTCTTTGTGTACCTCACTTTGATGTTTTCTTGCCATTTAAGTTCCTTTAGGATTGCAATTAATTCAGCTTGATTGCTGGAACGTTTCATCTTTCCTTCTTCTCTCGCTCAGGAGATTAAGTGCATGTTATCACAAAATTTAATTAAATTATCAAAAATAAACGACACAGGGAAAGCCAATTTTTATTTAAAGTGGTGTTTTTGTATGGATGTATGAATGAAGTAAAGTCGTACCAAATATCCAGCGATTCTCCTAGGATATGATAAAGAAATATAATTTCATTTAAAGAACGTCTAGTTAAACGAGGGTGAGTTAATGGGAGTGTCCGTAGAGAGATATTTCAGCGCCGAGTCGTCATTTGTGTCAAAGAATGATCTAGAGAGACATGACAATGGTGTGCATAAACATTCTCTTTTATATGGGACAGCAATCAGCCGAACAATAAAGCCCACGCTTCGAGTCCGACCTTTCGAATCTTTTCAAGCTATTGTAAAAGGCAACATAATTTTTATATACAATTAGAGCGGTGTAAATAAGTCCGGATCCATAATGTGTTGAAATTAACGGCGTTGTCGCCTCCACATCAACGGGCTGGTTGACTTTTTTCCCCGGACCGGTAGGTCCCCCGATAGTTCGCCGGCCATTAACCAGATTGAGAAACAGACGGAACTGGCTAGAGAAATTATACGCATCTGGCGAATGGCCGCAGATAGCCACTAAGTATAGCAAATCATCCTAGTCTTGTTAAGCGGAACAAAGAAGGCCGTCGTCGCTTCTCTGCATCCTTTTGTTATTTATTATGACAAATGGTCATCCCTGTCGGATGCTGTCGGTTTTTTCACCCCTCAGGCAATGCCAACCCGCAAAGTTTAATAGTGTAAATAATTAAAATGTTATTTTCACCGGCTGTGAACATTGGGATCAATCAAGGCTATCCGTTGATCCCTCTCCTGTTTTCCTTAGTTATGAAGCACTTTCACGCTTATGCGCATAGTTCCATTAGACGTACGATTACTCTTTGCATATCACATGGTAGCCGGTGTTAACAGTGATAAATAGGTACAGGAAAAACAAGAAATTATAAAGGAGCATCTTTAATTCATAACTCCTTAAGGTTAATTTTCAACGACCTTTTAAAGCTAAACTAAGCAAAAAATTTCAAGCCGGAAACAAATACATTTTGCAATGAAAAAATGTTTGCAATAATTTTAAAATTATTTGATCACTGTGAAAATTTGTCATTGGTCAAAATTTATAACATTTCTTCTTGAATTCTGCGACAAACGTAATGTTCTTGAGTTTCAGATCATTCTTATTTTCCGATCCTATGTTCGCAAGTTGCAGCAACGAGTACCCCGAGATATTTGACCAAAACAAGGCGGCGATTCACTAAGCAGCATCCATGGTTCCATCTAGTAGAGCATTTATTTCCTATATATCCCGAAACCAACATTACCGTTATTTCCGCAATTTAACTACTCGCCCTCATCTTATTCGAGCAATCTCCAAAATCCAAAAACACCTTAGTCTAGACAGGTAGAAAACGTAAAAGATAGGGAAGAGGAACATGTACACAATATACAAATAAATTGGTAAAATTATAATCATAAAAACATATAATTGCTTCCACTGTACTTCACAAACAAGAACCTACTGACTGCCACTCCTGTCGGATACTTAGGGCTAAAATTAGTCCGCAGACCCTCGAATGATAAAGCCATAAAAAATTAACAGACAACCGAACACCAAAATTGAAGAACTACGATGACTTTTAGGGCCGACATCTATTTTGACCGTCACTGCAACAATCTGATCAGAGTTGGAACTCAGTGGCTCCGCTAAACCATCCATCCTAAACCGCGTCTATTGCAGCACATCAATATAATTAAAAGTCGTCATACATCGTTGAAGCTCAAAGATTAATGTGATGTTACTACTTTTCTTGATATGTCGTAGCTTCCCAAAGTTCAATATCAACCTCTTTATCCACTTAGCACTACTGCAAGCCCTATTTCATTCCGAGCTCTAAACGACGATAGCCTCGGGACCTCCTGGCCCCTTAAATCCACAGATTGAGTGCCAGCATTTTCTTCTGACAACGGCTTCTGATGACTGTCCTTCGGGTGGAGTTTTGTGACAGGAAAAATAAAAAATTAAGCACGTAGTTATATTCTCACAAGATAAGGGTTTCTAAACCGATAATAAGAATGTATACAATTGGATCGCGATCAAAATCTGTCAGTCAATCAAAATCAAAAAACATTCTTCTCTTTCTCTATCTATCTATCTATGTCTGTATATCTCGTTTGTGTTTGCCAAGTGTAAGATGAAATATGTAGGATTTTGGACTTGCAAAGCTGAGTAACAATTTTTTAATTTATTTTTCAAATATATGATGACATTGGTGGTCGAGATTGTTGGGACGAGGTCTTACCTTATGTATTGCATAGAGGTCAGATTTTGGAAACCCAATGTGGATTGTTTGAATTTCACTAAGACTTGTTGAATTGTTATTTATTCCTGTAAAATATGAATTTATATTTAACGAAATGTCCAATTCTCGGGCGAGATACAGAAAAACATAATGTCTTGCTTTGGTCAATTTATTACTTTCAGTGAGAACAAGCAGCAATTTTACGATCGCTGACTAGCAAGCAATTTTTCAAGTGATTCGACTTTTTAGGTATGAAATTTATTGAGGGTTTTTCCAAGATTATTTTAATGAAGAAAATATCTTTCCAGACATATCGGACAAATATTTATAGTTTCAAAAACAACTATACTCGTACGTTCGGAAGTTAATTTCTCCTGCAGATTTACAGTTCTGAGGATATCTAAAATACTGAGTGTTTTAATTTTTTGAAAAAATCAGTTTGTTAACACTTTTTTTTCTTTGAATTGTGAATGAAAAGAAATTGGTTGACATGAAAAATTAGAAATAAAGAAATTACGAGATATGTTGTCCGCTAGTTCAGCTTAATCAACAAACTCTGTGAATCTTCTATTTAAAACCAACATATTAAAAAAATAGGTTGAGGAATTAGAGAAAAGAGATCAAATCATTCGGCGACTTGGCCAAAGAAAAAACCTAATTCTTCGTTGTTTACAACGTCAAATCTGACCAAACGAGGGCTATATCCGGGCTTAATCAGAATCGGATGAATATCGAATCTTTCTATAAATATGTGGCTGAACGGTAATCTAATATTATGCAGCCTGTCGGAGTTTGAGAAGGTCACTACAAAATAATTTATTAGTCTAAGTTATGTGGTTGTGATTTATATAGTCTCAGTTATGCTTGAGTGTCCGAGAAAAAATGCTAATAGAAAATCCGTGTAGTGTGCAGAGCATAATGTATTAGTGAATACAGTGGTATTCTGGGCTGATTCGCATGCAATAAATCTCTTCCTTATTCTAACCGGGTACACATATCTCTCTGCCTTTCTGCCTCGACACTCAGCAACCTATGTCGATCGCCTCCTGTTTACAGCTCTCAAATTGGCAAACGTTCAAACCGCCGGCTCATCCTACTTCACCTTATGGATCCTACCGTTTAATATTAACTGATACAAATCCGTAAACAATCTCGATTTATTGCTGTCTGCTAATGGGATATAGGATGAGAGTGCCAGGGGAATTTGTACCACCGTTTATGCCAGTGGTTTTGTAATTTATGCCTTAAAAAACCGAAACATCTGATTTGTTGGTTTCCTGGCTGCAAAAAAATAATATTATATATATATATATATATATATATATATATAACGCATTAGAAGCTAATTTTTGGCGCATCGTGTCAATTAGCAACAATATTTTGCTGCTTTACAAGAAAAGACAAACTTGTGGGATTTTTCCTAGCATCTATATAAACTATGGGTAAATGTTCGATTGTGGAACATTGTAGATGGAATCGAACTATTTGATGGGACACGACAGACAACATAACATGCAGACAAACCGATGAAGAGAAATATATATATAAAATGTTGCTCGTTGCTCTCTCTCTCTTTTTCTGAAGTAAGAACATTAAGTCTTTAAGAACAAATCTTTTATTTTGTTACGCATTCCTTCATGTATGTGTTTATCTCTTGGCTTCCCCTTTCCCTTGATATCAACAGAAAGAGTACTATGTGTGTGTATTTTTAATGAACGTTTTGCGAGGGTCTTTACGCTTTTTATGGCTTTTTTGTTTTTAGGTCTGTAAGTGCAAAATGAGGTTTCTCATTTTCTCTCTGTGATTGATATAATAGTCACACCAAATTTCGCCTGAACAATAAAGAATTCGTTGTTTATATGTGTTTATTATGAGAGAGAGAGAGAGAGAGAGAGAGAGAGAGAGAGAGAGAGAGAG
>CM077100.1:15290993-15303506 GCA_039619505.1 Cimex hemipterus
GAGAGAGAGAGAGAGAGAGAGAGAGAGAGAGAGAGAGAGAGGGAGAGAGAGAGGGTGGGAGGGAGAGAGACATTTAAGAGCAGATCTAAAACAAACAAAGAAATGTGAGAGGGAGAGAAAGAGCCTAGAAATGGAGAGATGGACATGTAGGTAGATAAAATAAATATAGCAGAGTGTTAATGTATGTGAGAAAGTGCCAGATTAATTGAAATACCGGTTACCGTACTATAGTTCGACTCTCCTTATTTCTACTCAACCTCTTAAAAAAAAAAATAAATAAATAAACTGAGTAATTTAGCATAATAGAAATAGAAATTTTTTACATATTATTAATAAATTGTAGATTCAATATGAATGTAATTTACATACACGGGCCATAAATTTTGAAGTAATTACAATAACAAAAGGAGATTTTTGTGTTTTGAGAAAAAATAATTGAAAATCCTTTTAATATAATATAATTACAAATTGTGCAGAATATAAAACATATGGTACTGCAATAAGTATGAGTACGCTAAGTAATAGTTTATTTCATAGACTATGAAAACTTAGAGATCAATTTAAATATATTTCATTTGAGATTATCTTGCTGCTTTTACGTTTTATTCACGACGACATGACGGTCTAGTTGAGGCCGTTTGTCAGTGAGGTGAATTGCTTTAATTTCGTCTTCCTTAGAAAACTATTTTTTAAACATTTGAAGCTTTTTCCACAGTTTGAAGTAATTATTAACTATCTATTGTACTGACCTGTATGTAGATATCATGCCTATGTTGATAGAAGCGCTAAATAAAAATTCATTTTTTGCATAAAAACAAAGGCGATGTAAAAGCGAACGCTTTCTGAACAAATTCTGAAATAGTTTCGGGCATTTTTCATCAAGTCTCGAATGGGTTTGATCAACCCATTTAAATTTAATTTAAAATTGAAATGTATGTTACTATTTAAAAATCGAATAAAGTTCTATTTATTAACGTAATAAATAGAAAAGTAAAAGTTTGCAATGTTTAAAAGAAGAACATATAGAAAAAAAGAGGTTTACATTTTTCTTGTATGTTGTCTAGTTTGTCAGTTTGCTAGCGTACCTTTTAGAGTACGAAAGTTCGGAACAGGAATTTTTAGATGAGTACCACTATTTTCACAGCAAAAGATCAATCTTATTGTATTGTTGTATAACATATTGTATTATCTGTGTCTCTTTAGTAGAGATTATTCTGGAAAACACCTATTGAGAAAAAACACCCACGTTGAACAAGGTGGGTGTGGCAATGAGTATCAAACAGGCAATTTTCTAGCTGCGGGTAATATGTGTTAATAATCTAAATCCTTCGGTTTTTCCAATGTTTATATAGTGTTTATAAGAAGCCCGTTCTAAACCCGCAATAAAGCCGTACAGGAATTAATAAAGTAACTGGGTTTTCTTAAAAGGGGGCCCTGATGGTTGTTACATCAGGAAAGGATACGAGTGGGCAACATAAACCCTAATCCGGCATTGTCCCATTGATTCCTCTTCTATATATTAAGGGAAAGGGCAGATGTCCTTCTGCCAAAGTAATCCCAACTTAATTTTTCCTATCACGTTCTGTACTTTTTTTCTCACATCTTATAAACCGGGATCAGTACGACTATTAATCATATTTCATCCGATTCGACTTATAGAAATCCAACGTGCTCACGTTGGTTCTTATTTTTTTAAGAAATAGACAATAATGAAACTCCCCTAAGTCCTATTCCTTTCTCTAAGCTGTCTTGAAACCATCCTTTTTGAAGAGGTTATAGTAGAATATATTTGTGTACCATTTTGTCTGACATCTGTAATCAGCCGTGAAGAGAAATTGTTATTATTGTCTCATTGTGTTAGCGAATCTAATCGTAAGTCTGAAACAATTATTTAAAATAATAAATTTTATAGAAACACTAATTTAAACGAGAAATCGTAAATTATACATCTCCCTTTATGCAAAAGTCAAGGTTTCACAAGAGCAACGCTATAGCTATAATAATTAACGGATTGACTAAAATGCCAGACCGGTTATCATTGAACAAGTCCGCATCCCAGTGTTTATACGAGTGTTATGGTGATAGGTTTTGAGAAGAAATGACTGTGGAAGTTATCCATACAGAATAAAGGTTCTTCAGTGGTAGTGGTAGCAGAAATTTTTTCTCTTTATTTATTTACTTTTATATTTAGTGCTATAGGAACTGACAGTGATGCATTGCATATTAAACTCTTCAGAAAGAAACGAGTACGGAATCAGAACGAAGGAGGACATGCGTCGAAGAAGAATCATACACTTTAGAAATCTGTCTGAAGAGGGCGAGTCGTATATGTTCGTAATATTAAAACTGTATATAGCAAAATGAGTTGTCCAACTTATTAATTAACCATAAAATGAAGAATTTCTTATTCAACCCGCCCGTGTTACGATTATTACAAAATAAGAGAATATACTTTTGAAAAGAACAGAACCACTTCAAGTCGTTACCTTGAAAATTATTGCTTCCAATTTATTTTTATTTTTTGGTTTTGGTTAAAAGAAACAATTTTTTAAAAAATAAATTCATTACTTATTTATAAATTTATTTAGACAGTTCAGACATTTTTTAAAGACACAAGTACGTATAACAAAGGTTATTAGTGTTTTTCATTTCAATATAAAGTTACCTTAAAAAAAAAAACAACATTATATTGTATATAGCGTCTTTTATATATGACTATTTTCTATCTGCCATTTAAGTTTATTTGCATAAAGTTTTGTATTATTTTTAAGTAATATTTAAAAAAGGAAAGTTTACTTTCCGACAAGCTGAATGGAATTATCTATTTTTTAAATATTTTATTATTTATTTTTTAATAATAATTAACTTTTCTGTTTATTTCATTTTTTTATTATTTGTGCTGAAGGTTATTGTACATATACTGTAGCATGGAATTTTGTTTTGTAACAAATCATTTTTGATCTCGTGTCATAACGGCTCTTAAGTGTTCATGTACAATTGTCTATCAAATACATTTTTATTATAATAGTTTATAATTTAATATTATAATATAATAATAATGTATATTCTTTTATATTAGGTGTTACCGGGACAGATTTTGTTGCGTTACTTATTAAACTTGAGTCTTAGGAGTCGATTCTTCGAGAAAGAATACGGATTCAGAACAAAGAGAGAGTTTGCCCAGCCCCAAAAGAATCCATTCCCTCGAATAGAAATCGAGGGGAGGGCGAGACGTATATCGTGCATAGTATTAAAACAGTGTACAACAAAATGAATTATCCAACTTTTTAATTATGCATAAGCAGTACAATTTTCCTATTCAACTTACCTGTGTTACGATTATTTCAAAACAAGAGAGGTTGAGTATTGAGGGGATAGCAGAACTTCAAGTCTTGATAGCCTTGGGATTTATTGCTTGGAATTTTTTCCGTACGGAATCTGTTTTTATTATTATTTTTTAATATTAAATTATTGAATTTTACTTCTGTATGTATGATAAACGCTGGATAAAGCAACATTGGCAATGGCTGTTGATGACCTGGTATTTGTTGTCAGGTTTTTTCTTCTTCTTCTTTACTAACAAATTGGCAATGTTCCATATCCAGTTAGAAAAAGTAATCATGAAAACAAAATGCTTAAATGATAGTGAATAACCCTCTTCTTCATGTTTCTTAAGGGCTTCAAACACTTCAAACAATTCCTATGAAATGAGAATTTCCTGAATAATGAGATTCGCCAGTTGATTATATCGTTTGTTGGACTGGGGTATAAAATAACTTTAAACTTGGATGATTTAAAAATATTTTTCTTTGTCGCCTTTTTAACAGTTTCGAAAATGTAAGTGAAACCAATCGTCTTATACTCAGTTCCCTCAACACCAGAAGCTTCTGCTTTACTCTTTAATGGTCAGCCATTTATTTAACATGAGTTCCCATGAAGAAGGATCCGTTAATCGTTTAACTGGTGTTTAAAACAATGTATACAAAACCTTAACAAAAAAGACGGAGATGATAAATAGATTAAAACTCTACATGCTAATTATAACTGTGTATTCCCTTCTTTTGCAGTTGATTGTCCTTTCTTATCAGGAGCATTTGCATTATTCCTCATCCTTTTTCCAATTTCACGAATAATAAGCGAAATTATTCAGATATCGTGAGATGCGGTCTGGTGTGATGTAGCTTTCAGAAAAACATTCTCTTTATAGTGCCAACGTTTCGATCTTTTATTGAGATCATCTTCGGGGTTCAAACTGGTTGTCTTCTGTGTAATTGTGCCATTCTTGCGTGTCGTGTTGAGAGTGCGAAACGTTGGCACTAATAAAGAGAATGTTTTTCTGAAACATACATCACATCAGACCGCATCTCGGATATCAACAACAATTATCGATTAACGGTCACTAATCTCTACTCAATATGTGAAATTTGCAACTAATAAAATTTACTAAAAAATCATAATATCACATCATTATATATTTGGATCAAAAGGCCTAATGAGGTTCGGCCAATCTATTCTGAGATTAGTGAAAATCAAAAATCCCACTAACTGAATACTGGCGGCAAATTGCCAAATCGTGCCTGACCGACTCAAACCAGGATAGGCAGGACGAAATGGCATATAACGACCAAATTACAGGTTCATATACAAAATATAAGCATTATAATTCTGAATGATCGGCATTTACACGATGACTTATTTTTCCATAAGAGACAATTTTATTGCTTTATTTTTTTATTGCATTTACCAAGCTTGGTCATCTGTCGTAGATAAATCCTTTAATGGTAAACTATATTGGCGAAGATTACCCATCAACATTTGCGCATTTGTCTCAAAAACAATTTACTCAATTTAAATAACAAATTACATGCAGGTTTTGGAATGTATGAAAATAGTTACGGTTAACACAATTTTCCTAAAGTAAATATTTTAATTTGGAAAAACTGTCGATTTTACGAACGTATCACTGTTTTTCCCGTACGCCCTAATAAATGTTTTTCATTGTACCTTCGTGTTTTTAATTTTTTATCTATGGTATTTTTTTCATCAATAATAAATTTAACTGTTGACACCGTATCATAATCGAATTTATCCCAATGTGATGAAGACAATAATGAGGGAAAACTAATGCGAACTTAGGTTCGGTAAAACCGTTTTTTATCTCTTCGAATATATCATTTAGGTAATTCTTTATTTAATATGGTGTTATTGTATTTACGTTGTAAGGGAGCTGAGTTTTTCTATTTATTTAATTTAGCAAGAACGAATTTTTGGGGATAGGTTGAGTGGAACTGAGGGGAACTGAAGGGGAACTGAATCATATTTGGTGATTTTCGAGGCCGAAAGTTTTAATTTATAATAAAGTTGTAGAAATTTTTGTTTACTGGCTGATTTTAAATAAGCGGATGTAGTGTTGTTAATTATGATACTTTAATTGCTTTGAGTAAATATGAATATTTAAATTTGGTTGATTATCGTTCTACTCACAGATTTTCCCGACTCAACCACCCTACAAAACAGGAAACTTAAGTTTTCGGTTAGATTCTACAGCGTGTTAGAAACATCCTCTAAAAATCTAAAGTTTGACCACTTTCAAAAAGCGGAGTTTACAAATTTAATTGTTATTGCGGTGATTATACCACTCTCTCAAAAAAAGCAACACCTAGCGGGAGCAACCAATTGAAGTCATTATTTTTACTCTACGTTTCTGCCTGTTAATGAAAGTTAAGATTTGTTCAAAATTATATTGTAAAAACTATGTAAACATGTAAATTTGTGAGCATATAAAATAGAACAAAACCTTGAAAGGGAATAAACGATTTGAGTAATCCAACTGAGGTTGATTTTGAGCAAGGCCTTCCAAACATACCTATCCTTGATTATCCGAGGATAGGCAGAAAATATAGCAGCTTTGAAATAAGACTGAAACCGAGATCGTTAATATTGCACTACTCTTCGACGATAGAGGAAACTCGCCAATTACAAACTCGAAATAGCAGATTGTCAGCGTGATTTTGAAGTCGCACTGTCTCACCCCCTTCACTAGCCCTTCTTAGAGCTCACGATGTTTGAGCCCACTCTCCTCTTGGCAAGCAAGAGATTCCCTTCCCGAAGACTCGAAACGGCATTTGAGACGTGCGAACTCATGGTTTCGTGGTGCCTGGTACAGCCTGACGAGGGGCATCTCCACCACTAATCTGTCCTTTACAGGACCAATTACTTCTTAACCAACTCCTCAAGAGCCCCCACTCGCTTAGTAGCGCCCTTTGTAGCTAGTCTAAAAGGGGTCTTGTGCCGTCGAGCTCAAGGTAGCAGGGGGCCCAGTTAGGGCGACAAGATTGTAACCTTCTTGCAGAAACATTAACGCCTTTTTCAGGGCTACCTCTGCAACACGAACAAAGCGGCAACGAAATTAATACGAGAGTTAAAGAACATTTGCCTAAAACGAAAGTATTTATTTTATTTTTCCTAATTTATAAGGACAACATAATGATTTAAAACACAATTTAAATTTAATTGCAACAATGGTACTCGATTTCACCTACGGGCGGGAACTAGTTTGGTTTAAGAATTGAAATAACAATTGAAATTAAACAAATGTAAAATTAAACATAGATATAAATGCATAAATAATATAATATATTTTGATTTATCTTCTATTTCAAAAATGTAACTAAATACTTTTTGACATAACAAACAATTAACCAACTTCTCATTAGAACGTCGCGTAGGCAGTGGATCGACGGATTCGTTCTTATAAATCATGTCGAGAGAAATGTTTGTATATCCTTCAACTGATGTTGGGAATTTAATGCTCGAAACCAGGATCGTTGTAAACAAGAAATCTATGAGTAGAACCATCATGTACAAAAGTTAAAAAAAGCATGTTGTAAATAATATAATGATGAAAATACGTAGTTTCATATAAACAACGAAATCCGAGTGTCCGGTTTGTTTCGCCTTTGATAGTATAAAACTGGGTAAAAATTAAAAATAAATTACATAACTTTAATAGAAAGTAAAAACAAAGAGGAAATACTAATGTGTATCAAACAGACGCGGTCAAGATTATTCTGAGGACGGATAACACGTGATTTTTAATTTTTATTTTTTCCCCTCTCGCTTAGAAATCGTTAAATCCTAAAAAGCAGGAGCTTGCCAATTTTTAATTCGTTTATGTGTGCCGGCCATATATATGATTTACACTAATCGAAGACCACCTCCATGGATGGGTTGCTATTTATAATTTTTCTCAGGTTGGCCTTTTTCAATGGGATACAAAAATAGTTCTGAAAATGTCATAGACATTTGATGGCAGCAAATCAAAGAGAAGGTTTATAAACTAAAGAACCAAGAACTAAAGAAACCCCAAGCCAACCTCAGACTTCGCTTCACTAATATTTCGGTTTTGGGAATCAAGATTATGGCCATCGTCCAACTTCGTCTTTATTTATAATTATTTCAAGGGATTTGTCTCGTTATTTTATACAGTATTTGACTTCTATAAGACATTCTATTAACAGCACATTATTTTCCACGGTTCTTCATTTTTTCCTAAACCATTTTTGTCATAATAAAACAAGCTTTCCTCACAAGGAAATGAAGGCAGATAAATTCATCTCTATTCCAGCAAGTGCACGTACGTATAATTGGCATGAAAAATGAGACTAGTAACCAACTGGGCCGGCATTTAATTAGAAATGAAAATTAGAATATTTTGTAATACATATTTCCATCTTTGGAATTATTATATGACATAACATATAAGAATTTCATATAAAGCATACCTACCTCCTTTTGATTAAAATCGGTTTCATTAATTCTGTGAACAAACAGAAATTATTTATACACTGGTTTAAAAAAAAGTTTTATTTAAATTGACAGACTATTTAAAATGGTATTTCTTAGAGTAAATAACAAAATATTAAAATTTAATTGCAATAAACCATGTCGTCGAATAGCATATTAAAACACTGCTTTCTAAGTAAATTTTCCATATGTTGTAATATTCTAATATAATCCTCGACAATCAATTTTGATTTAGGCGTCATTATTTGGCGGTTCGAACTTCCTCTCCTAAAGGTGGATTCAGGCATGCTTTTCGGTTTTGGAAATCAAGATTATGCCGATCGTCCATCCCCGTCTTTATTTATAATTATTTCGAGGGATTTGTCTCGTTATTTTATACAATATTTAACTTTGAAAAGACATTCCGTTAACATATTGCTACCGAGTATTTGATAAATCGCGAGATGCTCGTCTTGGCATTTGCTAAATAGCGTTCACATCGAGGAACCGCAAGACTGTAAAGTTGGGCAAACAGAAATAATTTTTTTTTTTTTTTTTTTTTGACAGGGGCATCCGAAAACTTGGTCATTTCGTCATTTCAGCCCCGAAGCACTAGCAAAATGTCGCAACACGCTCGATACACACATGCACACACACGATCAAACCACTAAATACATTCATATCTATTTACATTGTTCGATATTCCTTCATTTACCTATGCTATGTAGTTCTTTCGTTAATACATCTATACTAGTTAAATCGTTTATTAAAAAAAATAAATAGCAGTAAATGTGAGTAAATAATAACCATTGATTGATGATTACAGTTTATTTACGTGCAGCAATGTTGATTCCAGAATGTGTGGATACTTTAAGTTCGGTTATTTCGCGAATATACATGCATTTTGAAGAGGAAAAAGCCGACGATTAGCCGAGCATGGCGAGCAATATTGTTCCTCGGCGAATAGCCAAGTACCCATCTCCACTAACCGAGATTCGACGAACCTTTGCTCGGCATTGGAAGAATCCCGCATGTCTGGAGCCACCTTAAGAAGTAAGTAGGAGTGCTGCCGGGTTCTTCCTCGATATCTAACTATGCTGATGTGCATTGCCAATCTATTATCTGACTCCGACCCAGTTGTAACATTCCGGACCGTCCACTAAATACCGAATCAAACTCAACACCTCAAAATCCCAAAACACATGCATCACCCTCCGTCACATATCTCTACCTCAAATCTATTATAATTTCACCCCCTTGTAACCATAAACATCATACCTAAGTTGAGATGTAGGTTGCAATTGACCTACCTGATTTCAAATGACCGAACTAAACCGACAGATATCGATTACATAGGACCATTGCACACCAGAAACTAAACTGTTCTTGACCTGGTGGTGTGCAGACTGTCCAATATAATCCACCGATTTCACACGTGTAGTTGTAGGTGAAAACTGCATTGTACAGCTTAATTCCAATGATTGTACAATATGTTACAAAAATCTAACACAATTTATAAACCCGGTTTACATTCATTTAAACATAAAGGTCACCTTCATTCCTGAAATAAATATGGACATACCACATAGAACTATGGGTTCCCATCCTCTCACTATCATGTATAACGCGGACATGGATGTTTCTCAAGGTAGCGTCCTAAGTCCATTCCTGTGTTCAATATATACTAACATTTTATTGAACCCTTCAAACACACTTATATTCCTTTGAGAAAATATTTTTACAAAAGGCGAATTAAACCAAAGCAATAAAATCTCAAAACATAACCTACACCCACTCTACCTCATGTATTTTAACCGTAACCCTTTTCAACGGAAACTCCGTCTGCTACTAGCGACCGTCCTCGAATAACCACATCACGCTTGTAATGACAGAACTAAATGACGATACAGATTACTTAAAAGACAATTATACATCGGATACTCTAAGCGTTATAAACCTATGGGGTTCGACTAAACCTCCCAATCTCCGTAGAATCTATATTATTCTAGACTGTACAATCACAAATCCTTAGTTCTATTGGCGTTGTTGACTCCGAAGGATGTTTCTAAAAATATTTCTTTTATAAAACAAGTTACAAAATCCAGCTACAAAAAAATTCTACACTAACTTCCAATCCCTCTCTAATCCTCATGTGGATAAACTTTCTTCCCGATGTCTTCCCAGTAATTTTTCTAGCGATCTAAAAAAAAGAAAAGTAATTTTTAAAAAACAGCGGCTATTTGAACTTCAAATTAATCAATGATGTAGGAGTGATATTGCTGAATACCTTGTCCAATCGATTTATTCTTACGTTGTTTCTTTGTCATCATTGTAACTTATTGATCTTCGCGCAGATTGTTTCTAAAAGAAAAAATATATTGACAAAGCTCTCAAATGAAAATTCATTGGCTTGAATAAAATCTTAATAATTAATAAGAAAGACAATTTTTGTTGAGACAGTGTAGGAATTTACAAAAATATATAATATTAATAATGTTAAACTTTCATTAAATTTGCCGTTTTTGTACTTGAATGATCTTCGAACCAGTTTTTATATATAACACCACCATCAACTCGATTTCAGAATTCCATTACCGAGGCGGCAGTGTAGGATTTATTAATGAGGGGGAATAAAGCCAAGCCTATATCCCTCGAACGATGGAGATTTTTCACCACTGATATTCCCAATTCCAATTGCTTGAGAGGCAGATGAATTAATTGAAAAATTTATCAATTAATACTTCCAATTATGATTTTGGTCGTGATCGAAGCACACAGCCCTAAGACTGGTATCTGTGCCACTGGATTAACAGATCTAAAGATTATTTATTTGTGGATATGACGTAGCACAATTTAGCGGATTGTTTCAGTTTTCAGAACGCAATGGATTAAAACATTGTGTCTCGTCACAACCAGTTATCCTAAGACTGATCCCTAGTATCTTGTATCAGCTTTGGACATATTGCTTCTTGATTTGGACAGTCATATGGTCTCATGTCTGTAATTGTCATCCTACTCTGCATCTAGGACGATGTCAAACCTGTTCTCATCATAATCGATGTACTTACATGCAAATAGAAATTTTAAACAATTAAGGAATTTCTGTATAGTAGTCAATATGGTGTGTTACCGTGAATTACAGTACAGTCTCTTAGGAGGATGCGAGACAACTGACGTTTCAATCGTCTGGGAGGATTTTTTCCACATCCAGGAAAATGGTTAGTGCTAAAGGGTATAAATAATGGATTACTAAAAAAACTTAAATAACTTAAAATCATAACAAAAAAGTTTTTCGTAGCGTTCTACAGATGTTGTAACGTAATGAAAATTGATTAATTCAGTGTTTTCGTGGTCCGTTCGACCAATTAATATATCACAATTAATTACGGTTTTTATTGAGATGAAAAGAAGTTAATGGCACGAGAGGGATTCGAACCCACGACCTTCGGCTAGATACGCCATTGCTCTACCAGTTGAGCTATCGTGACCTCGATCGTCTCGGTCATCAACTCCCCATCTCAATCTCACCTTACGAGTTTTGCATCCTTTTTGCCATATTTCAAATGTCGTGTAATCTGTTTGGATTCTCGACGACAATTGAAATGGCGACGTAGAGCTTTAGTGAGTCGCCATTTCAATGTACACTAGTAAATTCAACTCTGTATATTATGTTATTTTATATTAGTTATGTGAATAAAATTGATCAAAGTTCCTACTTTTATTTTAGATTATAATAATCCATCTATTATCGTTTTCGTATAAAAGAAAATATATTGAATTATGTCAGTTTGCGGACAGTAGTGAGTGTTGTATGTATCGTGCAATCATTGCTAGAAAATAAATATCGCCTTGAGATTGAAATTGGCTAAAAACAGTTCTTCTCCAAAGTGTGTAAACTAGGCTTTTGCCGTTGCTTTTTGTTCGATTCAAAGAAGGAAAAAGGGCAATTGATTCTTTGATGGTCCGGTGGTTTTCGGTGTTCTGCCATCACCTGTCGGTTATTAATGCTTTTCACATTCCCCTTAATGCATTTCCTATGTAGACAGAACTTTGACTATTTTTCTAGAAAGGTTCCCCTGTTATTTATACAAGTTTAAAATCGGAATATCGGTTTCAGATAATATAAATTGCGTCTATGAAGGTGGGCCATTTGGACGGTTTACAACAATTTATATCCGTCCATACGAGTTCCCTCCCTCTGTCCCTCGTTCTTCTTTTCATTATATAAATCGGTGAAACGGTATATATATATTAACATTGTGCCGAACTGTTCTGTTTTTGCAAAGAAAATGTATGGAAAATTACGAACGATAACAACAACAAATAGAACGTTATCTCTGCATCTTCCTAGACGAAACCTGAAAGATACTTAAAAATTCAAAATATGACCGTACGAAAAAAAAAAATTATGTATAAAAGAAATATGTAAAGTCGTTTATATGGAGCAAGGTTGAGGATTTCCAAAACCATGTAAAGTCACTTTCCCACTCCCTCTCTCTCTCTCTCTCTCTCTATTTTCCTCCCTCAATATTTAACCTCCCTCACTCGGTCACTCACTTTCTCTCTCTTTCCCTCACTTCCTATTTCTCGTCACTCTTCCTTTCTCTATCACTTTCTTACTCTCTTTCACTACTCCCCTTTTAATTTATTTATTATCCTCCCTCTCTCTCTCTTTCTTTCTCTCTCACTCTCTCCCTCCCTCTCTCTCTCTCTCTCTCTCTCTCTCTC
>CM077100.1:15303906-15314018 GCA_039619505.1 Cimex hemipterus
CTCTCTCTCTCATTCCCTCTCTCTCTCTCTCTCTCTCTCTCTCTCTCTCTCTCTCTCTTTCTCTCTATTTATTTCTCTCGCTCACTCATTCTCTTTCTCACTTTCTCACTTTAGTGTGTGAAGGAAATTGCAGGTCCATATCAGTTGGATAATATTATTGAACTATTGTGTATTAAAAGTGTTACGCTTCTTCCGTTTTCCCAGCTCGCGTTATAAGAACAGAAAAACAAAAACAGATTTGGATAGAAGTGAACAATAATTAGTCAACGGTTTGTGCAACTGGGCAGGATGGATGACATCCTCGTGTCGAAACTCCCGAAGTCTTCAAGTCATTGTCACTTGAGCATCAAATTGCGCAAACTAGTTTCAGTGCAATTAACCTGATTCTACTCTCGTCTCAGGGCCTTTTCTTCATTCGCTCAGCCGACTTCGTTTCCTGAAATAACTGTTTCATAATTATTCAAAGCTAACCTGTGTACCAGAAGACGAGTTTTCAAATCCCGCCAGGGGAGGGAGTAATTTCCGCCTCCTATACGTCCGTTCTATGAGGTACTTCTGTATTGTTCCCTTCTCAAACTCTATTTTCATTTCCTATGTTTTAATAAAAATATTAACGATAGACGACGTATTATCGTTCGTTGTCCTCAGCTCCGGGACGCCGAGATATGGCCGTTCAAGCGGTTTCCTGTTTCAACTTCTTCGAAATAATAATCGATAAAAGGATCTTTTATCTAACTGCTTTTCCTGATATCTGCGGAAACATTGTCTAAGTCTATTGATAAAACGAGTGAAAACGAACTGGCAGGAACAAAACTAAGCATGTCGTTTCCTGCAGTAAGATTGTATAGTTTCTTATTCAATCAAATAGTAATCTATCTCATTATAGGCGAATAACTTGTGAATCTATAAATCTTTGTTAGAGCAACCTAATGCAGACAGCTGTTGCCTTGCTATGCATACTGTGAGTTTAATTTTTATTACTTGTAGAATTTTTTCCAATAAAAACAAATGGCGATTATGTGTTTGTAACTAAACAATTCCAAACAGATTTAAAGAATGTAATTAATATGGTAGTTGTCATGATTTTAACATCAGCATTCCCAACGACTTGGAAATACAGAATTTAGGGATACATTTTTGTTTCTTGGAACGTCTATACGTTTTGATATGCAACGAGAATAGATTCTAATTTAGAACTTGCTCTGAATTTCGAAAACAAGTTCGCTCGTGCAGAGGTGAAAATGGAAGGCTCCAGAGCCATCGTGCTTTGAGGAAAATGCCATTACTCGGTTTAAAAACAATTTTATTCTCGCTTTAACCCCTCCTCGGTCGATGTGAATTTTTCTTCATCCTCTTCTGAAAGCGGGCCGTGATTAAATTTAGAAATATGCGCTTGGCCCTTCTTTTTCTTGTAGTTTTAGTTTATTTAGATTGCGGTCGAGAATATTTTCACAGCTAAGTGACAGCAAGGAAGAAATTCGCCTCGGGCACACTTCCAGGTATTCGTCCATGAAAATAGTATAAGGGCCCATTCAATGTCTCTTGTTTTTAGTTGTTTGATATTATGCGGCATGTGACGTCAAAATAGAATCGAAATCGTCTCTACTTTCGAAAGTTTGACAATCGAGTAAGGTAAAATGTAAAAGGTACATTATAGTACTGTATGCCGAACGTTTTTACTTATATGAATTTTTTCGATTTATTTCGTTCTATGTGTAATAAGTAACTATAACAGATGGGAAGACGCCAGTCTTTCCTTGATTTCGAAGTACTAGTTAGTGGGGTACCAGCGAAGGATTAGGTAGTAGGTAGAAATCAACAATTCCTTGATGAAAAATAACTGCCCCGACTGCCAAACATTGATATTTATTAAAACGGAAAGGTGAGAAGTTTAGCTGGTTTATCTGCGTTTTTTTAAATTTCATACAATTTTTTTTGTAAAAGCAACATCTTTGATCATCGTGGTCAATAGAAGGAAAATAAATAATTTTTAACATATAAGCCTTTTTTTATACTATGAAATATATTCTAAAACACTTTGGAACTGAGGGCATTTTAGCTTTTACAGTCCGTTCTCGAAAGCTTATAAATTCAAAAACCATTCTAAATATGAAAAGTCGTCAACAAAGAATCTTTTCTAATTTTATTGATTTTTGCATCTGTAAAACAAAAAAAAAAGCTGTAATAACAGAACTATTGACCTTGGGGACAAGTGCACAATGAAAGAACTTCATGTTGGCCATAGGCGTTTCAGTCAATGTCAAGGTATGATCTGGGACGGCAGTGCTACTCCGGACCGAGCTATGGGACCAAGGCATTGGTGTATGTGGAAAGGGATTGGTGGAATTTTTTAATAGGCTTTCGCTACTTCTGGAACGAGGGTAATATGTGGATGACGGTGGTGTAGAGTCTCGTTTCGAGTCACGTCTTTAGAGGACTAACCACATGAAGTGGGCCAGTAAGCTTCAAAAAAAAAAAAAAAAAAAAATGAAAATCGTTCTTAAATCCTTTCAGGATTTTTTTCATGTATGCTCATATTAACAACATCTGTCAAAGCTGAATCAATTGAATCCGACTTGGCTTTTCGGAACGAGGCCAATAACGCAATGAATATTAGAAAAAAAGCGCTCTTCTGTACAAGACGGATGATCAGGCCTGATTCAAAGCGCACTTCAAAACAGTTGATCGCTGGTTGCTCTTGTCAACGCTAGTGCACTAGGAAGGTGAGCCCAAAATTTCAGACCGAATTCGAAGAGGAGAGGAACTTTTCATAAATAACATAGTTGCTAAAAATATAAGATTCATTGTTGGGATAGAATGAGGGAATTGGCGAGAAGCCAGCTCCTAAGGTCAAGTGCGAACATCGGTGTAAACACAACGAACCAGGCTAATAAACATACGGATTAAAATGTGTCATTAATTGCTTATCGTTTGTTTAATTCTATGTTATTTCTTCTTCTTTATTTACTTGTTCTAACTGCAGACTAAAGAAAAAATATTCATACTTTTTATCATTGAAACCCTATAATGAGCCATTTTCTGGGTCAATTTAAATTAATGTTTTATAGTTTCAGTTTAACTACCATTTAAAGTTCAATCTTACGGATTTATTGAATTGTTATCGCGTGGAAATATTCTATAATAATAATCATACCTTACTCCACTAATCGTTTAGTTATATCCCCCACACCCCACCCAGTCGGCTTTCAGTAATGTCCAAAATCTTCACGCAAAAAAATTATTACTATAGTCATCGTAGATTTACATTTAGATGAGTCAACAATTCAATAACGATTCACAGTTGTTGACACATTTATTCTCGGCTATAAAGAAAGTATTACTTGACTTTTACTCGACATGGCCAAAGCTTTCTGACAGGATCTCGCATCAAGAATTCAAGGTAAATAAATCCCTACTTTTCACTATTTTCTTAAACCTAATGACCTATTTAACTAATAATTCTTTCGATTATATATGGTAATGATTCAAAAACGTTGATCTGTTGCTATCCTGTTAATACTATTTAACCTGTTCACCTGAATTTACATCCTAACAGCCTTACCTTCTTTTGACTGTACCGCGAACTTCTAACTTAATTCTTACCCACCTACAATATCAAGGAATATCTTGACCTCATAGAAGAATGTGGAATATGAAACAGAACGAGAAGAAACGCACCCAAATTCCGTGGGAAAAATATGCCTTCGTGCATATGACAAGAGCAACTATTGACTACCTAGGACTGATAGACAGCGGAATGATGGAAGCCACATACAAGACATAAAGGACTAAGAACTGAAATCAGGATTCGGACGGCTAAGAACAATTTCATAGCGACATACACAGCTGAGCTGTGGGGCTCCGCCATTTCAAGCGCTAGTTCTTCTGTGATATTTACTAATTTTCTAACCTTAGTCCTCAATGACCTTAAATTCGTTAAAGAATTGATTCGATCCTGTGTGCTACGGCTTTGTTCAAATCGTTGAACCCGTCCTAATGATTCTGCTCAAGTCTTCTCTAATACCTGCCGAAGAAGAAGAACCGTCCACGTCGCTTCTAAGTCGATCCTTCTCATACTCCGCGTCGCTGCCTCTTTCAGAGGTTTGGTTGATGCAATGAAGTTGCCTGGTTAAATGTCAAGTAGTTTACTGCATTCGGATTGCTGGTTTCACACCAGGCAACTTGTGAAATCAAGCTCTCTTCCCAACGGTAGGACAGTACTATGTTAGAACCCGAGGAAGTAGGATAGGAGGAAGTAGGATCGCTTCTTGGGCTTGCTCTTCTGAAAAAAAAATAATAAAAGCAACAAAAAGGGCACCCAATAAAGAAAAGTGTGGTGTGTGTGTATATATATATATATATATATATATATATATATATATAGGCGGGAAGTTTATGGGCTGACAAACACCTGAGGTCATCTCCGCGCCCTCTGCATGTTTTCCTTCTTTTTCTTTTCTTTCGAGCATATTTTGTTTAAAAAAACTGCAGCCATTTGAGCGTCTCAATCTGGTTCCTGAATCTCTAATACGTTGTTATAAAATTGGGAAACGGACACGGCCCCCATCCTAGCGCTAATATTCAGGCCATCTGCGCTACCTCCCAAAAACCATCCAAATCGACTTAAATGACAATGGCTGACCATCAACTGATTTCATCATTATAATAATTCCTAGCGACACCCAACGAGTCATTAGTCGCCAAGTCCTTCATGTAACAAGAATTACTATACTCTCCACAAAATAAAGCTGTCGTACATTCAAATTGAATTGGATAATTTTCAAAAAGTTATAAATAATAACTTGATGATAAAGTGAAAAAACAAGTTGGGGGGGGGGAGGAATGAAATTAAACTCAAAATTTACCAAAAAGGAAAACGAACGTTCATGATTTTATTTCAATTTTTATGCAGACAATCATAGTATCCATTATTTGTTCATGGCGTACCAAGTTGATCGTTCACGCTATGTGTAAATCATAGAATATTAAAATTACTGATTTCTTAAAGAATCAAAGGAGTGTCCGTGTACTTCGGACGACTTCTCGGTGATCAACCGGTTCCCAGAAAGTCCGATAGAAAGATTCATTGCGGTATACTCCTTTAATCTGCTTCCTTTGATTAACTGCGTGTCGTGTAATCTGTGACCCTTTTTACCTCCGGACATCTTCCCCCACAATGGACTGACAGAATACAGATGCGAGCCGTGAAGTTAAAAATACGAATTATAGTTCGCCATTAATATTTTCAGTTTGATTCTATTTGTTTCTTTTATAAATGATTCGAACCGTATTTTTTCGTGTCCACTGTGTCTTGTTCATTAACATTATTTTACGTGGGTCGTAAGGAACGAAGGATTCCTGACGGTGGTTTCTAAACTTAAACAAGCTGGACCTAGTTTGTGATTATATTACATTGCTGAAATTATTCCTCCATTCAGCATATTAATAAATCAATCTCGACAGCATTCATTCTTTTTGATGACCATTTTTTTGAGGATGAGAATTTTGAGAGAGAAACCTTACCATTGTCCATGCAATTCATCAGCTCGGGAACAGTTTGAGGAATGCAAATCGCTGAACGAACTAAATACGAAGAAGGTTAAATAATGGCCTCAGTTAACCAGACTTGACGAGAACACAACAGAGTTCTTTTTACAGATGAGTCTAAATTGCTCAACTATCTACAGACGAGGAAGTGTGGAAATTCAGTATTATTCAGTATATTAAACGTATTCATAAAGTAATTTTTCCTAGAAGCGACCTATTCAAAGTGACTCTTTTGGGGTTTTGGCAGGGAATTTAATAGCGAGTCGTACAGATTGGATTGTGATCTTTGACAGATGATTTTATATTGAAAATATTGGAAACTCATGTGTTACAAGGCATCATAAGTCTTGTCCACAAGTTCCTCGTAGTCCCACAATTTCGAGAAGGATATGACATTATTGTCTTAACCTGTCCAGCACTTTCTTCCGATCTAAATTCCATCAAAAACGCATGGTCTATACTGAGAACACAAAAGAATAACAGCTCCTTCCATTCACTCTACAATTTTAAAAGGGCCTTTCTAGAAGAATCGAGAAAGAGAGAGAGAGAGAGAGAGAGAGAGAGAGAGAGAGAGAGAGAGAAACCGAGAGAGAAAGAGAGAAAAACAGATACGGAAATAAAGTTATATGTAGATAGAGAAAGAGTAAGGGAGATAGATAAGAATGATAGAGTGAGCTTGTGGTAATCGAAAGATAGAAGAGAGTAAAAAAAGAGAAAGGTAGAAAATAAAAGGACGATAGTGACGTACTGAAGAAAGAGAGGGAGATACAGAAAGATACAGAAGAGAGAGAGAGAGAGTAAATGAAAGAAACAGATACAATGAGCAGGAGGAAAAAGGAAAACAAGAATGAGAGAGGGTAGGAAAAATAAAGAAAAAATATACAGAGAGAGAGAGAGAGTATCGTTGATGGAGAACTGTATGATCTTTGGCCTCTACCTATCTCTTTAAATTCATTAACTCTGTGACTTTTGGTTGGATAACGTTGTAAGTTTATTGTGTGTTTTCTTCATTAAGTAATTTTAAGTTTCACATTACAAAATTCTGACTTCAATATTATATATATACGCAGACATAATTATTTGAAGGATAATAACATGTACAACTTCTAGGATGTGTGGGAAAGATTGCTGGGTGGGCAGAAAATCATAGCTCATAGCCAATTTTGCAATATGTTTTATATACAGATTAAAAAAAAAATGAAATAAAATGAAAGGGAATTTGAATATGCAAAATTGTTAAACGTTTGTGCATTGAAACACATTGCCTTACTTTGTTTTTATAGTTAATAAATACAATATTTTAAGGGTGAAAATCAATGGAGGCACTGAATGGTTGCCTGTATTAATTGCTGACGTTTGGACAAGAGGTGTTCCCACCGTCTAACGGGGGATTAACATAGCTTTTATAGGAGGATATAAATCAATTGGGTATTGAGGAAGGAGTTTGAAATAAAGGGCAGGTAGTCTTCCTTCATTTGCATCTGGAATTAGCATGTGTAAGTGAAGAGGGGAAGGAGAGAGAAACAAAGGCATTTTCCGACTCCCTATTCGACAGCCTCCCTCTTTGTCCACCGGCTGATTAGCAACATCGATCAGCTTCATGAGAAAATCCGTTGTACTCCTTCCAGACCCTTTTTTCACTGATCACCTTTGACTCCTAAAATACGTTCAGATCGAACAACAGGTTTGCGAACGGGGATTCCTTCTATTGGAAAACGGTTACGGTATGTTTATTTATACCAGGGTACGAAATCCGTTCCAATATTATACAATGAAATCCTTTGTCTTTAATAAAGCCCTCTTATTTGTTGCCCTTGTGTGTAAAAATTGGACCATATCATAGCATTTCTATGGGGGTGATAAAGCTGTAATTTTGTCGTTACCGGTCATTTTGGTCTCACTTTTCTGGACTCTTTCAATCTATTCATCCATTGAATTTTCATTATATTTACTGGTTGGTCTGCGGACCTGTTTTCCAGTTAGCACAGGCCCAATCGTGAACACACAGAACTCAACGTTTCATGAACTCCTAAAAACGGACGTATAAAATTAAATCTAACGGCTTGTCTGTGGACATTTTAATTTAATAGGGAGACATATAACATTGATTTTATTATAATAATAATGATAATATTTGACATAATTAGACATATATGTTGACATTCTGAATGAGTATTTATAAAGAATCAATATAGAATAAAACAAGAAAGACATTGTTTGATTTCATAATAGATTAATAATTTATTCAGCTTAAATAACATTGCGTTCACAATGGAGAATTTAGTGTATTGTAATATCCGGTAAACCTTTGTACAATAAATTTCATCCCTCTGTTTTGTTTTAAAAATAGTGAAGTTTACTTTTTACTAAGTCTAAACACCAATATTTTAGAGAAAGATTTTTCGATGTACACATACACATATAAGGGGGTATTTGAAAATCTGTTTTCCTCATAAAGAAAAATGTGATAAACAAACAAAAAACTACCTGGTAAATATGTAGGTGAATATAAAAGTTACGTAAAAGTAAAATTATTAAGTGTAGGCATCTAGATGAGTAATATAGCGTAATTAAGTAACTAAAGAGAGAAAATAATTATAATAATGAGGTATATCAATGACTAAACGATAGACTAGCATTGAAAGAAGGACATACAATGGAAAGCTGGGCACGGTATGAGAGATTTTAACAAAACTTTCTTTTTTTTATGAGAATAGGTCCGAAAACATTAGATAAATGTCTGGCCGTTCTGGACAATGGGTCATAGGATAACAGATAATTTTTTTAATATCATTTTCAGCCGCTATGTTTCTTTCAAGGTTGATATTTTTTAATGTAGGGGAAGAAAATAACACAGGATAAAACAATATTTGATCAATAAAAGGTTGCAAAAACAAACGATATCTCCAGTATGACAAACATGTTTCTTTTTTAAAAATTAATATTTGATGGATTAATTATATCAATGAAAAAAATCGATGTTTTAACAATATGTTTTGCACATGCATATAGCAGATATGATTGAATAATGTCACCAACATCTCTCACTTTTTCTCTTTCTCTTTAACTTTCTCGCTCTCCCAACACTGCATCACTCTATGTATTGCTCTCACTTTTTCTCGCTTACGAGCTGTCTCTCATCAATTTGGTTCTCATTCAATCCTTCCCTCATTTTCTTTTTCTCTCCCCTTACTCCATCTCTCTCTCTCTCTCTCTCTCTCTCTCTCTCTCTCTCTCTCTTTCCTGTTCACACTGTTTCTCGCTCACTAGCTCTATCTCATCCATATCTCTCTAATATAAAAGAATAGAACTAACAAATTTGAAAAAAACCTTGTTCTTAACATTTCATCAAATTTGGATGATCAGACACAAACTGATATCATTGAACAAAAAGCGTACGAAAAATTTATACTTTGAATAACATGTTAAAGTATAAAAATGCAAACCTAAAATTTTATTTATACAAAACATTATTAAGACGGTATTTTGGGTACTTCTAACAAATTGTATTCAATGCAAATTGTACCAATATAATAATCTTACGAAGATTATTAAATACTTGTGTGAGAATCTTATTTTAAGTATGATCACCGATTTTATGATATACGTAAATTCCTAGGTATTTTAAAAATCAAAGATTTTCAACAATAATAGCTTATAGATTTATTAAAGAAAGCAACAATGATCCAATAGCCACAATTTATACCTAATCAAATCTTATTCTCTTATGCTTTCCATGATTCATATATAAGACCTACTTTCAATGATTCAATTATGCTGACAGGGGCGTCAGTGGCCTTAAGGTTTAATCATTGACACGGCGCCCATCACTGTAAGGTAAAGGTTCCGCATCCGAATCTAGCGACCCTGCATTCGAACCCGGCATACTTACAAATGGGATTTTTTTTTCAAAAACACAAGCACCTTGAGGGTTTATATGACCTCTGCTCTCTTGCGAGCCTTCGTAAAAAATAAAATAAATTCTGCTGAGGTACAGAGAAAAATCTTACACAAATTCATTTATTATTAAAAAATGTATAGGAAAAGTTACATTTTTTGTAACAAAACTGTATTAATTGAAACTAATGTGCAAAAATTACACAATGTATAAATAGTTATAATTAAACTAAACTTTTATAAGCAATAATGCATTGCAATATTCAATTTAAGTGTTCGTAATGATTAAAATTCTCGTCGTTTAGTTTTGTAATTGGCAAAAATACAATACATTTACAAATGTTGATAAAGAACGACTTACAAACTTTTTATTTTATTTGTATTGGTACTTATATATTCTATAAATGGATAAACTTATTTTATTGACAATTCTTTTAGTAAAAAAGAATTATCAAATATTTTTCTTCTTTATGAAGTACAATAGTAAAAGTAAAGATATGGACCAAATAAGTGTAAATTATAATATATGTTTAATGTAAAATGTGTAACTCTGGTTAAGTGTAAGAAAGCCCAAAAACCTAACTTTGCCTGAAAAAAGGCGTCAATCAATCAATCACTCTCGAACTTCTCTCTCTCTCTCTCTCTCTCTCTCTCTCTCTCTCTCTCTC
>CM077100.1:15314418-15357460 GCA_039619505.1 Cimex hemipterus
CTCTCTCTCTCTCTCTCTCTCTCTCTCTCTCTCTCTCTCTCTCTGTCCCTCCATACCACTCTTTTCTCTTCTCTCACTCATATTTTTATAAATGCGCTGGTGTTGCCTAATTTTTGCCTGGAAGCAATATACGTTGGTGTCGGTCTACTGCTAGGGGCATTAGTAGCGATTGTAAACAATACATTTAATATTTAAACAACAACGTCAGGCGCGGACAGACGGTCAAAAATATCAGGTATAAAAAAAAGAGTGAATGCTGCAAAACACTGGAAACATTTCGTTGTAATCGGTGTGCAACGTACGGAACGGCCGGATTTGTAGAAAATTGAACAAGGAAATAGGCAGCTGTAACGTCTCAATCGGAGAGATGGGTGGTTTCGTGCCGGCCGGTGTCTCGCAACACCGGTGGCATCGGGATTGATGGTTCCAAACTATAATTACACCAGATAGCCTTGAACGTCTCAATCGAATAAGTGACATCCGGGCGAAAAGGTGTACACATGGCGAGGTGTACATGTGGGATGAAAGAAAACGAATTATTTCCCTCCATCCGGAAACGATTTCCTCCTATTTAATAAGGCTATCAATTAAAATTAATGAGGTTTTTACTATGGCTAATTATACCAAACGGTTATTAATTGTGGAATGACACACAATTACTTGGGGGGGGGATAAATTAATGCGCATCGAATTTAACCTTCTCCCGATAAAATACAGGGTTAACGGCCTCATTAATTTATGAAATGGGCCCGCCTGGAGCAGGGAGCTGGACATTTTCCTTTCATTTTAATTCCAAATCCAATCTGAATGGTGGTTTAAAGGGTTTTATTTTATATACATTCAACCCAGAACTTTGTAATTAGTTGTGCACCAAAAACAAAACAACTGTATGGAACTCAATGGGCTCGATCGACAATGATCACATTACTTTCACCAGGAATAATCATCACTGAAGTTGGATTAAAATAAGTACTACAATTTACTACAAGAGTAGAGAAACGAAGTATGAGTGGTGCTGGTGGACGCTAAGGTTGAGGCGTTGAGACAGTGAATCATGACCTAAGTCCCGGGTTTGAATCTCAGAGGCCCTAGCCGTACTGCATGGGATTTAATAATAATAATAATAATAATAAACTGTATATGTTTAGTAGTCCTAATAAACCATATTATACTTTTTGTCAAAGATTTTGATTGAGATGAAAAAGTTAGTGTCACGAGCGGGATTCGAACTCAGGACATTAGGTTCAATATGCCGATGCTGTTACTACTTGCGATAAAGTAACTTCGTTTCACTCGGACACAGTGACAACTGTATCGGTCAATTCAATATGTGTAAAGGCTTGAAAAATGTATTCTGTCCTTAAAACAACTGCCATTTTTTAAGGGATTTTTGTTTTAAAAGTTGGTAAAATTATGAAATTGCTGTAAAGAATAATTGCTTTGGTTTTTTGTTGATTTTACGTTCATGGAGGTCTTGTTTATCATTTTTGTGACACTTGTTCGGGAATTTCGTCAGGGAAGAAGAGTAGCCATCTTCCGAATAGCGAGAGTCAAAAATTGTTTAAGGCTTTAAAGATATTTTTGTAAATTAAGAATTCTTCATTCGAATGTAAGGTTTTACAAAAAATTAACTTAATTCTTCTGCCCCGGCTTACTCCTCGATTTCATCGTCAGAAGACAAATCTACAAAAGTACACGAAGGCATAATAGTGAAAGTCAAAAATTGAAGTGTTAAAGTAACTTATCCTCTTTCCCCAAGACGACTACGATTTTAGTTCTCTTGGTTGGTTTCAGCTGTCCTGCAGTCATCTTCAGAGGATAAATAAAACAAGTAACATTAATTAGAGGTTTAATAAAGAAATTCAGAAATTGATATTTATTATAGAAAGTTCAACTGATGAAGACGGCTCGAAGAATGCTACGTAAATCCATGATTTGAAAACTAGATAATTGTCTCTTGCGTTGGCGACTTGGAGCAATCTTAAGTTTAAAAAATAAAATACAGGCAGGCAAAATAGTGAATGTTTATGTTTGAATTTTTAAAGATATTTGAATAGATGATGTTATTCAACATCTAAACCGTCTTTTCTACCCTTCCTTGGTCCTCTTGACCTTCAAGGGATACATCTACAAAATACACGCTCTAAAATCAACTGATCCGTTTTCTTCTTCCTTGGTTAGTTTAAAAAAATTGTTGCTAACTTTTCAGGGTCTATTTCTCATTTTGTTTGATCAGTACATTCTGAGATGGAATGGGTTTGTTTTGGTATTGTATAGTAATCGTATGGTTTACAAGCACTGCTGTTATATATTAGTTCAGTTAGTTATCACTTATTACTTAGTTGTTCAATTCAGTCGACCCTTTTTTCATTACGTCTCACTCTATAGCTTTACCACAGCGATTATATTACATTATGTATTTAAAATATGACAACTTTTGATCGAACGATGTTTAGATAAAGTGATGAACTATATTCGGATATATTTCTTATGTTGCGGTTAAGACATTTCAACCGTTTTTATATACAAAAGTTATTTTCTGATTTTACATTACCCGTAAACGAACTTTTTTATGTAATCAGTTTCATCGTTACGGCCCTGGATTTTATTTCAAAACAATAACAGAATGACGCGGTATAAGTTTATCATTATGAAATCCCGCGTTGACGTTGTTGTCGAAAATTTTCTTAACCATAACAATATTATCCTAATACTGTTCATTAAACAAGATTGCTCGTGAAAGCTTTGAACGGCTCTTTGTTCTTTCAACCGATAAAAATTCATTTAAATTACACAAGGAGACGAGGAAATCAGAAAATCTTATTTAATCGCAATGAGATGACGGTTCATATATGAAAGAAGACTCCTCCACGAGTCTGAGGACTAAGCGTTCATTCCAGGAGGAATTAATATCGAGCTTAAAAATCCACCGGCGCGTGAAATGAGATGTTTGATATATCAGTGTAAATATAGTCTCGTGGTCTGAGGACAAAAAGGCGGGAGTTATGACAGATCGGACGGGAGATTCAATTGTGTATCAGAGACTACGAGGAGCCATTTCTTTGATGTGGTTCCCAACATCTCAGATAGTTACTCCCCGGGCATAATTAATTTTTTCTCCTTCTTATTTGAAGTTTAATCGAGTCGAAATTAGGATATGAATTGATGTAGAAGGCAGCTGGCGGCTCTCGAAGCGCAGTTTTGCCAATAGACTAAATATATATATAACCTTTGCTAATTTACGTTTGCCTGATATTGGCATGGGGACAATCCAAGCACCTGTTTCTAACTCCCCCATTACTAATAATATCCGCTTGGACTCCCGATTCCCGGAAACTAGACCAGTTATAAGGATATCGATATCTCCGATCCGCTCGAAGATTTACTTCAAGTTCATCGCCACTCTCGGCACTTAACTCCCTCTATATTTATAATGGCCTATATTCATCGTCTCCATCGCCCATTAACTTCGAGGAATGCGAAGGAATCTTAACAAATTTTGTATTTGGCCGAAAAAATGTAAGATTTTGATGACCAGCACATTGGTAAAATATTCACTCGCTTAATGAAAGAATATTGAAAAAAATATTAAAAAACAAACGCCAATATGACTATAATTTATTGCATTTCTCTATAACAGTGTCCAATGCAATTCGCTTTTCGGTCACCTTTCTAAATCGTAAAAGATAAACCGCAAATTTATTTAAAAAATCAAACATTTATTAAAATTGATGGATTGTTTAGTTTCCTGTATTGCAACAATAAAAAATGTTCTTCTCGTCAATAACGAAATGTGCACCGGAGCATATCTCCTTAGTCGAGCAATAAAATATAAAACTTTAATAGACTACTCGGCTATTGTTTCCAGAGGTTGTTAGTTATGCCATATATTCTTCTCTTGTACTTGAAGGATGTAATATGACACAGTGTGATGTTTTATTACCAAAAACATTGTAATCATTGTACAGAAAACAATAAAAAAACGACAAGAGTACACATTAACAACCGACGAGGTTCACAAAGGATAATGAAAACGTATAAGCGAAAATGCCTTAGCTAAAAGGAAAGTTTTTATGTTGCTGACCATTTGTAATTTTTGAGATGGTACTGCCAAAACTGAACCTCTAATAATCGTTAATTAAATTAGATCACTTATAGAAAAAGTTATCATTACGTGTGTTCCTTAATGAGCGGTTGTTTCATAAGTTGTTGAATTTGGGAGGAGCGTTTAAGAATGTTGTTTTTCTAAACTGCTTTAGCACCTAGCCCTAGGTGGGTGGTAATGTAGAAGTGCATCAAGAAAAAACAAAAATCATTAATGTTGATATTGTTAATCACCAAAATTGGCAAACTAAGAAAAACAGTTTTGTTTTCTTTTAATGTCGCCCAGGTAAGAAGAAAACTATTTAGTTTTTAAAAATCATTTTTTGCCAACGTTTTACCTCTATTTAACTCACCATCATCTCTTAAAATATTTTTCAAACTTAAATACATCCATAAATATAGTAGGATCAAAAGTTACCTGGGTAAACAAAGTCATTGTTTACGAAGATTATGTAGTGCAAATAGTTTCACCAATGACAAAAAGGTCAATTGAAGTAAACTAATAAGTTCACTAGTTTTCGTGGTCCGCTTGACCAATTGATATCTTTCAATTAATTGAGTTGTAGTTGAGATAAAAAAAGTCAGTGTCACGAGCGGGATTTGAAAAATGGGAAAACGGTAGAATTGAGATGCGATGTTGATGTCCTAGTAGATCGAAGGCTTGAAGGCTCAAATGGTAAAACAGCGGCCTATCTAGCCGAAAGTCGTGGGCTCGAATCCCGCTGGTAGCAATTACATTTTTAACTCAACTAAAACGCTTAATTAATTTAAACTAATAAGTTCAAGAAGGCAACTGGCTGTTCTTCTTGCGGAATACAAAGACTACTCTATAGTTGCCAAACATTCTATTGGTTAAAAAAAAAACCTTGTTAAATATGTTAAATTTTTGAACAAGCACCCACATTGATAGTTAGGCCAAGTAAAATAATATGTCTTCTCATATTATGAATCAACCGCTTCTAAATAGCTTGCGTTGATTTTCTTCAAAATCAGCAGTCGTGAATTGACAGTGTTTGAATTAGACAGATGACATGGCCATACTCAAGCTAAAAAGAGGTTTTATAACACTTTTTCGAACTTGTAACCCATTTGACCCTAGCTCTGTCTTGAGTCGGTAAACATGTCTGCATTTGTGCTATTTCTTAAGCTCATTTATGATTTCGCTTTGATTTATATATCACGTGTAATTTTCTTATAATGGAAGTCCAGCAAGTCGCTTTTCAAAATTTAGTCACAACTCCGTTTTTATATATTAATATTCAGGACTGCGATACGGGTTTTATACCGTTCACTAGCATCTAGCACTAGCAAATACAGGACCTACATAAAATTAAAGAATGAACGCATTTGTAGGTTATGCAATAATGCAAACATATTATCTTCCAAATGCGTAGTAACAGCTCAATGACACATACCCTAAGGTACCGAAAAGATCTATGATACAGGTAATGCAGGGGGACAATTGCCAATGCGCTTTTCTCTTCTTATATTGCCGATTAACACAATTGAACTGAACTAAACAACTAGGAAAAATTCAAAAGGCAAAAGGCCGCAAGGCTGGGAGAATATTTTATTTAGCATAAAATTTAATCGGTAGAGCGATTCTTAAAATTATGCCCTACTAGTTTAGTTTGTGCTCAATGTCAAAATATAGCTAAAGATTGTCGACGAGTTTAGGGAACAGTGGGAAAATAAAGAAACGCGCCTTGTTATTTATTTACCACAAAACCAGTAATTATAGCAGATTATCACGTAAGTTTGGAATATCATGTTAGAATATTTTCGTCGTAAGGCTAAAGTTTCATAGATTTAACGGTTTGAAAGTGTTATTGATAGGCGATGTCCAAGAATCACTAAAGGAATATGTACAGTTTACGTCAAAGTATACAAATGTGTACAAGGTGCCGGTACACAGGCCGGTCGTGTCCCTGCGACGTCGCTAACGATAATCACTCCACGACAGAGTATATGGGAAGGAAAAAAAAAGGAATGGCTATATCGCGACACTGCCGGAACGCAATCCGCCTTTACTCGGCACTCACCTAAACGGTTATTTATTCTGCACCATGCGGTATAACGATTTTTTTGGGATCTTTGACAACAAATTTAAAGCACCTGCCTTCCAGTAAATTACAACCGGGTGCGTTAATCTCTGAGAGACACTGCTACAGCCTTTTCAGCTAGTAACAGTACTCGAGATGTCTCGACAAGTGTGCGCTTTCAACTTTTAGCAGGTTTAAAGAGAAAGTTCCGTTAATCAAATTGAAAGAAATTCATTCGGTCACACTTTAAAATGACATGGTGAAAAATCCTCAAGACTATTTCGCCCTATATTAGCACAATGGAACTTATCGACATGTTTCCTGTTCAAACTTTATTATATTTTACGCAATAAATTTTTTTTGTCACTTGTTGGCTTTGCCATTTCTCGCGTACAGTGTATAACGGACTCCTATGTGTAGGGTACACCTCCGTTTACGGAACAGTTACAAATGCACCGGCATACGAGATTCTGTATGCATTTCACACCTCTGCTTAGGGGACACTCTAAATACCGGGACCAATCGTCTTACAGTCCGTAACAGCAATAGCCCAGAAAACCTCTGTGTAAAGGACTAGATTGTTTTCCTTGGAGTGTTAACACGACTTCTAATTATCTTTGAAAATTAGTGATTAATTTAATTGGTGTGCTTCTATGAATTTGTAGACTTTTCCGTCACGTGCATTCTTATTTTCTTTCCGATATTGTATTAATTCGATTTTTTTTTCGAAACGGCTCAAAAGAATGCGAAATATTGAAAAAGTCATTGATTTTTATTAAAATGTTGGGAGATCTAGTGTTAGAATATTAGCTGTTTAATTATATCGCATCAAAACTCTAAGTGAATAAAATTAAAGTATCGCAAAGTCATATAGGTATTTGTTAATAAATGATAAAGAGAAATGATAAAGATAAAGTGTTTGAGAAGACACTCCCGAAAGCGGACCAAAGTAAAGTAACCATGATTCTCCCTTAGCAAGAGATTTCACTGTGTTCAGTGTTCCTTTAGCCCATTAGGCCATAAAATTTACAGAATAATAAGCAACACGATATGCTAATAATAGCCATTGAAGATCTGGTCACCTATAGTCAGCAATAAAATAGAAAAGTATTAGCTCACACGCTGAATATGCTATTTTTAAAAGTATAAATTTTTTCTACTTAAATTATACTCTATATAACTTCGATTATCTTCCTAAATAAGTTGCTAGTATGGTGGTTGATTTATTTTTTCAAAATATATTATCATATCATAATTGATAATAAAAAACCGTCATAGTGAAAAACTCTGTGTTTATTAAACAGCCAAAATAATAATTCAAATAACCATTGAAGAAATTATTAAAATATTATTAAAATTATTTACAAAACAGGACATATATTTTGTGATTTTTATCCACCTTCATAATATTGTAGGTATTCCTGTAGAGAAAAATAATGGATAGGAGCAGATTAACCGGTCGTGTAATTTAAACATTCCTTAATTTATTGGTTAGTTTTTCTTCTTTGTTAAACCCTATCCGGGAGAAGTCGTGGATAACCGGAAAGAGTGAATGATACCTTAGGATACTTTACTTTCCGGCTTTACGCTCAACTTGGCTTACGCCTTGCTTTTGTCTTCTACCAACTTTTATATTATACGTCTTAGCGGATGGCACACATGACTGAGTAAAGCGCAGACCCGAGTCAAACACGTTCTACCGAAAACACACGCCTTCTTACTCCCACGATCCACTAATGAGAAGTACGAGGTTTCCTGTTCTGGGCCACTAGAATAATTCATACGTTAACCATTTTCAACAAGTATCCCTTATTTTTCCGCTTTCGAGTTCGACTAGAAAACGGCATTAACCTTTATTCGTTGGAGTCGATATCCACCCTCAGTCCGCCAGCCGTGACCGAAGTCGCACGAGGAGCGGACCTGGGAAATCTCCGTGACTTTTTCAATCTACGATCGGCTTTCCTGGTTTAATCACGATATACGAACGACGGAGGGATAATCGAATGGAATTATCTTGAAGCGAAAAACGAGCGGGTTCAAGGGTAACGACGAGGTAACATCAGGGCTATGGAAAGGCCCCCAATATTGATAAACACGAAACGATATACCTCACGCAAATAATTCGTTAAAATATATTATTAGTAAAGGAGTGATTTATTATCATTGGAATGGTAAGACTTTTTGGAGGAGAAATCGTGATTAGAAATTATTCCATTCCCCTTTATAGCATGAACAGCATTATCGGATTTCAGGATAAAATAAAACCGAACACATGAAGGATTCACATAATTTAGTTATTGCAATAATTTATTTATTACCTTTTTAATATGTATTATTACTATCCCCTGCATCCAAATAAAATATGGATAACCTCTTGTGATTTTTATTTATTTGTTGTTAACTATTCATGCCATAAAACATACAAAAGATATTTGGTTATTTTTAAACTTATTTGATTTTTATTTAGTACAAAATGTGCACAAAAACTCCTTTGTGTTTCCTGAACAACCACAATAAAAAAATACAATAGCAATTATACGAATGATGGTAATTTATTAGCATGAAAGGAAGGGAACGTTATACTCAGCCCGAGGGATGTGAATGTGAACATAATTCAATGTTTGTATCGGGTGGTTTGTTTATGTTATTTTTTCCTTTTAATGGCTTTATGTACTTTGCATATTAGCCAGACAATGTCTTGTATGCGTTCGTTTTTGGGGGGAAGGGTAACGTGAAAAAAAGGCCAAAGGCCAGGGGCGACGGCGGGAATCGAACACGCGACCGCCGGTCTACGAGCAGTAAGTCTCTCACGCTAACCACTCGGCTACCGCGTCCCCTGTTATTTTATTGAAGTGAATGTAATTTATTAGCGTGAAAGGGAGGCATTGTTTAGCCCCACCCCGACGAATATCTAGTACTCTGGGAAAATAAATGTTACCAGACTCTTAAGTTTGTATCAGGTGCTGTGTTTATGTTGTTTTACTGGGATGAATGTAATTTATTAGGATGATCGAAAGGAGTTGTTTAACTCCGTACCGAGGAATATCGAAGTTCTCCTATGGAGAAAATGTGACTAACTTCTATGCTTGTGTCGGTTGTGATGGAATGCCGGTGTAGTTGAAATATTGAGTTCAGACGTTTTCTGCCGGCCGTGCTTTTCCAGGGAACGCTGCTGGGGTTTGGTGGTGGAATTGGACTCTGTGAAAGAAGTACATCTATAATTGAAAAGTGCTGTTCGATAAATTCATCCTCCCTGATTCACAAATGAAGTCAAATTCAGAATGTAGAATATTGATATTTTAGGCGGAACGTAGAATTGAAATATTTTTAATTACAAGTTTGCATCCAAAGGACGTATTATATTGTCATCATTGTGTTGGCTCCTGACTGATTTTCTTGGCTGCACAGGGTAGTCTATACCGAAATGAGGTATTCGTCAATAATCGCCGAACAAAACTGACTGTGCTTAATTATATATTCAGAGTGAGCAGTCATAGTATATGTTGGAGAGGACTTAAGGTGAAAAGTAGCGTTCTGCTATGAGAAGGAATCTACCCGACTAAACGGGCTATAAATTTTCAAAGTAAACAAATTATTAGGCTAAAAATTATAGGTCTTATCGATTTCATACAAGTCAGGTTTATATACAAAATACGGTGAATTACAGAAAACTAAATTTCAAATGTATGACTGTAAACCAGTGATTGTTTTGATACTATGGTTTCACTCTTCATATTGAAAGAAGAAGAATAAAATATATCAGGATTTTTGTTTTCTTTGAGTACTCTTTGATCAGTGATGCGTTATCACCCGTCAGTTGCGGGAGGGCAATCAATATTTCCATTTCCAGTTGGTTTAGTTGCAAAATAATAAGAGAGAAAGGGAAAAACCACCTCGCGGAGGAAAGTGTTGATTGCAGTTGATGACTTCAACGCGATGGCGGTTGAAGGGTTGAAGAGGGATGTCCCTTGTTTGAAAAGACTAAGACAATAAATTACTACTCCGCACTCCCCGCGGGCACCCAGCCCATCGTATGAATGCCAAAAATATTCCAGGAAAGCACTGCATTTGGGTTCTTTTTAATGCTATTTGAAAGTATAATCCGCTGCCGGCTAAAATGGGAGCCTAACTGTTGGGCTTGAAATGCAAGTTACAATTCCGGACATCCAGGTAGAAAACACCCCAATGTCACATAGCCGTTTTATTGGATCACATAGGACAAGTTAAAACTCCTTGAAACATTATTTTCTTCTAAATACATCGTATATTATTGATTTCTACTTGGCGATTTATTTGTAAACAATAGTTGATTAAGAATTAAACAATATTAAAAAGAAAACTTCATTAAATTCGAATATTGGAACATATGAATTTATATGATCTAAATCTAAAAACTTAAGTACGAATTAAACAAACATAATCATGAAAAAAATAATAAAACTGTAATTCATCCAAGACATTTTATACATGTTAACAAATATAGCCTGCCTAATGGTTTGGGCGCCGACTCGTAGTTATCACGTTGGGGGGTCCAGGGTACGAATCCCGACGAAGCTCTTGGAATGTTATTTGAGATTAATTTAAAAAAATTGTAATTTTTAAAAAAATTGGTCGTTAACCCTTCTTGTATGACAATAACTACTATACCAAAATTTAATTTTTTTAATTGATGTTTTTCGCTTAGTTATTTAGCAGATATGTATTTTCTCATTGTCTTGAAACTCAACCAGCCTGAAATCAGGCAGAGCCACAAGCGGCCACACAAACTTCGTTAGGTCGCTGATCCGTAGGACCTACATGCAGTTCTCAACATCCCATTCAACCACCTTGAGCCACAGATGAATATAAACTCCAAAGTTGCACAAAAAGTGGCGCACTTTGATTTACTTTTTAATTTACCAATTGTTGGATACCAATGTCTGTTCTCTTACTAGTATTAAAATGATTTAATAATTATAATTAGATGAAAAATATTATTGTCGCCAACTGAGAGGTAAAACTGATTCCTAATTTGATTTAAAATATCAACAATGTTAATCACCACCAAGGGCATCGAGTCCTTTAAAAATGCTTTTAATTGCTATCGTGTTCGTGGCACAAAACAAAACGGTTACGAAAATTAAAAAAAAAAGTCACCGAGGATGTTGCCCATGCTATTGCACTCGTTGAGGACATAAGAAATCAGTGTTACTCTGCAAGAGTTTTAGATTTGCATAAATAGACGTTTGTCGGGCCATCAGCGGTACGAGGAAGTTGCAAGGTGGACTCGTAGACGAGAATCGGGACGCCCAAGTGCCAAGGGACCAGCTGACGACCGATTTTCCTACGAAGAAATAACCCTCCGACAACGTTAGGTGACCTGAAAGTTACATTTGGGATGAAATTTTAAATAAGTGGTTAAAGGCTTAATTATGTGCATGCTGAGATTACAGTGTGTAGTAAGAGCAAGACGAGTGAGTGGACCTTATTAAAGATTTTTGAGTTTATTTTATAATGGACGTCGGATGTACATCCACAAAAATGTTTTTTTTTTTTAATTTTTATTACTTAGTTTAATCGATATTTGTATTCTTATACTAATCAAATCTTTTAATAAATATCTAAATTATAGACAAATATCGGTGGGAAAATGCATAAAAATATCAAAATTTCAAGTTGTGTTTTTTAGCAACGTAATTAGTTGTTTTTTTTTTTTTGACAGAGTATGCATGAAAAATATTTTTGGAAGGGATAGGGAAATTAATAAAACATTCCAGGGTCGGTGGTGAGAATCGAACCCACGACTTCGTGGTCTTGGGCAGAGGGGCTGACGTGCTTGCAGCTCGGTTCCCTCAGTCCCCATGATAAGAGTTGATGACACTTCAAAATTTAGCTGAACAAGGGCGTACGATGGCGTCGTTTCTTGCGAACAGGCCAGTGGTAACATAATATCTGAAACTTGACTGTAGCACATCATCCAGGATAATGGACAGTCTGTAGACTTAACATAGGGATCTCAACAAGGAATTGGCTGCATTGTTGCCTACAAGAAAAGAAGATATGATTGATTTTTACGCTGTGTGACCTTTTAAAGGTGGATTGAATCGTGTCTTCCTCAACCACTGTAACCTTTTGGCTTTATACTTTACCTTGCGACTTGGCCCGATTCAGTTGACTCGATCCTTCTAGTAAGAGGTAGTAGGACTGTCATCGCTGTAATTAATTTTCCCGGGTTCTCTTTGTGCCCCAAGCGAGAGAAATATCTCTTTCTGTTTTTGCGCACCTATTCTAAGACGTAAGGATGTATGTTTGATTTTGTTATTTATTCAACATACAAATTCTGAGCTTGTAATTGGTCTTGCAAATCCTCCTCTGGTCAGATTGTCTGCTTGTTCATTAGCCAGAATTCATTTGTGTCCTGGCACTCTGGATATTCGTATATCCATTATTACCTGGTTTTTACGAACCGCCTAGAAAGTAGCCAGTTGCAATTTGAAAAAGCAGAATATGTACGTTGATCCAAGAAGTACAAGAAGCATATTCACTTCGAGTACTATGTGATGAGGTGAAAGTTCCTCCATAACTTTCATCGAATAGTATGGATCGAAAGGAAATTACACTCTGTACCAATGTGAAATGCAGGTTGGCAATTGAACCTTGGTTTTACTGTATCGGCCTACTCCTTGTCAAAGTGTACTTTGCTGGAAGGAAGAAACCACTAGAAATTTCTCAGGAATGATTCTTCATGTTTTCATTGTTCAATTGATGTACATGTACGAGTCGGCAGCATTTACTAAACTATTGGAAACAACTCGGTTACGTTTCTTTCATTAAAAGCTGTGATAAGTAAATTATTCAGACCTGCCACCAATAGATTGAACAAACAGCATCTCACCTAGTGAATCAAATCTACGGTCAACCATTGCAGTTTCAAATCCCTCTTTAGAAAACTTCATCGTTCTTGCTCCAACCAATCCATTTATATTCGTGGAATTTCAATTTAGGAAGTTTACATTAAATTTATATATTTATGTATAGCCATAGCTTCCCTTGTTAAGGTAGTGTGTGGTACAATTTTCAACTTAATTGTTAGTACATATTTTTTACCATTTTTACACGTGTTACTTCAGAAAGTCAACTTTGTTGCCACAACTCTCTTATGAATACATAAGGCGAAATTTTTGTACGTGTGTTATAATATAGTTGTGACTGTTAATTGTCTTCATTTCCTCTTTTTCAACCTTTCAAATATCAGTCTTTTTTTCTCCTAAAGATAACTTCCTCTGTTATCAAAAGAGAAAGCCATTATTCTACCTCATATCAATACGAAAGAGGGTTTAGTTATAATATGGAATAGAAGATCTTATCGCCAAACACCTAAGCAAACACTAAAGAAAAGAACAAAAAACTTCCGATAGAGAGTTTATTAATAAAGGTCGCCGGCATTCAAAGGAAGCCGGCGAAAAGGACATCCCGACCTTAATTGGTGTTCATGCAACCTGTTCTGACAGTTGGTTAGCCAGATTTTCAGGTGACGATAAAGGTCAAAGCGTGTATTTATTTATAGAATTCCCACCAAAACGTAATTGTCTCCTGAGGCCATTAGTCCGAAAGGTTCAGACACGGATCTAACGTTTAATATATTTAGGACTTATTTTCAACCTGCAAAATAATCCTGATGATAAATGATGTTAGGAGGGGGAGGGGGTCCGAAGGGATAAAAATTTTTGAAGGTTATTCCGGCTGTTCACACATACACTGGCCTAATTAAAAGGTCAGATTTTTTTTTCTTCCTGGCTGTATTTATTTCTACTTCTCCCTATAAATCACATCCGCTTCAACATAGATTTGTTTAATGTACGACCTTGCTTTCTATCCCTTCAAATATAGATTTATTGTTTTCAAATGCCTTGAAAAGTCATATAACAAAAATGATTAATTTATCATCTTAATTAATGAAAATTCGATACAATTTATAAAAAGATAGTATATTAATTTAATAAGCTATTTCTCGCAATTTTTTTGACATTTGACATATGAGTAAAAATATCACTTGTTGAAACCGAATTGTAAGTATTTTAGTATAAAAGTATTTTAATCATATTTCTTCTTTATGTGAAAAGTGGTTGCAGTTATTGAAAGATGATGATTATCGCATTATCAACAGTGGGGAAAATATGCTTAGTTAAGCTAATCCGTAATTTATGTATTACATAGTAATTTACTCGCATGATTTACATAGAAACTCCACGATGAAACATAGAAAGAAAACTGACGGAACATATTGAAAATTGAGAATTATCTGTTTCCACATACTCTCATTTTGTTTTTACTAGCTATTTACAATAAAGAAATATGAGCGTGAACAAGTGTATATGAACAAGGTGGCAGTATATGACTGAAACAGCGGTACTAGGCGGATTACAAATTATCTAATAATCAGGATTGGTATTATTTAACATTTAGTATATCATTTACATTTTCTTCTTAGTTACATCTGGGTTAGATTTTAGAACGCTTTGAAGCTGAATTTTTTTAGCAACAAATATTAGACAGTTTTTGTTGTACGATGTCTGGTGGTACACTCAAAACCCCATAACTCATCTGGAATTTATCTAATGTCCATGGAGTTGGAAAGCTTCATATCCCTTCTTCCAGCCTATCTCAATCGTGTTTAGATTTTATGTCATTATAAGTTATAAAAATAGGATGTAATAAAAAAACTCATCAAACGTTTAGTTTATTTCTCCAGTCCTAATTTATTTACTTAAGCCGAATTTGTGCCATTACTTGTAGTTTATAGTGTTATAAACTCTTGTGAAGTTTCAAGTGGATCAGTGGTGTCCTTTTAATCTTACCATAATTTTAGTGGTTTTCGACGAAAATAAAAGGCATGTGGAAAGAGAAAATTATGATGAAAAAACGGTGTTTTTTTTGTTTTTTTACTTTCGCCAAAATTTGTATTCAGAGGTCTGTTGGGGTGCAAAAAGCGAAAGGCAACATTTTTTCTTGTTAAAAAATTATTTAATCTACTTTTGTAAAAACATACTTATTTTATTGTGTGTGTACTTATACATACATTTTTCCTTTTGCTAACATCTTTTTTTTATTTTTCTGTGTTTAGAATGTATAAAAATTTCTTTATCAATGGCCCCCTTTTTTCTGTTATTGGAAATTGTTTTTGGGTTCTTAGGAATTAATTCAAAGAACCTCGTTTATTTACCATACTTTAACGAAGTAACCCAAGTGAAAATCATAAGTGCCGATATAAGGTTTCTATTTTTTTTAAATTATTATTAAAGTATTAACGAGAGAAATTTTAAAAATAGAATTTGGTTTGATAAGTCATCGCTTTTGTCTAGAGCGGTCGAATAATGAAATTATCGTTTTGCATAAATTTTAGTTTTGTTATGGAAATTAGGCGATTAAATATTTAGACTTGTAGGGTCACGAGGCCGTTATGAAATTATTTGCATAAATTATCGCCCCTGGTAACGTTTCAATCGATAAAGTTCGAACTCCGTCACAAATCCGATTATCGATAAGTCACGGGTTTTGTTGTCCGAGGCGGAGAGTCGTCCGTCCGTCTGTCTGTTTGTTAAAGGGCATTTCTTTGTTCTCGCCACTATTTCCAATACGAGGTGGAAACTCCGCACTTCGGATTAGCCTCGAGTCGACTGATGCTCTTCATTGTCGGAACACCGGCGCCTCCGCTTGCACAACCGCCACCTTCACTAATTCGATTGTCTTCAATTTTATTGCCAACCGCGGATAAGATACCGGCGCGTCGTGACGTCCAGTTCGATTTAATCCCGTCTAAGAATTCCTTAGGAACATTGAATGCCATCCTTCTTAAATCCATATCTTACCTTTTCTGACATGCTTGGATTGTTCGTATTGTCAGTGTAGTTCTTTTTTTTTATCATCCAGCAATGAAACCTGGTTATATATGCTTACATATAAGTTTCCGAATTATAATGACAGCAAATACATTAATTAATAGTTAATATTAAATAACAACGAACAATTACTTACAGGGCTTCACCTAATGTAATCATGCTTAAAATATTCAACTCAATATGACTCAGCAACGCCCTTGTTCAAATAATTATATCGAAAATGTAAATATGATGGTTTATTACTGACTTATATTCATATGAAACCATCATTACAATCGATTTATTTTAATTTAAACTGCTGAAGCAATTTGTTAATTTTTGTGATATTAATACATTAAAGGAAAAGTTACTTGACCAGCACATAGCTCAGGGATGGTTGTCATATATAACTGTGAGGACGTGGAAAGACAGAAAAGCTAATGGCAACCATACTCGGATGTTGATGATGTTCTACGTTAAACATAATTAAACCAGCTATAAATGCCCGAGTATATACTTGCCAGGGACATATGCCAGTCAAAAAGGGGGGTTAACGAAAAGAACGGTCTTATAAGCATCGCGAAAATTCGCAAAAAGTGGGGATTCTGATAAAGAACTTAAGCAAGTCAGTGAAAAATGAGGTCATACTATAATTGTCATATCTGATGAAAAGTGGCGAATTTATGATACCTGTATGCATTAACACTCGAGGACAATTTTATCCAAGTGGAGCAAGGGGCAACGTGAAAAAAATCCGCGATGTGCCTGTTTGGAGTTAGAAAATAATGATTAACCAAGAGTTTCTGATTGATATTATTGAAATTGACTTAAACTGCCAAGAGTTTCCGTCGTTTTTCGAAGATTTTGGCTCATCTGTGTACCTGTTTTGGGCTGACAGAAGTCTTGTCATCTTCAGTGATTTGTCCATCTAATTAATCGGTACGTTTGAGTTTGAACTTCATCTTCTTTGAAATTGTCAAAGTGTTACCAAACATTGGTTAGAGACGTTAGTTAGAGGTAGTGAAAGTGTTTCGGATGTACAACAGTTTTCATTTTGTTTTAAAGACCTAATGAATTTTAATTTCGATGTGCATTTGATTACCTTAAGAGTCCCTATTATTGACTAAGCATCACAACCTAACATTTTAAGGATGTCGACCTTTTTTTCACAATGCACTTGTACATAGATATCCAAAAAGTTGTCATTTTTTATTGTACTATATTTTCATGCTATATTCTATTTGTCCTATTACAATTAATCTTGTACTGTTTTTTCTCTCTTATTACACTGCAAACTTGAACCGAAGGTGGTTTGAAAATCGTAATTCTTTAACTTTTTATTGATTTGTTTTATTGGTTTTTATGTCTTTTGAGAATTAAATTTTAATAATAAACTAAAATGGTGACAAAATTGTTTACAACAACAAACAAATTTCCTCAGTTGTTGGTTGTTTTCGAAACCATTTCCTGAGGAGTTGTTTGCCTATTGTTGAAAATTTCGTTTTAAAAATTTTTAAAAAAAATTCGTTTCAATACATTGAAGATTTTTGGAGAAATGTGACTACATATTTGAAAAAATACATCTTTCGAAATGTGATTATCTGATTCAGCTTGACTATTTCCCGTTGCCTCTCAATTTACGGAATAAAACCGATACATACCGATTCCTTTTGCGACGGAGTGTTAATCGATGATTTTATTTTGGAAGACGGTTTTGGCACAGAAATTTTCATAAAGATAGTCTTCGAACAGCTTCGTTGAATAGCAAGTTGCAAGTTCATGAAAGCAAGGTTGTTTATTTGTGACATGAACTATTGTTCTTTCAGGGTTGGATTATTTTTTCAGTCTTGGAGGATCTCTGGTCAGTCAGCCTCTTCTGTGGTGTGAGTGAGCTGAGACATGGTACAGACAGGTTGCACTGTTTTTCTACTTCTCGCAGGTCATTCGCGCAGGCTCATACTATACACGATGGCTTAGGTGTAGTCTTTAAGCGCTTACTATTTGCTAACAATGCATTACTTATTAATTAAAATGTTTGGTTAACTTTTCTCCTAATATTACAAATTTCTTGTGGTAAAGGAGAACTTTTGTACCAATAGATTTCGAAGGGAAATAGGTATCACACTCATCCTCGACTAGGCTGAATGAGTAATTTATCCATGTACAAATCTGAAAGGTTTGTAGTTTGTTAACTGAAATCGCCTTTTCGTTCAGTTAATGGTAACCAGGGACTACCGCTCACAGAATCGTTCACATTTAAATTTCACATTGATTTATCATGGGTGTTTCCATTGCAAATTATCCCGCTAGTGCAGACCGCCGTGTTTCCTAATATTCGAGAATAAAACGTTTCACTTTGGAAATAGAGATGAGACGTGAAAATGACCGACTGGCATCCGGCTCTCATTATCATTACAGTATCCGAATAACTTACAACTGTTAAATTCAAAAGTCCGGAAGCTGATTAATTCCCCTTTTTCCTACGCTACCATTATATGTCGAGCTTAGAAGCTTTTTAATCTGAACGAAATACGAGTTGATTGACAAAATGTGTTGTATTATTAAAATTCCATTCCATCCCGTTTACAATCTCCAGCATTAAACGAGGTGCAAAATTGTCGTTAGGATATAAACAAAAGGTTTATTAAAATTTCCACAGTACTTTTCCAGTTTCCACTTAGAAAGAAGAACTACTAAGTTTTTTTTTCAGATATAAAGAATTTCATCAAACAAATATATAACAATTTATCGTAAAAGCTGAACCCGTGAGTTAATGATAAGGAAGGAAGAAGGAAAAAATAATATTTCATTAATAAATTTCAAAGTTTTATGAATCACCAGTTTACAATACTAGTTAACAATAAACTTTTTATTGGGTACGACTTTGGAGTTAGAATCTATTTTTCCGCCTTGTTTTCAACAACAAAGGCAAACAAACTAAAAGATAACGTACAAAAGGAGTCATCCTGTTTAGTACTCAATATGCTGATCGACCTATACCACTTCAGCCTACAGGAATACAGAAGATCAAACACCTCAAATCCGAAAACGAATTTTTTTTCCAAGTCTAATATACGTCTCACATTTACTCATATAATATTGTCATTTATCGTCCGCACTTATCACTTCTATTTCATATGACTTCCATAGCCTATATTTTTTATGTAAGGTTAAAAGATTCTGGGCTATTTACGACCTTCCTCATCGCGTCGCATACTATGCAACCTCTATCATTGTCTAGAGCTTGTCGTTAAGCTATGACCTTTTACGAGATTAGCAAAGCTTTGTTGTTCCCATGTGTTTCTTTCAACAGATGACATGTTCGGCTGTTTTTCCTTCTTGGCTGCACGAGGTTGTTTCAGTTGCACCAACTTGATATCCATCAGGAGACTGCAGCGTTCAGTCAGCTATCTTACTCTCATTCTTGAACATGTCTTAGGCTTCGTAGTTCTACTGTTAGTTTCTTCGATGGTCCTTCAAGGAATTTTTGCGCCCTTTTCTGGTAAGTTAATCAACCTTTACAGATTTGACTACATAAATAACATAGGCATAAATACGTTTTAAAATAGGTTAGATATAGCAAAAATAACAATCATATGAAAAACATCGCCATTGTTTTCACGCAAAATAATAATAATTTTGTTTCAGCTTTCCTTCATTGAATTGTCGAAATGGTTCTTTCACCAGTAATTATTGCACTGTTTGAAAGTAGAGCATGTGCAAAAAAATGCTGGTAAATTTGTTTGGAGATTGAGCAGTTTATGCGAAAACCAAGGGTGTCATGCATAAGTCGACAATCATTTTATTAATATCAAATAATCATCAGTTCATTTTCATCCAGTTTCTTTTAGTTTTCAATTAGTCCAGAATGTTTTATATTCAAAATATTTATACAAGATAACAATTATTGGTTTCCTCCAGTGACTTGCACAGTGATGAGCCTGTAATTTTGTCGAGACTGATCGTTTTTCCCCACCTATCGATGCGTCTAAAATCGCCCAAATCTTATATTGGAAGTATAGAAACGCATATAAGGATAGTCAGACAAAAATTATCGATAAAGACTAATTTACAATTTCAACACCCCGTAGACGATACAGATTTGTATGTCTCACGATGATTTAAACAGTATGAATAACCCTGATGGCATTTCCTAAAGTATTTTTTACTTATTTTTTAAACGATTTACCCTTTAAAAACTATTTAAAAAAAAGCAGAAATCATTTAAGTACCTGAATGGAAAGATCTCCTAGACCCTATCATAAACCCTCATTGATGAAGCCACCAGTTCCAAAACAAACACATCGGACGTGTCCAAATGAAGAAACGCTTCTCAACGACCCACCACTTCATCGAGGATCGGCCGACCAGGATGAGCTATGAAATTGAACCAGAAAACCTAAAAAAATCGATCAATTTCTTTTTGCTAATCACGAAAGATTATTTAAAAGCTCCTTCGACAGGCATAAATAAAGGTCTGAAAATTGAAAATAAATTCAGCTATGTTAGTCAAGAATAAAGTTTCATAAAGAGTAAGAAAGGAGAGGGAAAATTTGTCAATATAAACCGTATCTGTGAAAAACCTCACCCAATTCACTGTTATTTTTAATTTTTTCAATTAATTAAGGTTTTTGGTTGAGTCCCGGGTTTGAATCTCAGAGGCCCTAGCCGTACTGCATGGGATTTAATAATAATAATAATAAACCATATACAATATGTTTAGTAGTCCTAGTAAATCATATTATACTTTTTATCTCAGGTTTTGATTGAGATGAAAAAGTCAGTGTCACGAGCGGGATTCGAACCCATGAGCTATCGCTCATAAACGCTTGAGCTAGCGTGATTTCGATCCACTCGGACACTAACTTCCCATCTCAACCCCACATTTTAAATTTTCCCTCTTTAATTTTAAGTAGAGTTGTTTTTAATTCTCTTTTTATTTCTACTGTCTGTGATATTATGTGAAACTAGCCTAGTTATCTCATAGTTGAAAAGGCGAAAAAAGTAAGAAAAAAACATTCAGTGTTAGCATGAAAGTAAAACAATCCAAGTTTATTTACTTCTGACTAAACATCTTTAAGTACAAATATGTTTGTCATGGTCTGACATATATTAATGTTAAATTGGTCAATATTTAAAATGTATAATATATCCTGTTGTAAAGTTCTGAAAAACGCACAATAAAATTCCGAAAACAAGGCAAAGATTTAAAATTAATTTTTTATACGAAATGAAAAATTGTGTATTTTAATTAAGTATATGTATAATTAAGAATAATTTGACAGAAATAATAAAAGTTGAAATATACAATATTTTGTAGAATTATTCATTTTGTGTAATGTCTTCGTTGATATAAAAAAGTCAGTGTCACGAGCGGGATTCGAACCCATGACCTCCGGCTAAATACGCCGCTGCTCTACCACTTTAGCTATTGTGACTTCAATCCTCTGGACACGAACTCTCCATCTGAACGTACAACACTTCGAATTTCCCTCTTTTTGCCATTTTAATTTTTTATCTCAACCAAGACCTTACATAAAAAGATTAATTAACTAAAAGAAGTAACTTAATCAATTGAGCACCAAAACGTAAATGGATTTTCTAGAATATTTTCCTGGCAAATAGTACAAAAATATCGAAACGTTTTATGTTTATTGTAGCTGGAAATAATCGTCTCTGAGTGGAACGAAACAATTGGGCAAAAATAATTTGTTATTTTCAAATATAAATTTCTTTAAGAAGCACAAAAGTAGCCGGTCAGAACAATGACGCTTTCCGCCCTTCTGTATAACTGTTCAATTGGAATGGCAGATGGAAAAAACGTCGAAAAAACTTGATTTCAGTCCAAGTCTTCAGTCATTTTTCAGCCATACTGAAGCCTCCCTTTCCTTTGTGGGTATTTTAAAATATCTTCTGGCAACGCATTGTTGTTTCAGTATCGATTAAAGGATTAGAAAACTATTTGTACTTATTTTTATACCACGCCGAATATACATGTTGCCAGGTGTGCGGTTATAAACTAATCAATTTATAACGATTTAGAATTATCTTCTACGCTCTATTCACATACTTGAGATAATTTGTATTTATATGCTTTATAAACAGTGTGCTGTAAATATATATTATAAAATGAAGAAAAACAATGATAAAAGAGATAAAAAATTTGAGGATATTGATTAACAATGATGTTTTCATAGTTTCTTTAATTAAAGAAAAGGTGTTTATTATTTTATTAGTTGTCCTATCTTAGGTGAATATAAATTAATGCAATACTGCATGGGTGTTGTATGATAGTGAGAACAGTTAGAATATTATTCCTATAGGTTTACAATTAAATTCTATTTTCACTAATGAAAAAATATTTATTACTCGTAAGTTGCTATTTATCCACAGTGGCATATCAGTTTTGATGATCGGTATGCTAATAACAACCAGTTTTTAAATACCATTCATTAAAAATTGAAGGAACGATTTACGACACAGTCTACACCAAGGAAGTACAAACAAAAATATAAATTACCAAGACATAGTCAACACGGCAAAGGAAAAAAAACCTGTTTTCAAATAATTATTATTACTTTCATCCGGCACGTTTTAAGTGTAATCTAAATGAAAACAAGCCGTCCAGCCTGCCGCCCGGTTCGGAATGATAATTTTATTGTCACCCGACTTGAAATTATGCCCCGTTCAAATCTATATTTTAAGTTGTATTAATTTCTATATTTATAGGGCACAGTCGGAAAGAATTTTGCTTGACGCTGTAACAAATCCATTTCCTTCCTACATCTTCAGGCTTTTGTCTGGCTTTGTTCGGTGGTTAAGCCATGATAAGAGTTTAAATTTATAAATAACAAGAGATGTTTGGAAGAACAAAAACCGAGAAAATAATAGATATGGTATGGCATGGTAGGACTGCCTACAGTCATCGCTTTGGTCTATCCCATTTGGCATTTCGCTATTTTGAGATGTGGGGGACTGAAGATGGCAAAATATAAAAAATCTTTTGTCGGACTAAAACAATCTTTTGCTTCATTGTTGTGATTGTTCAAAATTCCATGTTCAAAAATTAAAGAACTTTGATGATTTTAAAAACTTACTTTTTCTATCTTACACCAACCTTTCCAATAATTTCAGTCTGCAGCAGAAACGTCATAGTTACAATTTTATTCAGTTCATTTTTTAAGTTATCAGGAAGGTTGCCAATAAAAAAAATCAAAAATTTAAAATTTGAATAGGGTAAGTTTAACTTCTGACCCTCCGCATATATAAATTTTTTTATCGGGGCATTTTCGGTAAAAAAAGGAAATACTTAATCTTTTATTTTTTCTCTAGTTTCTCATGAGCCAAAATATGTACAGTTGCCTAACATTTTGTCATTGTGTATTAATTGTAACTTAATAATTACTAATAATTCACAAGTGACACCGATTAATACTAATAATTACTACTATTATTCTTGTTAATAATTACTAATTACTTACTACTAATTCATACTCCATAGTTCCTTCATAGTACGCTAAAATATTCTATATTCCTCGGTATTCGCGTTAATATAACAAATGTATACATAGTCGTTTATATATATATATATATTTATATATATATATATTTTAAACGAGGGTTCGCAACAGCATATAAACCCTAAGGGTGGCTGTGCCAAAAGCCCATTTGTGAGTATGTAGGGTTCGAATCCAGGGCCGCTGGAGTCGAACCCCGGGACCTTTACCTTAAAGTGATGAGTGCCGTGTCAAAGACTGAACCTTACGGCCACCGACGCCCCCCTTGTTATTACTAATTACTATTACTAATTCATACGCTTATTACTACATACTAACAATTCCTACTCTTATTACTAATCACTTGCTAATAATTCATACTCGTATAATTGGATTAATACTGATACTAATTATTTAAGTTATGAATTATTTAAGTGCACGATACACATTAAGAGATTTTTAAGAGTATTTAGACGCTGGATTGAATGGTGCAAACGGATTTTAATTTAGAGCAACCGTTCTCAAGTTATGAATGAAAAATCTATTTCTGAACAGTTTTTGGAAACAAAAGAACACTTTTTTAATTTCTTAAGCCAACCATCAATTAATTTATCATTTTAATTTATATTAAATTGATTGAATGAAAAATTTCTCACGATTTCCCCAAATAATAACGGCTATCACAAATTTGGATGTAGCTGAGATTTAGTGTGGATCAAGCTTCGATCCAGTTTTGCCACAGCGAATTATCTCCGCTTTTTCTCGTAATGAACAAGTCATTTCAACGATAAGGATATAATTGGAAAAACATGTTAGTATAAATGTAAAATAATAAAAAATAAAAGACAAAGTTGGAAAACATTTCGTTTTTTTCGATGAACGAATAATATTTTTTCAGAAATATTTTTTTGCGGTTATCGTAGGGGAAGGTGCTCCAGTTTAAACACGGTTCGCACAGTTCAATTTACCGTCAAAAACGTTCACAAAATTTAGTTTGATATTAGTCAGAGTACCTTTTTGTTGATTATTTTATCATATATAGGGATAGGGGCAAGTTGGGTGAAAAAAAGGCCAAGGGCGACGGTGGTAATCGAACCCACTACCGCGGGTTCTACACAAAAGAACGAATGTAAAGTAATATATACACAGAATTATGAGAAAAATGTAAATACAATGCAAAATCTGAGTTTAAGTTAAAATTAACCACAAAACTATGCTGGCTCAGATGTTACGAATAAAACATATTGAACAAAGTTTTACTTCACTTTATACGACAAAAATGGATAGAAACAAATAAGTAAATTAAATTAAATAAAACTAACCAAAAAGTTAAACTTTTCAGTCATTTAGAATGAAAGATCCGTAACCACCCCAAAAGATCCTTTCTTCCTTTTCCGATTTGAAATTAAACTTCTATTTTTATCCTGCTATCCTGACAGTTCAATCGAAACTTTTTGGTAGATGAGAAACTAGATAAAAGAATAAATGTTTACAAGTTTCGGTTTTTACCAAAAATGGCGCAATAAAAAATATAGAGAGAGTGTAGAAAAAGTTAAACTCACCCTGTATATCTATCTATGTTTATAATTTTTCTTTTCAATTTTCTCGTTAGCCGACACGGACAAACAAAAACATTATCGACGCCTGCTTAATTTGTCAAACCGAATATTGCACTCGTATTTATTGTTCCTTCCCCTAATTGAACGTTTCCATCGTTGGGGGTCGGGAAGAAGGTACAGAAATGAAAATATTTACGATAATTGGTTTTTTAATTGAGATCCATTCATATGAAAGTAATAAAAAGTTGATTAAGAAATACCCCGATTGCTTTGGGAGGCAGTCCTGTCGGCAGGCGGCGTGGGAGGCATAAAACATAAAGGAATTGGAAAGTTTTGTTTTGAGCAAACTCTCGATCTTTAGTCATTTTAATTATAAACCTTGGTCACGTCAACCTTCTTGCGTGCCATCCACAACTCAACTTCTTTTGTTACGAATAAATTAAACGCTTCCCCCAAGCCAGCCTAAGTCCATATCGATAAATCCACTTTACTCCGTTTACACTGTCGCCAACACAGAAAAAACCTCTTTCTTAAAGTGTTTTCATCTCACTTTTTCCCTTAGGAAAAGTGCACGTGATAAGTAACAATTAAAAAATCTTTGAAAAAGAAAGACCTTACAAACTTCACTGGTTGGACCAATTTTAGTACGGATATACAACAACGAATCGAAAAGCCATTATCAATTTCTGTACATAAGACGTTTCGCCTAAAAACATACGTATATACTTTATTTTGTTTCTTATTCTTATAAATGCAAGAATTGATGCATGTAATTGTCAACAAAATCATGACTCGATGATCATAAAACTGTTTTTCTTATATCAATCCAATAAATCCCAAGTAAATAAGTTAAGAGATTCACCATAGACAAAATTATTTGACTTGGACCTTTTCTTACAACGACATAACTAAACTATAAACCGCTAGGCCGTTCCTATTTTTAACAACGGTGGCTGAAGAACAGATTGATTATGAAATTCTGAGAAGCCAAGGGACATCGGCTGGCTAAAATTGGAACCGAACGGTTCAATCCGTTGTTTATTTCAGGTATCTGATCACAGCAAATTTATAACTGGCAACAAGAAAAACCAAACTATTTTGTCTAGCGGTCAAACCTCGTATTCGTGAATGAGGCTTCCTTCTGAGAAATCCCGGTTGCTCCTGTACTAAATAATTTTATTTATATCACCGTTTAAAAACACTTTTCGTTTATTTAATAAACGAAATAATGTGGAGCGTATCATATTAGACTGTCATGATTGATGCACTGTTAAAATATTCAGACTCTCCCGTAATAACTTCTGAAAATATTGTTTTCTATGTAATATTTATTTTTAATTCCACATGTGACGCCCTAAGTATTTTATTCTCCAGCGACCTTTTGAATTTATGCGTAGAGTGAAAATGCTGTTTGCATCGTCATGTTAATCCAAAAAATACCATTAAAAAATCGCACGATTGGTGCTGTAAAAACAATAGCCCTAACCGGAATGGAACGTATATTCACGGCTAAACTCATCCACAATATCAGAGAAAATGCTAGACTGAAAAACCCTTTAACATTGAAAAGCGTGAAAGCAGGCAACAACACCAACAGAAGAAAAATTTGTTTTATGATATACAGATGGCTCAAAGACAGTAAATTTCACGAAAATCAGCCTAAAACTTCTACCTAGAATCCACTACAACTGAATCGATAACTATAAAAGCATGTAAACATGAGATAAATTTAAAAAATACCAAGGCGGATCACTAATATATTGTCAGATAGCCCGGCAGTTCTACAGGCCTTCCAACCTTACTAAATTCAAGTTTAGAATTGCGTAATTACTTTACAAAAACCAGGGTTTACAAATAACCTTACGCTAAGGTGGATCCCAGGTCTTGAAGGAATTAAAGGCAACGAGGCACAGAGAGCAGATATACTAGCTAAAAAAGGAGCCTGGGAACAACACCCAAATGACATTTGTTGCATAAGTTTATAAACAAAAGGCACACTAAGCACACTAATAAAGAACGGAAATCTTGGGTTACTGAATAATACAAGAAGTATTCAACAAAAAAGACTATTTTAATACTATTTTCAAAAATGAGACTATTACTAGATGACCAATGTTAACTAATCTAGCGGAGAGCATATCCTATACAGCTGCCATACCCCTCATATGAATTCATTACATTATTAAAGTAAAGAAAATCTATTATGGGAACCATTGGCAGAAGATGTACTTAAATGAGGAATGTCCCAACAATTCCAAAAGGGGACAAAATATTTACAGTTATAGACCGCTTTTGATAGGGTTATGAAACTGTTATTTATGGTTAGAGTATATAGAAACCTTTTAGGTTAGGTCAGTGAATTAAAAAATATCACTATTAGCAGATGGCCGATGTTGATTATGTCAATCAGGGTATAGATAACATAACATCTCCTATACAACTGCTATCGTACCTAGGGAAACCATTCTTGAGCGAAGACCTTGAGATACCTTTAATACCCTTGAGAAAAATACTGTACAATATAAAAACGCGAACATTTTCAAAATAAATAATTTACAGAGCTGAGGTATAAATTTAAGGTCAAACCGTGTGTATACCAAATAGGACGAACAAGTATTTGCGTTTTACATTACTTGCAAGTCTTAGGAAATTTAAGCAACGTGACAGCAGACAAAATAAGATTAGTTAGTTTAGGTTAAGTCAGAGTTAAAATGAGGGACAGGTTCCGTTAGGTTAAGTAGGGTTAGGGACATTTTAAGTTAGGAATTGCTACTTTTAGGGACGGGGTGGTTAGATACGAGTATAGTTAAGGTTATGTTTCGCGTTAGGGAGATGTTAAGGTTTGGTTATGACAATGATGAAGTTCTTCCGTGAAGCAAAAAAACACGTGAAAAACAACACCTTACAAAATAATAAAAGCGGTCTGAATAATATTTTTTTGCTTATACGCTCTTTTTTAAAATTTAATAGGTCGTTAGGAACAAGAGCTAAGGTTTTAGGATTGTATTTATTGAGAAAAATTGGCATCATTACCGATCATAAGGTCCATTGGTAAAGATTAATGTTACATTGGCATTGTTCGTTACCACTGGATAAAAGAGGTCGATTTATTAAAACCATAATATGTAAGTGACCAAAATTGCAAATGGACTCATCAAGATGAATCAATGTTTTTCGACATACCCCATATCCCTACGTCAACAATATGGTATAATGTTACAGAAATCTATGAAAATCATTGGCTGTGGGAACATTTAGTAATAACAATCGTTTTATTCTTTTTTGTTTTTCAGTAATTTTATGTCAAATGAGCATATAATTAAAAAGTAAATAATGAGGCCCATCAGGATTTTTTAAATAAATCCACCTGGTCTCAAGTTCAAAACAGTAAAAAGAATGGAATTGAAATTCGGAAAATCGCTCGTTTCAAGAAGTCATAGTCAGAAAGCCTATATTTTCTTTACTGATCTTCACCTTGATGGTCGGAAGAAAAACGAACACGAATTCGTTGCCATTTGTCCGTCCAACCTCGCGGCGGTTTCCCGCAGCTGTTCTCTCAAAAGCGTAATCTCGTTAAATAGTGATATCCATACTAAATCCGAACCGTCGTTGGCACCTCATTACTTCCACATGTTATACGGCACACAAACGGCTTTAAGGATATTCCTTGTAAGAAATCAGTTTCAATAAAAGGCACGTGGTGCTTAACGGCGGGCGGCTTGTCTCTCAGGTCCCCAACTATTTTCGTCCTTTATCCCCCTTTAGAAGCAAAGAAAGCTGAACTTAAAAGACTGCAAAGGTTTCGACATGTATTCGAAGAACTTTGAGTTTTTTATTAAAAAAATGTATACATACAAAAAACTAAACCCTAAGCACCTGAGATGAGAAAATTTATGTATTATTTATAATTTGTTTTCTTAAAAATGTATTTATAATTTGCTAGATTTATTCAAATCTGGTTATAAAGATATCTTGGTAATTTAAAGGTTCATAGGAAATATATTTTTAGTATATAGTATTTATTTGTATATTGATTAATTATGAATTTGTATGGTATAAGAAAAATTCATCTAGTGATATTGAGTAAATGGTTTCTTGTTCATCATTATGAAAAGATCAACCAAGCAGTGTCTAATGTCTATGTTGCTGCGTAAATGGTTTGTTATTTGGGGCAAATACTATGAATAAATTCATTAATTCAGCGGTCCGCTTGACTAATTGATACATTACAATTAATTAAGGTTTTTAATTGAGATGAAAAAAAGTCAATGGCACGAGCGGGATTCGAACCCAAGATTTTCGGTTAGATACGTCGCTGCTCTATCACTTGAGCTATCGCGACCTCGACCCACTTGGACATCAACTTCCTATCTCAACCTCGCTAGACTATGAATAAACCTAAAAATTTAAATAAAATAAAATATATACTGAAATAATTTAATTAGAAAATCTTTGTTGTCCCGTTATAAACATAATTTTATGCCAATCTTGGATGTTGGAAAGAGAATAACAAAATTTATGTAATATAGTGTTTATTATGTAACATACAATAAATTTTTCAAAGATTTATTTTGTCATTATGTATATATGTATATATACATATATTATATATACCCGAGGGATTGCAACGGCAGAGGTCATGTCAACCCTCAGGACGCCGGTGTTTTTGAAAAAAAAAATGGTAAGTATGTGGGGTTAGAATGAAAGAATTTTTGATCTTGAGCAAAGCAGTTGATTGCGTTTCCATGAGTAGCTCGTGCAAAAATTGAAATTATATCGCTTTTACGGGAGTCCATTGATTTGTTGAAGTCTTTATTAAGTAATAGGCTCCAAGCCGTTTCGTATAATAGCGTTTCCAATTTTAAAGTTAGTAACAAAGTTATTCTCACTGTTTAAAAAACTTCAATTTTTCTTACAAACCATTTTTTATCTTCAATTTAACGAAATTCATGCAGTCGAATTTACCGACCACGAACGGGTAGTTGAACGTTCAACCCTCTTCTATGACAGACATTACTTATTTTCTCTCCTGGGTGAATACATCAATCCCAGATTCACATGGAACATTCCCTGCAATAAAGTCTTGACAAAACCAAATTTTAGCCTATTTTCACTTCTAAAATTTCACATCCGCTATGCCTTGCTTATTTGAGGTCATTTTCTTCAAAAAGGGATTCGCTTAAAGGATTATTGAAAGATGATTAAAACATCTTTGTAGGCCTTAAATTATTTATAACTGTTTAGATCGTTTAGATTTAAATTTATGTAAATGCTATATACCTGTATTGTATTTTTTGGGCTTTGTACTTCTTTGTCTTCACATATCAATTATTTTCTTGCAATGTATACCTTTGGCCTATCAATAGAAATCTATATGTGAATATATAATTACAATATGTATCACTGTAATAAAATGGAAATTGTACTGCCTATGTTTTATTTAATTCCGATTTAATTTATTCCGATTGTCCTGTCTATTTTAGCTATTTTGGCCAGACTGACAACAAGAAAACAGCTCCATTACAGAATTCATAAAGGAAGGAATCTGACTTTTTTTTTTTTTAATTTATTGTCATCAAATACCAACAAATACATGTGAACAACTTTCTTTATAATTATTTGCGTACTTGTCTGGGTAGAGGTAGGGAGTGAGAGAGCGAGATTGTTTATGTGCGTGGTTCCATTTCTTATTTGTACATCATTCCGTACAATCGTTTCAGGTTTGTTTTTCCGAATGACAAACTTGCAGCTCTCTTTTTTTATAGTAGGGCTTGGCCCGAAGGGAGAGATTCAGTAAGAAAATCAAGCAAATAGATTGAACGGCTGAACGGATTTACTTGAGTTGCGCCGGGGAAAGTCAACAGAGATTCCGGTGTGTGTTTGGAAAGAGCTGTTGTCTGTTTATTTAGGTCCGAGTCTAGGAGGGATATTGAGTTGCGAGGGTGTTTTCTATAAGCTTGTCAACGGCAACACCTCTTTATGATCCTCCGACTATTTTCAGTCCTCCATGCATGTATATTTAGACGATCGGTTCCCGCCAGACATGAAATATTTCTGTTTCCCCATGTCAATTCCTGTGGTATCAATGAATCATGGTCCCACGGCGTCTAACGTTTATTTATACACTCTAATACATTCTGGGATTCGTTTTGATTTACTCGAACCCGAAGACGGAGACGCCTGGAAACCTTATCTGCGAATACTAATATAATTCTCGGGAGTCATTTCCTTTATCGCCTAATATAACTCTGGCTCTTCTTCATCTCTTTTCCAATACATTTGGTGAATTATATATTAACTCATTCCTGCTTTCTCTTTCGTTTCTCCTTATCTCAGAGTTGTTGTGATGGCTGGCATTAGGGTGATTACGGGGTATTGAGATGTTTTCGGGTGGTACTAATGCCTCTTACCGATCCCGATTATTGGTAAAGACATTTTTTTTTCTTGAACTGAAAACACGAGAAACATTCATCCATGTTGATTACAAGCATCGTGAGGAAGTTTCTACTCTGTAAAATCATCGAAATTCAACGTTTACAATCTCTAAAATTGCTTTGGGGACCATAATTTTGTTTCTGTATTTGTTATCTTTATGTCTTCAGTTGACAAACTTAAACTCAGTAAATTAATTATAAATTGTGTGTTTTTTAAAAATATTTTCCATAGTTTTACAATAAAATTTCAGGACTTTTTGTGAGTTTACACTAAAGAACAGCATCTACAATATCTTCTTACTTGTTTAAAATTTAAAAGGAGCGTCGGCACATGCAAAATGGCAACAATTTTTTTAAATAAAACAAAAGATAATAAAAAAAATTACATTTAGAAAAAAAGAAAATATTTTAGAAGCTGTTGTTTGGTAAAAATTCATGAAACGTCCAAAATATTTTATTTTAAAAATCAAAGAAAACAATACCACATGGAAAAGTTTTTACAAAACAAGAGTTAATGGGGGGCGTGGGTGGCCGCAACGGTTTAGGCGTTGACATGGCTTTCATCACTGTAAAGTAAAAGTCCCGGGTTCAAATCCAGCGGCCTTACTTTACCGGTTATTATAACTGACTACAATTTGGAACAAATAAAAATGATATCTAGACATGTACCCAATCAAAACAAGAATGGAGAAACTGCCCATGCCATACGAGATCGACGTGGCGGATGCTCAGGACGGAAATGTGTAGAGATGTTAGAGTAGCGTTAGGATGGATCGAGGGAGGTGGTGTAAAACTCTTGGAATCGGGAGTGGTTCAGTACATAGACAAAAAAATGTTGAGGTCGTTGAAGAGAGTGCGGTTAATGTCGAAGTAAAGAGCTTTGTCGATTTGCTTTTAATTGGAAGGATTAGATGCGCCAAATGTTGGATAGCTTGACAGAACCCCACAGGTCGACTACGTACGTCCAATTTGGCCGCAGTATTCTTATATAAGATTAGTTTAGTTATGACAGATTTCGGTCCTAAAATGTTGTAAATCAGCCCTAGTGAATGTGAACTTACACTTCATTTAACTTCCTTCTACTTTTTGCACAGTCTTCGATAAACTCGCGGTATTCTCGGAAGTTCATGGGGTAATTTTGGAATATGATTCATGTTAGAGGACAAATTGCGCTATCGAATGCTTAGGTGGTAATGATGGTACTAAAGAATACAGGTAGGTCAGCAGTATAAATGGTATAAAGGAATGTACCAAGAAAGCTCTCTTCTGGGACGTCGGCTTGTGCCTGATTTCTGAAAATTCTTTGCCTCACTCTGAAGCAGCGGCCAGATAGATAAGATTTCCTGATGAGGTAAATAGGTAGAAGTGTTAAAACATCAAGTACCTTCTTCAAAACACGTGACGGAAAAATAAATATTTTAAAGTTTACGAGTCTTCGTACCTGAAAAGAAAATCTACCTTATTTTTCCTTGACGTATATATATGTAAGCGCAGATTCTGAAAAGTGCCCGAGAGATTATTAGAAGATTAATTATAATTTACAATTAATAAAAGGAAACTTTTATTAATATTATTGCTGTTTTCGTGAATACATACATACTTACCACCTGACCTGCTTTGTTATCGTTTTGACTTTTGAGATAGTAAATACTTATCGTTGTTGTCTTGTTTTGCAAGTTTGTAAGGTAGTATTCACTTGATTGACTATTTGACGCTTCTAAACATAAACTTGTAAACATAAGTTTTTTTAGATCAAAATTAACTATGCCAAATAATGGAATCTGTATACATCCCAGTAAATATTTTCTTCGCTACAAGCCATTAATATCAACCGGATTGGATACAACAAAATGATATTCCTGTGGGAAACGATTTCCACCGAGGAGGCACCTCCGCTTCAAAATACTTCGTTTTTTTGTTCAATTTTTTGTGTGCGCTGGAACAGGTTTTAGGTTTAAAATAATTGCTAAACTATTTCAGACAGAATGTCCCCAATTAATCTAGCCCATTTATTTGCAGTGACAGACTCGAAAATATGATATATATTAATAAATACAGCGGCAAGCCAGATTTTTTAAAATAAATATTCTGTATATCTTCCGCATTTTTTGTGAGCCTTTGAAAATCAATTTTTTGTGAGATTGGAATGGTTTTCGGTCGTAATTCATAAATTCCAATCGAATTTTCACGCGCAAGGGAGGTGAGGACAATTCAGAAAATCGAACCTTCATCGATATATTTTTTATGAAGCAATATTGTTACTCTTAACACAGACCTAGAAATCCTCATAAAAAATCTACTTTCTTAAAGAACAATTTCTAACAGGAATCGCCCTGTGAAATGTGAGACCTTTACTAAAAACTATTCAACTAAGAAAACAATTCACATTTTTTACAGAAAAAATTGGGCTTTCTTGATTTTAAACAATTAGTTTAGTTTAAAATATTTTTCCTAAAATGAAAACCTACATTTGGATTTACAAATTCAAGTCTATTCGATTTTATGAATCATTAGAAATGCTAATTATAAATCGTTTCGAAAAAAGTTGGATACAGCAAAAGTTACCGTTTAAAATAGATTAAAAAATTTCGTCATTGTTTCCAAGTCGACAATTATTTATTTATTTTGCCTTTTTAATTGCTGAAAGGATTAGTTCATTTATTTAAGAATTAAAATACTGTAATTATTTACGTCTTTGATAGTAGAAAGAAATGTTTAAACGCTTGTTTCTAGATCGGGCAGTTTTTGAGAAAACCAGGGAGAGACTTTCTTCAGTTGACCTGTATATAAAATAAAATCATAACCAATTTTACGACATGTTTTACTTCAATATTTATAGATTAATAAAAATCAGTTCATTTTCATCCTTCAGTCAGGCAGTTTGAATGTGTCTTGTTTTAATTGCCATCATTGTTTTATATTTAACAAACTTCAACATTAATAAAAATAATTTTTCAAGTGCCAACCTTTTGTCTGCGGGATGATGAACGAGTAATTTCGAGACAGATCATTTTGGTCTACGTGTTGTACAAAAAAAAGGTATAGCCAAAGTTGAAATTATCAAAACGCTACACTGATGATAGGCAGACAAAAAGTATCGAAAACGTCCAAGTTACATTTCAACATCCACAGACGAAACAGAGAAGTTTCATAACAATATAACTGTATGAACGAATTTTATTAGTTTCCTGACATCTATTGCCTTTTCTTTCTTTTTTAAACGATTACTCTTTTAAAACGGTCAAAAAGCAGAAATTACGTAAAGTACATTAAGGGAGTAATACTCTTGTGCTTCCACAGCAAACCGTCGGAGACGTTATCCTATCATAAACTTTGACCCTCATCTAGGAAAACACCCTAGCTGTACTGTTCCAGAACAAACACACTGAAGATGGCAAAATGCCAAAACTCTTCTGACAACTCAGCGCAGATATGCAGACCAGGATAATCGGTCGAATTAAACTAGAAAGCCCCAAAACGATCAACTGACTCTCTTTTCAGTAAATGTAAAAAACGTTATTTAAAAGTATTTCCACAGGCACAAATAACATTCTGAAGATTTAAATCAAATTCAGCCTTGGTCAAAATAAAGAGCTTCCATCAACAACAAGAAGTTTTACTGGAACAAAAGTAAGGAATAACCTGGTTCATGGTATGGGCTTGAAGAAAAAGCTAATATTCATTTGTTACTACTAAGGTCAACATCAGGACAAAACAAAACACAAATATTTTTACAAATTAAACATAATTAAGCTTTTAACAGACGTTTTCAAATTTGTGATTCAATCCCAACATTGCAGTCAGTCAATGTTTCGCCCTGATGATAACCTTAAGATTGGTCGAAAGCTATTCGTCAATACCGTAATGCAGACAATCCGTGAGCACAAATGTGGTCAAAATCTACCTCCCTTAAAACTACTGAAAACAATAAAAGATAACGGAAGGGTATGCAAACCCATGCCGGAGCCTCTTACAGATTTTAGCCCCATCAAGGAAACCACCCTAGTTTTTAAAGAACACGCACAAACACACAAACAGAGAGAGAGGGGGGGGGAGAAAAAGAGAGGAGAGAGAGAGAGAGAGATGTATAGGTAGACAGATAGATGGATAGCATGGCATAATGCCAAAACTCGTTTGACAAACCAACTCAGAGAGGATAAGCAACCAAAATGATCGGTATTAACCAAATTATATAAAAGTAATTGCAATAACGGAATCTACTGAAATGCATTATAGTGATACGTATTCATTCCTTTTAAAACAACATAGGTAAATAATTAAGCAGTTATATATGATGTATAATCGATATGATTCTACAGTATTTTTATAAATCTTTTTTCAGTAAACAATGTACCAATGATGTCAATGTCACACTTTTCTTAATGGTAAAGAAATTATGTTCGTATTGTATTTATAAACCTGTTTATAAGAAGGCCCTGAGAGTTTTCAGTCCATTTCAATTAAGTTGTCAATCATGTACAAGTCTGTATGTACAAGGCTGTAAAAGAACAAAGGTAGAGGGATGTAAATTTTAAATATATCCAACAAAACCGCCTGTGGAGGCGGCGTAAAGAACTCTTCCGCTTAAAGTATGCAAAATCAATTGGAAAGGCGTGGCGGGACACCTTTTTTCCCTTTAATATATGGAGTATTTATATCGGGGACAGAGAATGCCGAGAAGAAGTATAAAGGGCTGAGCCCTTCTTGTAATTCGGGACTCCTAAAGCCCTAGTTAGCATTTTTGAAGGAGCATATTGCAGGAAGGGCCGCATAATTTATCAATAAGTTTTTATCGCGGAGCCTAGCCTCGACACCCGATAGAAGCGGATGCATTTATTCATGCGCGTTTCCACAGCCGGAATAAAATATTAATAGCGGGAACTCTAAGACCTCTTTTATTACCGACTTACAATTGCATACTAAACTAGCCTACTTTTCTGCTTTTCCTCGTTTAAGATTGCGGCGTTTATTTTAATTACTCCTTTTCCGTCATATTTTTTTTTGTATTTCATTTCTTTCGATATACGCTGCACGTTATCTAAAATTTCAACTATTCACCCCTCTTTTTATTACCCATTCAATTGTATTACAGGGGGAATAAATATGTTACCCCTTTTTCATTTCATCCCTCTTCTTTCAAAACCTAAAGTACACTTGCCGATGAACACCTTTCGTCGATTCAACCGTTATTGGAAACACTTGACAACGGCTCTTATCCCACGTTCTATTGTATGTCTTTTCTTCAGGCAATGGATGTCTTGATATATGACGGATTATATCATACTGTGTTTTCAGTAGGAAAGAGTGAGGTCGTAGATCGGAGGGAGTGATATATCGGAAGGTAAAGCACACGTTTTGAGATTTTGGGGTAGGACGTGGTTGGAGTTGGAGGATAGAATGGCAGTATATTCAGTGAATGTTAGGAAAATGGTATCGGGATGAAAGGTGTTATCAGCAGTTCATACCGAGTAGGAGACAACCAAGGAGGCTCTCAGAGGGGCGCCGATTCTGTAGAAAGTAGGGGATTCGATTCATACTGTAAAGTTCCTACCCGGTTGGACTCAAGGATGAACAAGTACTAGAGTTTACCAAGCAAATCCAGCCGCCAAACTTGATTAATACCCGAAGACGGTCTGAGGGCGCTACCCTGAAGTATTCCCTTGAAAGGAAAGTGATAGGAACTACTAACTAGAACTCTTATTCTAAAGTACCCGGCCACCAGGTAGGAATTTGGGAAGAAGAAGTGTGTATAGACTAGGATCACGAATCTTCTGGATCATAAAATGGTCTTGATGGAAAACAAATTCAGTTGTTAATGTCATAATCAGGGCAAAACAATCAGATGTTATTTTTTTAATTTAAATGTTAACAATTTTAAATATTAATATTAAATGACAGTCATTGGCAATGTTGGGGCTTTGGCAATGATCAAAGTAATTTAAAAACGTCTATTAAAAACCTAATTATGTCAATTTGTAGACATATATTTAAGATTTTTTACCCTGATGATGACCTCAAAATTGGTAGAAAATTTGGCAGTTACAACTGAATTAGCAGTTTCATCAATATCATCGTGGATTGTATAACAAGATTCGAGGATAGGATGTTTGCTAAGAATTGGCTAAAAACTGCTTCGCGAGATGTGATTTGTTGGGTGAACCATCGAACACTTTCATGACGTCAGAAAGTGAATACTACGAAGAGTTGCTAAAGGGTTTGACTGGTTGCGATCTTTGACAACGAGAGTATAAATTAACTACAGCAATGAATTCATTAAACACATAATAAATATAATTCTCCAAGAGTATTGGGGAGAATCTTGGTAGAGTTTCGTATTGACTTTTAATTTACCGAATCTGAACGCCTTACTATTTTTAGGAATATAAGTGGTTAAATACAATGGAAACTAGGTATAAAAGTGAATCCATCTTTTGTTCTTGGAACACAATCGCTAAATTCGATTAACCTTTCTGTTCTCTATCGTCTTCTGTTTGTAACAACCATGCCAAAGTTCAACAAATGGACGGACCAGGATGATCGAACATGACAACTATTACAAATGAAAAGGCTTCAAAGAAAAGGTTACGTGTTTTTTTTCTATTCTAGTTTGAGTAGTTTTTGGGACGACAATGTGTCATTTGACTTACACTGACGGTTAAAAGAAATTACAAAAATCTTTAAAAGCACATATATCATATTTTTATACGAAGGGTACTCTAGTATGTAAACGCCCTATATAGAAGAAGTAAAAACAATAAAAGGAAAGGATCAGTCCATAAGAAAATTGTTTTATTGCCGTTTTTTCGGATATAAATTACAATAAATAGAGTTTCAATTATTACAATAAATTGATTTTAGAGTACAAAACGTGGGGGAATATGAAGAGCACATTTTATAACATGTAGACTAAGGACAGACCAAAATTGGCAGACAAAGTTCTTCATACAAAGGAAACTAACGAAAAGAAAAGAGACTTAATATCCATAGTCAAGTATAGGGTTTAACAATAAATACAACAAAAAAATTGTAAACCGAACGTGGTGCCGCTGAAAAGTTGTTATTTTAAAAGGCCTTTGTGTCCCGATTAATAACGGCGGTAATCCGATATCCGTTATATGATTTCACGGTGTAAAGCAAGCCTTCTTTCCTTTCTCAACTTGTTCTAATCGAGTTTTCGATAAACCTTGCAAGATCACTCGATACAACCTGTTTATCCTCGGGCCTGCCTAAATTCCGGCCCCCTTCCTCCAAAAAGCGATTACATTAATATCCGATCTTGTTATCGTCTCCTTTGTCTTTAGCGAAAAAACGTTCGGGACACTTTCCCGGGTTTTTTTATTATTTAGTTTTACATCGTTTGGCAAAGGATTTTTGTCGAGGGAGAAGCGATGAAAACTTTATCTCAAATAACCAATTTGCATTCGTTTCAAAATCAATCTAAATGCAATCATCACAATGGTGAACGGCTCTCCTGTATGAGTGTCAAATTTTTATTGTCAAATACCATACTTTACATAATCTTCCCAATGAATGTTTATCAACTATTCAAAAAATCTAAAACGTATTTATCTAAATCTAAAACGTCTATCTGCTTTTTTTTTGTTTTTTGTTATTAGGTCGGTGATGAATGCAACGGCAACATGCATGCAAATACGGCATAGTTAATGCACTTGCTAAACTTTGGTCAATAGAATTAAATGGACGATGATGACAGACACGAATATTGTTGCTGTTCTCCCTCTCGTTTCTGTGTGAATTATATCTTAGAAAGCATAACTCTATTAAATTAAAATGAATAATGTATCACACAAATAATAAAAATTTGTTTTCGTTCTCTTTGCATCTATACTATAACAGGCCACCTTTAAACATTTATTTCGTGAAATTTCTGCGCGTGAAATTTCCTAGAAAAAACGAGTTATAGGCTCATCATATCACGTGCAGAAATGTGAAAAAGTAAATGTTAAATACATTTTCACAGACGTATTAGGCAGCTAACCAAGCTTTAGGCTAGAGTAGAATACAATAGAGTAGAACTATCTATTGCAAAAATTGAATTGACATACTCACCCTACCTCAAATAACTTCAACTACAATACTTGTTATCTGTGTAGAGATTAGGGACCGTTAACGGATAATTATTCAGATATCGTGAGATGCGGTCTGGTGTGATGTAGGTATCAGAAAAACATTTTCTTTATCGTGCCAACGTTTCGATCTTTTATTGAGATCATCTTCAGGGCCTGGGATTTACAAACACTTCAAAATCAAACATATATAAACATGAAACAGTAAAATTTCACTGGCACTCTCAACACGACATGGCACAATTACACAGAAGACAAACACTTTGAGTGAGTAGAAATACTTTGATAGAATATAAAATATAATATTTGCGTTGTATAAATTCCATATTCTATATGTATTTTCTAAATGTAAATTATGTTTGTAAATACCAGGCCCTGAAGATGATCTGAATAATAGATCGAAACGTTGGCACGATAAAGAAAACGTTTTTCTGATACCTACATCACACCAGACCGCATCTCACGATATCTGAATAATTATACTTGTTATCTATCATTTGACCGGCCTATTCTCGCTACGTTGGTTTGCCAGACGCTTTTCGACATTTTGCCATTATCCGTGCGTTGTTTTAGAGATATGAACGAGGAGAGGAACGCGCACACAGCGAACGTTGAACTACCTGAAAACCAATTGCCAATCTCAGTTTTGTTATGTTTTGTTTAGATTTTATAAAGTTCTTTTATGTTTTTGCATGCATCTCTTTTTATGTACTCCCTTAGGAGGCGTTTAGGATTTTCTCTGACGAACGGAAATACGAAAACTCTCCAAAATTTACCTACTGAACTATGAGTAAGATAAATTTGGTTAGTTCGAGCGTCGAGAAAGGAAATAGAGTTGATACGTTTCACTGAGTGAGCGGTTTTTATCTCATCCATATACAGGGCTTGGAGAAGTGGTGCCAGTATATCGACTTGAGGAAATGTAATGTTGACAGGAAAAATTCTATTTTGTGGTATAATGTACGGTTGAGGTTAAATTTTACTATCTCACTCACGACGACCACGGCCTGATATTGTCTCTATTATTCAAATATCGTGAGATGCGGTCTGGTGTGATGTAGGTATTAGAAAAACATTTTCTTTATCGTGCCAACGTTTCGATCTTTTATTGAGATTTTATTTTTCTGATACCTACATCACACCAGACCGCATCTCACGATATTTGAATAATTATCCGTTAACGGTCACTAATCTCTACACATTGTCTCTATTGTTGCTTAGAATTTTCGTTAAGCTTAGGTAAGTGCTGTTGTGTGTATCCTTAGAAGATTAGCTTTTCATTTTTTTACGTGCCACAGTTTAGACATAGGCTTTCGCAGCAACGAAAGACATTTTCTTTTTTTTCTAAATTTTATCTCACCTGTCTATAGTTTGTTTTGTTTGCTTTCAGATCACCCCTCAAGCAGTTATGATAAAATCTGCATAGGTCGAAAGACTGAAGATGGTGCGAATGTTGCTCAGCAATGAAAACAAATTAACTACTGGTGGAAAAAATAAACGCGAATTTATTTTATAAAATACCTTCGTGTGGAACATAATAGTTTTCTTCTTTCTGACAGTATCTGCGCAGGCAAAACATTAAAAAGGTCATTGGCTTTGTTAAATTAAAAATGTCTGTTATTCGATTGCCCATGATTAAATTCATAATTTTGAGGTTATTTATAATTTCTTCCCGTGATTGGCCAACTTGTTGGAGCCGAGAGCCCAGTCCATGGCCAGCGTGGCCCATTTTTGTGATCAATGCCTGTCATGCCGTAATGCGACGTGGGGCTATTACGATTGGGTGCTTCGAAATTCGAAAAAGTGCCAAAGTGTATCCATGGAATTATGGGTAAGAATTATTTGGTGAGCGTACCATGACAAAAGGGCTGATTCATTTCTCTGAATGAACGATTTTGATCCGTTCTTTAAAAAGAGCTGTTTATCCCTTCTACAGACTGACAATAGAAGTACTTCAGTATACATTTTGCATTATTCATATTGCCATGGTCATCACCTAGTGGCCAATTGATTACTTGTTTAGTTGGTCTTTACTGTCTAAGAGATTCGACATTTTGCAAGAAGAAATCTGACATGTTTTGTTATATATTATTTTTTTTCTTTAGAAATGTAACAATAAACTACGCTAATTATTTATTAAATATTCCTTTTGTGTGATCCTAAGCGTTTCTTTTCTCTACCGACCCTCCTATGGAATTGAAAAAATTGAAAACCACCAATCTGGAAGGGGGTGGGACCAGGGGAATTGAATCGAGGGACCTTCCTCACGCCCGAAGCGGTTGTGCAGGTAAAGCCGGAGGCCAAATACTTCATTCAATACAGGCAATTGGAAATGTTTACCCTCCCAGTCAGTTCTCAATTGGAAAGAAAACTCGTGCTTCCCCCATTGCAACAAGTGGGCACCGGCTGAATACACACGCCTGGGGTGATTTTTCCCCCGTATTTACCGCTTTCCATTCATCCATTGTCCGCATTAAAATAATATTTTGTCACAGCGACGAGCACCCGTGTTATTGATGGCTTATAAATCGACAAAGGAAATGTGTTGTAAAGCGTGAGTGGCGACAAAAGGATAATTTCCGACTGATTTCGAAGTAAACTTTGACCACTTGTGATTGCATTAAAGTTGAACGTTAACACTATTCCTTTTATACATTACAACTAGCATTTATATAGCTGCCAGCACGATTCAAATACTTTTAAGCGTTGAGCATTTTTTCTTTCTTTCTTTTTCACACTGACTCACACAAATTAAGATTGCACGTGTGATACGAAGAATTTCCAGGAAAACGTGGTAGTACATACGAGCGTTTACCAAATTTAAAGAGAAATGTTAAGAATGAAGAGATTTGACAAATCGTAAGTGTTATTTTTGTGGCCGTGCTTAAATCCATGGGAAAACGGACTTGTATAAACGGTCAAGTGTGTCTGTTAGCCTGCCTCGGACTCGCTAAAGTGTATAAATTGAAATTATTAATTCGCGAAAATCCCATCGGGAATTAATAAACGGTTTTGACGGAATTCCCGCCAGGAGAGATGGCGATAGCGATGGCCGGTTCTCATTTGCGGGACGTGGTGATTAATGCTCGAATAGGAAGCTTTATTGTTTTCTATTTCGAAAATTTATGGCTCGGCCACTGCCAGGGAATGATTCTAAAGGCTAAATGAACCACATAGAAGAATAAGCCTTTCTCGGAATATGGCACTTTTATCTGATATTCGGCGAGAAATAAATCCACGTCCAACTCTTCTCTCGTATGCTGGACTTTAATCGGCTCTTTGTTCCAACTCACAATGGATATTTTTGAATTTTATTTTAACTTTTGCGCACAATTAATATATTCCGAAGATAAATGAGTGAATACTGAAAATGATTTTGATAAAAACATAGCTCTCTTAAATAAGTACTGATTATTAACTTCCTAATTATTTTTGTTTTTGAAAACACGAAAAAATAGATCGG
>CM077100.1:15357470-15374585 GCA_039619505.1 Cimex hemipterus
CAGTAACATAACCGTGGATATCAAACAGACTCAGGTAAAACAATTGGGGCAATGACCTGGTACTTTTTAAGAGATTGATCTTAAGATCGAGTCGTTTAAACTGAACTAATAGGTCACCAAGAGTAAAACAGTACAGAAGGCTGCATTGCTTTCGAAATTCAAATTCCGCAGTTTTGTACAAAATATTTATTAAATACAAAAATGTATGTATATATTTTTGGTTTTACAAAATTCTATTAATGTTATTTTCATCGTATATCTTATCTTTCTGTATCATGACATTTCTTTACCAAGAAATAATAAATTTGTGTTGAACATTAAGGAATATGTGTTGTTTTGATATTTTAACATTATAGTGATTTTCTGTTACGTTGTGTTATTATAACGAGTTGTGTTAATTTAATTACATAATTTTTTCACATCGTGAGAGTTGAGCCGGGTTTCTTTAATATATTTTTCACCTACCGTCGTAAAATAAATCAAATCGGTTTTAGTCATTTCGGCCCCGTCCAAGGATAATCTATGTCCGCTCGGTCCCGAGATTTAATTAATCTGCGTCAGTTTAGTCCGGCAACTACGCCTGTTTAGTCGCATATACCTACCAGGGATCCACTGCAGCTAATTAGCCTTTCCCAGGAGATACCCCGAAAGGATACGCCCTGCGAAAAATTATTTCGTCCCCCTTTCTTTGGGCGTGAAAAGATTGGCTTCAACGGACGATACTCTTATGCTTTACGGAGAAATTATGTGTTAGTTCATTGTGAAATTACTAGTCTATTATTACAAATCATCCATAATCAACGATAAAACGAGAACGAGCATTCTGTAAAGGTGGACGCGATTTCTCAGGTATTTTCCTACCTAATGAATAGGAAAAAATAAATTTGCGTTCTTTAATAAAAAATATTGACTTCAGTGTTAATTTTATCTTTTCAAGTTCGTACAGAAAACTTGGCAGCCGGTCTAAAGATTTTGACTGGATATTCGGGACAGCAAAGAAACCAACCCGCCATGGTCAAGAACTATAAGATTCATACTGACAGATACTCCCTTAAGTAAGCCCTTGCCAAAACTTTGTGACTTAAATCCCATGCCAAATTCCCTTACCCATTGTTTCAATAATCTATCCATCCTCCCAGGTAATTGAGACGGCGGCAGCCTCTCGATCAATTGGCTGGATAATGACGGTGTTCCAGAGATGAGCGACAAAATTATACGAAACGTCATTCAACAGACCTTATTTTGTATGGTCTATTTAGTTGCATCTCTCTAGAAATGCCCTCATTCACGAACTTTTATATGCTTTAGTAATAGTTAATACGCTTATAAGTCATAAGTCAGCTGGGCTCTGATCGGGCGACATGGAAGTCTTTGGTCGTTTCAACGCCCTTCCGTTCCCTAAACCTAGTTATTCTCACACTCACTCACACAATAAATACATACTTTCTCCTATATACAAACCCAATCATACATGCATATCCTCTGTCTAGAATCCGGGTCGGAGGGCATTCGATATTCGACCTTGACCACGCTTGGCGGAGCATCGGCGGAGCCTTAAGATGGATTATATGCTGCTCCGCATACCCCCATACTTAACCTAAAGTTTAGCCTATGAAATAAATACCTATTACACATTAAAAACCTATTATCCCAACATCTCTCGAAAATCTAAAACTTTTTCTTTAAACTAGCTGCCATGCTCAAGCATTCTAATATAGTCCGTCGGTATTCCATTCGCAATCGTTTGAATGTCATAAAAGTTCACTAATTCTACACTTTCGACTAATTCTAATTTTTATATCGCAAGCTGAAAATCATTAATCAAAAATAAATAATTAAATTTGATTCTCTTTGCCTAGTTAGATGAAGCTTGGTCTAAGAGCTTTCAAATCATCAACGTACCCGTTGAGAATGAAGTTGCCCTCGGGCATAAAACAACCGTTTCCATTGCAACATTTTCATTCTTTGTCCTGTCGAAGAACGCATTTTTAATCATAGCATCGAAGAGAGACAAAAGGGCCGTTTTTTCAATGGGAACTTGCGAAAAGGAGGACACTATTATTGTTATTTGTTCACGGCCCATGGAATCTTGGGCGGTTTAGGTTGAGATGTGGGAAAGGAAATATTAAAAAAAAAAAAATAAGAATAAGAAGAAAGCAATATTAAGAAAAAGTGGAAACCAGAGTTGAGAGATCTTAAATCACCTATTGTTTGGAAAGTTGCCTTCAGGCCGCGATGAGAGGTGGAAAAGCCTCCATGCCAAACTTGTACTCCCATAAATCATCAATCCGTTTTTTAATAGACCCATTTACTAAATCGTCCATAAACAATAAACCAAACATTTCAAATGAGGACGGAAACGTCCCAAAAATTATTTATACATATGATATATATTTTTTTCAAAATAAATTATAACGATGTTGGCAGTAATGTCTGAATAACGGCAGCCACACGCATTCTCCTATTTTTACGATTTAACCAATTAATTAGCACTACATATTTTGAATTGTTTTGTATTGATTTATATATTTTGATCTGATTTTATGGGACCGCAGGATCTCAAAAAAATCGTGTTTCGCACGGAATATATTATATTTGAAATATAGAGCGACCTACAAATTGGTCTAATTATGCGCCACGTAATAAATCTCTTGACTCACAATGTAACAAAAGATCACTTTCATATATTCAATAGCGATCCAGGTGTGGCCTGGGAAAGGTGGTTGGAAACAATTAAGGGAATTTATGAAGACCACGTGATGATAGGAAATGAGTGCGGGAGCAAGGATAATCTGGGAGCTCGGTTATTTTCTGGCCGTTTCTGCCTTTTCAACATGTGCAACCGATAACTTCATTCTGCTGAGGGATATACATAAATCGTTTCCGACATCTGGACCAAAAGAGATTTCCCGATCAGTTTGACGCTATTTGGCTCTCCGTTAGAAAACCGATGTTATTATTTCTTGTTTCAGTTCGTTTCATACGATTTTATTTAGATTCTTCACTACAGTAGAAACTCTTGTTTTTACCATTCCCTAGCACTAAATAATGGTTATGAATAATACAGTAAATCTTGGATTTATGTCTAGCAGGTTTTATATAGGTACAAATGATTATCACGGAATACAATTGTGGTCAGTATAATGTTGATTGTGGATAACAATTGTGTATTATATGTAGGTTTTTGGTTTGGATGAGTTTACATTAATTTCTCTTTTCTAGCACTATTGGTTTAGTTCCTACAGTCACCTTATATAACGCTTGAATGTCGGTTTTACAGGTAGCATAACCAATTTCATATATGGCTGAAAAATCAAGGGCTTTAATAAAAGCCTTGTCGTGAGGTGCAAGTGTAATGGCATAAGGACATGTCGCCAAGGTGAATTATTTTGGTGGGTGATAATGACTCTTGAGTATTTCTGGTAACCCTATTAGATGTTAGTGGCGGTGTGGTCGAATAATAAGTTAGAAAAAATGAAGAAATTTTGCATTTAGTTTTCTTGACTTTTGTCTATGCATTTTATTTATATAATGTACAATAAAATATCATAAAACGTTGGTCATGAAGAGTCGAGGACATATCACTTCATGCTGGAGCCTCAAAAAATTAAAAATTAAAAAATACCTAGAAAGAAACTTGAATTATTTTGATTTGTGATAATAAATTGACATGTCAAACAAACGCTAATGGAGTTAGCTGCCAATCAGGTCAAACAATTTAGAAGGACTGAAAGAAGCCTTTGTGCCACACTCCATGAGAGCATCAAAAACTGAGTCTGATTTATTGTCTCTTTTCTTTATTTTGTAGCTATATAACACGGAATCTGTTTAGGTGCTGGCTCCAGTGAGTTATTAAAAATCTTAGGGTTTTGCTCCAGGGCTTGGTAGAAATAGTTGGTCGTGAGGAGTATAAGTAGGGCATTTCACATTAAATTACAAATACAAAGAACTATAAAGACACTTGGAGTAACTTGCTGGTCGAAAAAAATTTTGGGCATATGTTTAATATGTCCATTGGAGATAGCGGTCAATGAGATCAGCAATTTGGAAGTAAAGAACAAATTTTATTGTACCGCACGTAAACAAAGAGTCAAACATTTTTATTTTATTTTTCTTATCATTTTCCGTACATTATAAATCACTGTAGCTATAAAAGGAATGATAAAGATTCATAAAACAGAGTATTTTTAGGAGCTGACTCTAGGAAAGTAAGACGATGTCCAAAATCACACATGAAAAATTAACTCAAGACGGATATCATAGGGTTATTTAAAAAGCAAAATTGGCAGATTGGAAATTTGTAGATTACATGTGTAGGTTGCCGTTTTGAGTTTGGACTGGTCTACTTTCCATTATTTTAATATACACGTTCATCTCCACGCGCACTCGGAAAAATCTCACAGTTCATTTCACTTTATTAAAAATTATCTCAGAAAAAATCCTATAACAATCAATTAGCCGTTGTTAAAATAATTACACGTCTTAAAAATTAATTGATGACTGATAAAAACTGAATATAATTTACGAAACTAGAAGTACTGTTCGGTTAAAAAATAAATCGTAATGTTGCTAAAAAGGAAAAACTTGAAAACGTGTTGAAACCTAAAAATAGATAAAGCCACTGGACCGTGGATGCAATCTCTCCCTGATTCCCAAGGGGACGTCCTCATGGATCCTCGGATAGACATACATTCCGGACATCGTTGGGTCCGATCGGCCTTGATCTCGTAGACCGGCCAAGGTGTAAATTTCGCCGGAAGATCGGTCAGGGTTGGTTCTTTATCTATTTTTTACTTCCGGTTTCCACCAAAGGAAGATAAGTAAATCAAAATAAAACAAAAATTTAAGTTTACTTGTTAATTGAGAAAATCGTTAGAAATAGTTAACTGTTGGCAAAGGAATTGAGTGTTTTTCATTCTTTCAAATTCACTTTATCCTGTTTTTTTATCTATGAAAAAATAGCCTATACATTTACACATGTGTGCGTATATATACTTTAATAGCGAAAACGCATAAAAAGGAAATGGCTAAAAAGGTTCCAGCTTCTTCTATCACGCTATTACAATAATTTCCAAGCGGAGTAGGATATTTCCAATAGGTCCGGCGTTTTCCAGAAATATTGGGTGTGTGGGAAGCGTCTGGATAATTGTGCAAGTCATGGATGCAAGATGTGTGGCCGCCACTTAGAGGTTGCCGGTCCCTTTGAGTGAAAAGTATATCTGCTCTAATAGGTGATGGCCGGGGATCTGTAATGGGCGATAATGTGTTTACCCAAGTCTGGGAACATTTGTCATCGGCCAACTCGTTATTAGGGATCCGGTCACGACTTACTGTCAATCTCAATTTTAAACTCATCAGGACGAGTCATTGTCGCGACTATCGGCGACCTTCCCCCCGGAGATCGAAACCCCCTCCGACAAAAGCTCCCGTCCGGCGGCTTATCTTTAAAAACGTTCACTTCCCAGTCGCCCGATTTTACAGATTATTTCACATTTTACTTAAACAATGTAGCGTTTTAAGTACATATTTATAATCGTCATTCCGGTTCAATTACATTTCAATAGATGCAGAGGACTACAAGGTAGAGAGTCTTTTTTTCAAACAGCAATTCAGCTTTTAAAATTTTGTATCGTGCCTTACTGTGAGATTTTCAAATGTTATCTGCGGGGTATTGAACCTGGAAATTGGTCATTAAAGATTATTTTTGGTCTGTCTGTACTAGTGAGGAAGGTCTGTAAGACGTGACGTGAAGTCTCTTTTATAAGGTTTGCTTTTTAAATCGAACTACATTTACTTACCACCGTCTAGATATTTCCTGAAGTCCACAGACTACTTAGCTTTATGGGAGGATGATATTGATATTGACATATTGACTAAGGCATTGGTGCAGGGAATGTGCCAAATCCCAAACCGTGACCTACACATAATCTTCAATTTTCCATCAGTTTTTCTTTCTATCCGCAACCGAAATTATTGCTGACGATCAATTTGGTGGTAGCTAAGAGAGGTGTTTCTTCAAACCACTCTTTTCCATTCGTCTATTTTCTGTTGTCGTCAGATGTATCCTTTACGTAGGCTAATTTTCATATGGCCTTCAAAGAGACAAATTGGTATACACTTAAAAAACTTCGCAAGTATACAGAAATTTTACTTTACGTACTTACATTTGACATAATCTCGTATATTTTTTTAACACTTAAAGAAACGGCACTCTCAACAAGACACCCAAGAATGGCACAAGTTCACAGAAGACAAACATTTTGACCCCTCAGGGTGATCTCAATAAAGACCGAAACGTTGGCACGATAAAGAGAATGTTTTTCTGAAACCTACATCACACCAGACCGCATCTCACGATATCTGAATAATTATGGATTAACAGTCACTAATGTCTACACACTTAAAGAAAGGGTTGTTTTTAAAATGGCCTAATTTGAAGGTAAGTAAAAATAAAAATGACAATTAATTAACGGTTTTAGTTGAGATGACAAAAAGTTAATGGCACGAGAAGGATTCGAACCCACGACCTTCGGCTAGATACACCGCTTTTTCATCTCAACTAAAAACCTTAATTAATTGACATGTATTAATTGGTCAAGCGGACCACGAAAGTAGTGATTTTTTTTTAATGTTCAATTATTTATAGGTTAACTATGGTTCAGTAAGGTTTCAGCAATTAAACACCTTCAGAGGTAGGTATCACAGACTAAAGTTTATTTTACACAATTTAATTTGCATGTAGTTAGACATTATTGCCGTTGTTGATGTTATATGCCATTCAGCAGTTTGTAATACTACAAAAGATGACAATTGTATGTTCAAATCTTGTAGTGAGGTCCACAAGAAGATGAACCTATAAATATACATCGATCATCCTGTTCTTTTTTTCTGTTATTATATAAACTCCACTTAACTGGTAGTTCTATCTCACCACAGGTTATAACTATTTTTTTTTTTTTTTCAAGTTCGGAAATTATCATCATCGACGGACTCTAACAAGACTAATATGCTTCATGAAACTACCCCCTGGGAACTTTTAATTTTTTATTAATGGCATTCGATGAACGGAACTAGAGCTGGAAGCTTCTATCTTTTATTTTACCAAAATATTTTTAAAAAAGCGTTGGTACAAATTTTATTTTTTGTGTTTCAGAATTGGTAATGAATGTAGTAAGTGTACTGGCGTAAAACGTTTTTACGTTCTTATACGTTAATTATACTGCTAAAACAATAATGAAAGCACAAGGTGGCATCTAGAGGCTCTTTTGAGAAATGCTCTCCACGTCGTAACTAAAGGACTTATACATCAGGTTTCCACTTCACGAACTATTTCCTCTTTTAGTTGATGCATCAAATTTGGATGACATCCAAATTACTCAGTTTTTACGAGATGATGGACAAAAAAAATGACAAGGAAAGTGGTGAACAAAACGAGCTTGGTTTATGTCACGTTTCGTACTCACATTTACGCGTGACGATGCCATTTACTAACCTAACAGACAGAACAATGATGTATTTATTATATGTATATATCAATACTTCATAAGTTGCATAAAATTGCAGAATATTCTGTTGTGTTTTTGTTGGAAGAAAGTAGTTAAATAGTGTTCACTGTTGGTCATAATGTGTGCTTCTCAAAATCCCTGATGGTACTCAAACTACAGAAAATATAAATTTTCCTCATTGGCATGATATATTTTAACCACCACTAAACAGAACAATGATTTGCCGGCGTTTTAAAAAATTTGCCTTCAAACAATCATAATGAACTGATTTTCACTAAAATTCAGAATTTTGATCTCCTTTAATTTGGTTTACAATAAAATAAGTGTTTTGAAATTAAAATAACGATAGAAATAAAGATTTAAAATAAATTACAAAATACGATTGTCCTTTTTTTCGAGTGTATAAACTTCATATATTCACTATAGGTTTAGAGAGGTATATATAAATTAAAAATTATACCACTAGACAACGACAATAAAGTAAGTTTTAAAGTTTATAAATTATTCACAAAAGAACAAATGTGGTATAAACAACTTGACATGCAATAAACTTTACATAGTTCACTTAAACTGATGAAAAAATACTAAGTTTTTCACCGTTAAATATTATTTCAGTATAATTTGTATTTTTTTCTAGTATTTGTCCATATAATAAGTAATGTTGATTAACTAACTGAAAGTCTTACATTAAACCGACATGATTTTCATGGTGTCAAAGTCCTCAAACAGTGTCATAAAATCTTCGAAACGTGAAAAAGTGTAATAACACTAAAGATTCTCATTTAACATAGTACAAAATTGTATTTATATCATAAAATTAGTTAACGCTTTAAATTATTTTATGACGTAAATGTTTATTTGCAATTAAATTTGAGCATTAAATTTTTACAAAAATACAACTAGACCACGACAATAAAGCAACTTTAAAAGTATACAATTTATGCACAAAAGAACAAATATGATATAAACAACTTGACACACAATAAACTTTACATAGTACACTTACACTGAAGTAAAAAATTATTTTTTTTCACCATAATTCACTACCTCATAATATGTGCATTTTTTCTGTCAGGTTGTAACTCCTTTCTTCAAATGAACCCGATTCTTTATTCCTGACCATTGTTGGTCGAAACAAATTATTTCAGGGGGAGTTGGAAAACAGTACACAAAAAAACATGGATATCGAACACATTTGGAAAATCCTAGAAATCGAAAGTTAAAATCCGACGAAGTGCATTATAAATAAAAATTACCCTCAAATCATCTAACTCAATACTGTTAAACCATTAAAATTATATAGTTGAACGTTGTTTTCATGGATAAAGAAAAAGAAATTCTGTATGTTAAACAGGGAAACGTAAAACATTACATTTCGCGCAAAATAAAAGTAGTGCCAAGAAGACGTCTTTTCCACGATTGGAATTTCTGTCTTGGTTTTATTGAATTCAATGTTAGCGAATGAAAATGAAATTACACGAGAAACCGGTCTTTACTTGTTAGATATAACCAATATTTATAATAATAATATTATTACTATACAAGGTAACGTGTTAAAATTTACGATCATAAGGCGACTCGGCAGACGGACCAAAGTACCTTCGCCTTTTTATGTTCGTATTTTCATTACAAAATGATGACCAAAAAAATGTTATAACAAATAAACGCAATATATATTTCAATCTGATTATTTTTAACTGAAGAATCTATCCATTGTTAATATTTAAATACATTTTAATTCTACTTTTATTGTTACAAATTTTCATGTAGGTTCATATAACTGTTGGTTATTTGTTGGTTACTGATTTTATCTAATTCATTCTTTCATCTAACTTTGTTTCCTTTTTGCCGGGAGAGAAGATTTATACTAGTCGCTGGTTGAATTAGCGACCAGAAGAGCGCAGCATTTGAAAGGGTCGTCAGTAGAGTTGGAAAAAAGATTGGTTTTAAGAATCGGATCAAATCCGCTCATTCGGCTCATTTTCGTAGGTCACCGCTCGCGCTCAGCAAATCTATCTTACCCATAATTCCAAGGGTAAACTTTGGTTGGTTTTTCGAATTTCAGTACGTCAGGGCAAATCGCAAAGTTTGATTGACTAAATCACACAGTTCATATGACGAACTGTTAAACCTTTCTTGGTTTTTTGTTATTATCAATAATGTATTTCCATTTTAAAAAAATTAAGAATTAAATTAAGTGAAGTGAATTCGTCTTTCGAAACGATTCTTTGACGATAAGCGTGTTTTTTGTAATTTTTTAAAATAAAGTTAAACTTTTAGCAACGGTAAATGCAAAGGGAAAGTTAATATTAACGGAAGAGTGATCGGTGAAAATGATGTGTTGAAGTTGTATACCGTCTGTCGTGTTCACCACTTTCAATGTGTCAGAGCGACAAATGAGTCGGATTAAACCCGCTTGGCCGATCATTCCTGCAAAACGAAATTCGATTCGTTATTTGAATTTGTAATTGTAAAGGTGGCGGCGGAGAGGCTGTTGTTGAGTTTTTGTTCGAAACGGAAAACGTCATTAAATTCTCCTTCATTATGTATGGAACAATTAACATCATGGAATGCTCGGCCGTGAATTAATTAACAGGTTCTGATATCTGTTTATTTTTTCTCGTGTATTTAGCAAATGAAACGTCCGGGTTTCGTTTATTGAGGTGCTCCACGTCAAAAGAGGTTCCTTTTTGCCGCTGAGGATAGCAATACCGTTGATGAAATGAGAATGAAAGTATGCACAGAATGCTTTCATGACTAAATCGATGGCTCCACATCGTCGAATTATCCCTCCCGGAATCCGCTATCGTCCTTTTTTCCGTAATCATTTGTGATCAGGATCTAATTTGCGCTCCTCTTCTCGAAAGCCACGCGAACAAGCATCAGAATTAAATACGGCATTCCAATTAATCTTAATTCTAAACGGGGGATTCGGGCTCTTATTCAATTTATTAATTACCGTCGACTGTTTTGAATTCTGCATTTGTATTAAATGGCGTTGTTTCGAAGAAGCTCTCGACAATATGGATGAAATGTCAGAAGCAGGATGCAAGTCACTGTGACAGCCGGGGCAGCAACTTGGGAGATTTAACCATGTACGATGGAATTACACAATGTCAATCCAAATTCAATTTAATTACAAATCTTATTTTCCGATCTTTTTCCTTTTGTTACCACTTAGACAATATTAAATTGAAAACCCTGTGTTATAACAGCCTCTGAAGGAAACGTCTTCGTTTCGTATGTAATAAATTTTCCCTGGGGCTCAGTCAAAGAATACTCACTAATCAATTAAATCAACTAACAGCTTCACACATTGTGATTACAAACAAACTAGAATATGATGTTAAAATGATCGACATTTCTGAAGCAATAAAAAGAACATTTTCGTATGAATTTTTTTAAATCAACAGCAGTAAAATTAAAATATAAACCATTTCTACAATCCAAAACTTTACATTCAATTTTAAATTATCTTTAGTTGATCAGCATTGACCACATTACAGCATTCGTTGAGGAATGGTGCGAGAAGCAAATAGAGTATGAATGAAATGAAAACCAGCAAGAATAGACGGACCAGGTAAAGTGATCCGTGACGACCAGTTGCCCTAGTCCTAAATATGAGCAATCAAACTCATTATGGAAGTCCACCTCAAGCTGAAAACATGCCTTTCGATGCTTGCACTATTGAATTATAAAAGTAGGTTGCACGGGCAAAACATCTCTATCAGACAGCAAAGCCCTAAAAGTATTAGCACGTACGTAGGTCACATCGGTCGGCGAATCTGTCCAAAATCACCAAAGACTAGGAAAACGATCATACAATATGTATATAGGGTTCCAGGGCATTATGGGCTTGTGGGTTATGAACAAGCGGACAAACTGCTCAGAGAGGATCTGCTAGACAATGACCACTAAACTGGGGAAATTGGGATAACAAGATCAAAAATAGACTTTCCTTCTTAGATTGGGTTCATACCAAGAAAGAGAGAAAACGACGTCTAGAGGTGCCAGACACAGCAAATTCTTTCTTAAAGAACCATAACAAAAATTGGTAATCTCATGTTTACAGTTACACTAGGTAAAACCGAAAGTGATATGTTTATTTATAGGTCACTGCCGACTGAGGAAACACGTATGCAGATGGATAAATTCAACGATGACCACATTTGTATATTATAGAATGAAGAGGAATCCGGGATGAAAGATGAAAAAAATGAATAATCCATCCATGTTATTTTCAAAAGAAAAGCAACTGCTCAATGAAGACAAACTTGCATATCAAAAAGGCCCGTGGAATACAGTCAATGAATTGCTACTTTTACGAAGAAAGATCAAACCAAATAAACTGAATTGAAGAAACCAGGAAAAGTACCATACGCGAAAAGGCTCAGTACTAGCGGTAATCAAATAATCTCTTCCTAGTATCCCCCTTATCATGTCATCTTCGATGTTCAACATGAGATCATCCATTTACTAAACAATCAAAACCAGTAATAATGCTACAGATAAAGTACATCAATGAATGTTTGCTGAGAGTTAAAAAGGGAAAGGGTAAACTACTAATGAACGGGAAGCAGCCCATATCATCTTGAAATGCCAGCAATAGCAACGAAAACATACCTAGGGAAGCATGAAGGCCCAGGCGAAAGAATTGCAACAGTAATAGTCAATGACACTAAAAGAAATATTGATTCACTTGAAAGGAAATTTACAATAGGTCAAAGAGATGCAGTACGTGGGAATACCAAACCCGCATTTCATAATATTCTTATTATCATCAGGATATGTCACAAATGTGTCCATCCATTCTTCAACCAACCAAACCTAACAAAATGTGCAGTAAATAAAATAAACTCTGAAATTGAGAGGTTTAAAAGGAAAGGGCGAACTAACAACTACCAACTACTTCGGTTGTATGCTTTCCACGATTCTATGACCATGATCATGGCTAAACAGACATAGATGTAAACAATTATTGTCTAATATTGATAATAATTGATGCGTTTTGTGATAATCTTAAAAGTAACAATAGTTCTTATTAGGTCGTTATAAGGAAAGACAGAAGAATAGATAAGACTTTATAATTTGTGTTTTAGCACTGGCATGGGAAGGCTAAGAATGGGGAATCACCGATTTTAAGGGAAACTTTTTGGACGAAACAAGGTGGAAACCCTATGGTTTTTCTATGGGCGCTAGTTATTATTAAATTAAAGTTATTATTATATCAATGGATCTTTTTACCTAGATAGGAAAATTGTTTGATGGATCTTATTAAACGAGGGTTATTTGATACAAACAAACCAATAAAAACCAATCGACGTTAACGGTAAAATTGTTTAAAAAATATTTTTCTCTATAAAGCCAAAGCTAGTTTAAGCACCATTGAACAACTTTACTACAATTGTTTATAGAAATAAACAATAGACATTACAAATTTTGATTTTCCAGTGGTCCGTTTAAAAATTCATGTCTATCACAATTCAACACCATTGCAACCGGCAGATAGCTGCGTATTTCTGTTATCAGGATATGTCAACAATCTTTATTTGTGTCATTGTAAGTAAGAAAAATAATGATAAAAACAATTCTTAGTTGTCCGGTTCCCGTTTAGTTTTTCTTTAATTTAAAGGCGACAGTTGATCCATTACTCGTTGTTTCTAATGTGTGGTGTTCAGTGACCGTTAATTATTAATTTTTAGGATATCGCGAGATTCGGTCTGGTCTGTCCACAATTTTTAAAAAATCTTTTTCACCGATGAATCCAAAGGTAAATTAATTTATTTTGTTATAACACGTTATAATAAATAGAATCACAATAGGAGTATAAATTACAAGGTGGATTTCTATGAAATACTCTAATTACTACGATTATATACGATACACTCTTGTATAATAAAAATTCATTACCCTTTCTACTGTATTAGCATCACAAAAGGTCGACTCCTATTTAATTGAAGTTCGCCATTAATAATTCTATCATATTTTATTTAGGAGGTGGTTAGAGTAAAAATAATTTCTCTACTCGGGTTGTCACATTAATCACATCGCCATTCTAGATAAATGAAAACGATCATAATTCACCCTTGCTTTAGGTAAATGGATTAAATTTAAAGTTTACTCGTTTGTTTTTAACCTAGAAAATAACGTCAACCGATTAGAAGGTTGTACCAATGTAGGTACAATAAGACAAGCGTGGTTTCTCTTGTCTGTCTGTGTTGTTTTTTATGAACGTATTTGTAACATAACAACTGTAAATATAGATCTTTCTACCTTTATGTATTTGACCTGTGCTATTTAGTAGAAAAAAAATGTCTTTATTAGCCTGAATGGTGGTGCTTATCCACAATACCTGAAGAATACGGAGTAATGGGGGGCGTAGGTGGCCGCAACGGTTTAGGCGTTGACATGGCGCTCATTACTGTAAGTTAAAGGTCCAGTGTTCAAATCTAGCTGCTCGGATGCGACGCCGACATATTTACAAATGGGCTTTTATTTTTCAAAAACACCGTCACCCTAAGGGGTTATATGACCTCTGCGGTTGCGAACCCTCCTTAAAAAAAAAAAAAAAAAAAAATATATATATATATATATATATATATATATATATATATATTCGCGCTAATACAACAAATGTATACAGTCATATATATACATATATGACTATGTATCTGTATACATTTGTTGTATTAGCGCGAATACCCAAATTAACCCCAGGAATATAGAATATTTTAGCGTAGTATGAAGGAACTATGGTGTGCTAATGTAATTTATTAGCATGAAAGGAGAGCTTCTACCCAGTAATCCTATGCAAATAATATCAATTACTCTGATACAATGTGAATCTAATTTATGGGCGTGAACGAATAACTTATCGCTATCACCCTGGGAAACATCACGTAATCTATGTTTGTGTGAATGAATTGTGGTGTATGAATGAAATCATGAATGTAGCAGCTGACCAGAATACACCGAAGCAAACGGTCTCACCACGGAAACTGGTGTGAGAATGTAATTTATTAGCGCGCATGGACGGACCTATTTCCAATTACCCAGAGAGATATTGAATACTCTGGGGCAGCGGGAATGAAGTCTGCTTGGTGAATGTAATTTATTAGCATGAGTGGCTTCTTCCCAGATGCCTGAATATCAAGTAGTCTGGGGCAGTATGAAGGAATTATGATGTGTGAATGTAATTTATAAGTGTCAGCGCAGCCCCTAACCATCACCCCAATTGCCCTGAGGAATATTGAGTGGTAATTTGAATTCTGGCGAGTGGAAGGTTTACCCATAATCTCCTTGAGAAAAATCAACTGGAAATTTGTGGTAGTTTGAAGAAAATCTGTTGTGTGAATGTAATTTAATATCATGAATGAAATGCTTTTCCCCATATCTCGAGTAATATCAACTACTCTGTCTTTCAACATGATTTATCTAGTTCTGTTTCTTTTCTATTTGTTATTAAGTTATTTTATTCATAATTGACTTGTCCCTCTGGGACGTAGAGGCTAGCCATGAGGTCAAAGAAATCATTCTTTTTAACGGCCCCCTTGCGCCGAACGTGAAAAAACAAATGCTCTCAGTGTAATTAACTAACGCAAGTTTTCAAACAGAGAAGAGATCTCCTGCTCAATTATGGAAGAACACGGCAAAATATAATATTAATAATATTGTAAACGAACTACAGTTAAATGTATAAACTTTAGGCTAATATAAGTTGTAATTATTGGCAATGTAATCTTACTGATTATAATACATTTTTATAAAAATTTTACTTCATTATCCGTTTAATTATTCTAATTATTTTGTTTAACGTTCATTATTTCTTATTGAGAGTGTGCTTGGAGAAATTTGGGGAAAAATAGAAATCTGAATCGCTCATTCTTACCTGAATGGAAGTGAGGAAGTGTGATAAATAACGGGACGTAAGTACGCTTAATGTGTTGCGCGGGTCTTATAGTCGGTCGAACCACGTCATCTGTCACCTGACTTGTCAAACGTCATTTCGGCTTTCCCAGTTTAAAGTATTGCTATTCAAGTCAATTTAGGGAAGTAAAGAAATATCTAGGACTTTCGTCGAATTAATCTACCAGTCTAGACGTTTTTAAATTTGCTCTGAAAAAGAAATATGTAAAATGATTGTACATTGCGTTGGCAACTTTTAAACGATAAATACTAAATTGCCAGATAATTTCGTTTTTATTAGTAAGGTAAGTAGTTATTTTATTTGTGTAGTGAAGAAAATAGGAGGGGTGGGGTAATAAGTAAAATTTGTTGAATTATAAATCCACTTATGGTTTTACCTGGTTTAAAACCTATTTGTAGCAGAAAGTCTTTTGAACATTTATTAATAAAGTAAGTATTAATAAAATAAGGAATGTTTTGTATTTTATGTATTCTTGTTGTATTTCTCTAAACAACCAACAATTATTAAGGTAAGAGGGCTTATTTAAAGATTTGTCAACAAGGGAGACGCGTCCAGATCTCCCTACGATCCCTCGTAATAATCTTTCAGAAATTTCTAGTCCGTTGAAAACAATTACATAAGTACTCAGAACAGAACAAAATTCTACATCTGTATTTAAATTATTCCCCTTGGTAATTTCTATGAGCGAAGGAGAGAAATTGGAGAAGTACAAATCTCGGATATTGTTGATAGGCTTTTAAAGTGAGACGACTGGAGCGAAGCTCGGGCCCGGGCGCATTTCGAGAAGAAATATTTCCTTATTTGCACTAAGTCTTACTGCAAAGCATTCATCATAGAAACAGTGAGATGAATCTTAATCTAATTAGTTTTATGCGACTCTAAAAGAAATTTGCAGAGGCCGAGGGCGACACGGAAACGAAGAGTTATGGCCCCCTCAATGCTCAACTTTTGCTATAATTTTTAGGGATTTAAAGGCGATATTTAATTGAGTCTAGAGACACTTAAGGAGGTTGTCCGATTCTTGGCAAATTATCAATAAACGCTGGCGAATTACTTATTTATATTTAGAACGCAATAACCTAGGAACTGAACCAGGACAGTTATGAAGAAATATTGAGCTTTGCGTCTAATGGTATTTGTTGCAGTTGTATTTCAGGCGGCAGGTAAACCACGAGGAGATGACGGAAACTTCTTACATGGAAATTAGTGTTCTGTTTACATTTTAACGACTTACAGTTTCAAAAATAATACGAATTGACAAGAAAAATAAAAAATACTCTCAATATATTGCCATTAGCGACAGTTGACACCAATTTTTGGCGTAGAAGTTAAATATGTAATACAATTTTTAATTTTGATGCAGGATGTTGATATATAAGAAACTAATAATAAATTGTTAAAAGAAGAATTTTCAGAAAAACGAAAACCACTAACTTGTTCTCCAGCAGAAGAGAAATTGTGCTAAAGATACACAGGATCCCAGCGCGCATAGACCATAGTACTTCTGGATGGACCCTTGTAAATTTTAATTGATGGAAAATGAAAATCGTAACTTTGAGAATGAAATTCAATGTTCAAAGAATCTGAGGTTTTAGAGAAACCTTAAGAGGTTTCTCCCTTTGTCTTCTTTCTCTCATTCTCTCTCTCTCTCTCTCTCTCTCTCTCTCTCTCTCTCTCTCTCTC
>CM077100.1:15374985-15388452 GCA_039619505.1 Cimex hemipterus
TCTCTCTCTCTCTCTCTCTCTCTCTCTCTCTCTCTCTCTTATTTACCCGGATGGCTCCTAAGATTTACGATTTGGCTTTCGACTTTAGCATCTGATGCGCTGTACATAATTTCACAATAGCGTTGACATTAACGAATCATACTAAGCTCTTTTATTTAAATTGGCATCCCATATTTTTTCGTTCAGTTTATGATACTAAATTAGTTCATAAGAAAAAAAATCAAGACGATTGGTGAAAAAGTACCGATTATTCTTTTTAAGAGAAATTTTATTTTTGGTTTATCTTTTTCGAATTAGCTAAAAAGCCTCTACGAATAACTCATGCCTTTTTAAAGTATGCATTTGGTTCTGTATTTTGTGATTAGCGCGACTAAACTGTTTAGCATTGCACATAAACCAGAGTATGGTATGTATGATGATGGTGCAATATTTTCAACATAAAAATCGAAATCTTCCTTATATCATGTGTTTTTGGAGGTTTACTACGAAAATAAAATTTGTGCTTTTTACGTAAGAAATTCCCAATTATAGTTATAGGAGAAAACGTATTGGGCTATAAGAAACTTATGAAAATTACAAAATTATTAATTTTGTCGGAACTGGTTGGGGGGGGGCATATTGTTTTGCTACAAACATAGTGGACTTAGAGTCCAAGAGCAATGCTTTTTTCTCAGTTTGTACAACAACCATGAAGAAGTGTGTATGTATAAAATGTATAAAAAATACTTCAACACACTTGAATACCATTTTTTAAACGAAGTTTTGGAATGAGAATAATATCATTAATAACCAGTTTTTGAATTTCTTATCAATAAATCTAGTTGTTTACATTCTATTCTACTATTTGAAATTAAAGAGCTGGGTATGATTTCAGCAATACGCTGTAATAAACATTAATGGCTTGATTACGCGTTCCATTTCTACGCCAAAAATTTGCCATTCAACAATTAGTCTTGCTTTTCTTGAAATAACGTACAAAATAAAATATACACTTTAGCGAGTTTCTAAAGTTCTTGAATAAAGGTTAAGTAACATTTTATTGATTCTGTAACTAGTGACAGAAGGATACTGTAAAGTTGTCCTACGACGGAGCTGTAAATTCATACTTCATTTCTAAACAACAAATATTACTAAATTAATTACCATTTAATTGCTATAAATTTGATTTTGTGACAAGTATCGGATAGAAAAATTGTCTAACTAAACAGATGTTTTGAATCAAAATTGAAAATAAGAAAATTTCTAAAAATTAAATTAAAGTTCAATATGTCCGCTCTTTTATATACGAAAGAAAGTTTCATTTTGAATATTTAATTTTGTGACGTTTTTTGCTTTTTCTCGAAAAACAAGTAACAAGGTAACTGTCCTGGGTTTGAATCAAGTAACATAGTTACATATTTTTTTTTCAAAACAAATTTCGTAGGGTTTTCAACGCTCTTTCCATTGGGGTAATTAAATTATAGTATTATTAAGATTTTATGAAAGACGGGGGACTTAAGGAAAAAAGTTGTGAAAGATGAAGTAACTTAAAACGCTTTTAGTCCAATTTGACATGTAGGATAACCTCCTGAAGTATTGACGTCTATTCACGGGACACCTTGTTTATTAAAATGTAAATTACAACTTTATAAAAAAAAAAGTAAGTGAGAATATTGCATTTCGTTGTTTGTATGTTGAATGAAGTTGTCTGCTACTGTTAAAAGGCGTCTCAATTACAGCTCAAAAGAGACGTCTGAAAAGGTAGTTAAGGTCGGCGGCGGGGAAGAGGAAATATATTGAATTGGCGATGCAACAGGGCGTGTTACGTGAAATGGGTAAAAAGTGGATTTGGTTTGGTCGGAGGCTGTGAGCGGCATCTCAATATTCGGCCCTTGGATTGATGCAACACTTGTCAAAACACCGTGAAACCATTATGCTAATTTAAGTTTCTCCCTTCGCCCTCCCGTTTTGCATTTTTTTCCCTTCTTTCTTTTATGGCGGAGATAAAGATCGGCTACTTGGCGTCAACCGACCGTTTGAATCTTGGAAAATGCACAATATTCTAGCTCATAAGACGGGAGGTGCCCCCGGCTCTAAAACGGGCTCTAAACGATAACAATGTGAGCGAGGGAAGACAGCGGTATAATTTAATGTTCGTCCGATATGAAATACGGCTGGGTTTCAATTTTTACAGGCGGTACCCACTTATTTCAAACTTTAAGGACGCAATTTCTACTACATTTACAACCGTCCTGAACGTTAAAAACTTAGTTTTGAAATGTAATAGATATTTATTCTGGTGGGCTGAGTGCATCAACTAACTTTTGCAAATTACATTATTTAACTTGAATTATAAATCTCTGCTTTCACTCGTGGCATTGTCGCCTTTGGGTTGAGAGAAATAAAACAAAATGCAAGGTAAAATTTTGAACCAGGTAGAAAATTATTGCTTTAAATCTATTTTTCTTTCTGTTCACTATATAATTTATTATTGACATCTATTGGTTTCAGATTGGTTATTGCCTGAATTAAAAAACAAATTAAATTGTTAACTGCCAAGGCTTTGACCTCTATGGTCATCATCAGGACCTAAATTAATTGCGATTTATGAATAAGTGTTCTTACAGTGGATTTTAATATTTTCAACATGGTAGCTTCTAGATTGTCTATCGGTTAAACTAACCACATCAATCCGAAATATTTTAAGAATTAATTTTGTATTTACGATTTTGAAAACACATATAAAGAAATAGATTATGTTCTCTCGATACAGAAGAAAAGGTTGACTCCGAAATTTCTTAAAACGATACTTTTTTTTAAAATATATTTTCATAGTTACAGCTGCCTGAAGAAAGAGGTTGTAAATCTCTAATACTAGCAGCATCATCACTTATGGATCATCACCACATCAACATCAATTTATGGATTAACTTTGTATTTAAGCTTTTCATAGCCTTTGTAATGAAATAGATTAAGAAACCTGAAAAAGTTGACTCCAAATATTAGGGAAACAATAATTGTTAGCAATTATTGCTTTGGCTAAGATGAGAAGAAAGAAAATGAAAAAGAAAGATAAAAAGGTGCTGCTAATAGAATTAGCCGAGGGCTGAGGCCAATAAAGATGTAAATAATATGTACAAGAATACTTTTTTTTTAGCAGTTGGAAAAAACATTATTTTGTTGATAATAATAATAGACAAATTTTAGAGTTCTTTTAACGTCTTTACATTAAATATAGATCATTAGTGCATGGACAATAACTTCTAACTTCTTGACCTAACAATAGAAATTAAAAACAAACGTGGAAAATTATGGCATCCCGTTATTTGGAAAAAGGTATAGTTTCCAATTCATGTATTTCGCTCAGTTTAATTTATGTTGCGCAAACGAATCCCCTTACAGAAACAGCTTTATACAGCAGAATGTACGTTATTTATAAGGAAATGTTTTCCAGGGTTGTGCATAAAAGGGCAAATGAAGAACGGCGGTAAATAATGAAAAACAATCATTCATAGCTATGACATTCTGTAATTTATAAGTTTCTGTTTTTGTTGAAATAACATGAGATCGATTTAGAAAAGCGGCTTCGTACCAGAACACAGTTTGTTAACTAGTAAAAGCAAGTCTAAAGAGTTATTTCTTTGGGTTGCCTTACATCAAGGTATCATAAATTTTAAAAAATCGCCGGCATTGTTGGTACCTTGTACTTGTACTAATATGCTACTGTTAATGTCCTCGCGAACATAAAAACGAATTATAATGAAGGTTGACAACGTTGTTATTTGATTCAAGAGTTCAATTTTAATTAACTTTTTCGATGGTCTGATTTCTTGGTAGCAACTCAAGAAGAGATGTTCATCCCTCTTTTTTCTCTCGTTCACTCACTCTCTCTCAATCTATCCATTTCAACTAGTTTTTTGTATGAGAGGTTGTTCGTGATATATTTGAGTTGTCTTTTAAATGAAAAGTATGTATTAATTTTCACTTATCCCCTATCTCTCTCACTCTCTCTCTCTTTCCGTCTCACTCTCACTCACTCACTCTTCTTTTGCAAGAGATGTAGTTCATAACAGAAATTTTAGTTATTTTTTAAATGAAATGTTCATTCATTTTCTCATTACTCTCTCTCTCTCTCTCTCTCTCTCTCTCTCTCTCTCTCTCGTTCTCTTTCTCACTCCCTTTTAATTATTTATTTTTTTGTAAGAAAAGTCGATCGTGATATAAATTAGAGTTATTTTTTTAAGTGAAAGATATTTATTCATTCATTCTTTCTGCGTCTCCCTCTCTCTATTCTGTTTCTATTCCTCTCTATCTCTCTCTTTACTTCCTTTGTTTCTTTCTATTGCTCTTGTTTTAACGAAATCAGAGAATAATGCGTCTCAAGAAGAAAGTAAAAATAATTTAATGCACACTGATAAATAAAAAAACAAACAAATTGACATACATTTTTAGTTTTGCTTTACAAATTGCATTCTATTTTAATAGATCAAAGTGAAATTTAATGTTTGGAAGATTGCTGTTGAGAAGTCTTTCCTGGTTATTTCGTGATTATTCATATTTGTAAGGCAATCAGACAGCAGGTTAAAAATACGAATGAACCAACTGTAACAGGGTCAGGAGATTTACGACAGACGGCCCCACCCACGACAATTTTCATCTGGGAGACGAATTATTATTTATACACAGTGCATAGTTTTGAAAGCAATACATCAAAGCCCTGGATGTGGAAAAGAGAAAAATTCGAAGGTTATAAAAATCTACCTGACCAATTGTCCACTTATGAAATAATGAAGCAAAACGAGACAAAGGACGATTTTTCACATGACCCGCCGCTGCTTTCACAAAGGGCATATCCGCCTGCGTAATGAGCCGGAGGTGAGGTAGGACGTCGAAATAAAAGAAACCCAGGCCCTATACTTATCTACATAAACCCCCTTGTAATAATTAAAATGCCCATGTCGTGCCTAACGACACCAGCGGCGAAATCAATTGGGGGACACGTCCTCGCCTGAAGTATTAGGAGAACTAACTGGCGTACAGTACGTGTCCTTTGCCACTCTCACGCCTCACCAATCCATACCTAATCCCTCACAACAGTTCATTATCGAAAGAAAATATGTGCTTATAGTTGTTGACCGTCGTCTAAACCCACAAACGTTGGCCTGGTAATCATAGGTAATCACCGTTCGTGCGCACCTCCGTTAAAGTTCGGCGGCGATAGTTAATCGCAAACATTATAAATACCTGTGCATAATTCCATTATAAAAGTAATTTATTTTCATCTTTACAAGAAAATTTAAAGTAAAATAAGAATGGAAACAATTGTTAATACTAATTGAGTTCCTATTACGCGTCTGTCACTTACACAATTGTACGGTAATTTCAGTTCTGCAAAACTATAAATTGAGTTTTCCAGAATCAGTATTCTATAACTCATAAATAAATAAATTGTCATTATAAGATAAAAACCAAACAAAATCATTTAATTTGTCAGTCAGCCACTAGCTTAAATAGAAAAACATTCAAACATTTAACTAGTTTTAAAATTTTTTCTTACGATTGTTCAGCAAAAATATTTTTTAAATAAATAACCTTCTTTTGTATTTCGAAGTTAAACTGCATTTTTGAGAATACATACATATTTCAAAAACTGAAATAATCAAAATTGAAATTAATAATATATTAAATATTTTATGTAATGGTATGAAATTACGATCGTAATGGGATAAATGCAATTGCAACGAGCATTATCTAGAATAGGTTAAATTTGTGCAACACGTTGGCAAATGCTCTTGGGTTTGTTCCAATGCACAATGTCCGTCTACAAGGTAAATTGACCATTTGTCGTTACTTGTGTGTATGCATAGGTAAGGTTATGTTTATGGTTGGGTTAGGTTTTATAGCATTAGTGTTAGGCTAGGTACGGTTAGAGGCTACAACAATGGGTTTTCCAAAGTAGTAAATTCTATTTATTTTCATTAGTTGGTGTTATGATTTATTTACCTATTTAATGGTATTATTTGCCAATACACACACGTATTAAATTTAAAAAAATCTTATATTATAAGTAACAATTAAAAGTTGATGTTAGTTTATTATTGTCGCGCGTATGAGTGTATCGACCAAAAATAACAATAAATTCATACAGTTTACATTATGGAAGACGAGAAGGTCTTAAGAAATTTACGGTGCCGTTCAGATCGATAGGTCTAGTGGTGGAGAAGTGTTGAAAACGGGGTTTCAGAGACACATGTTTTCAATGAAAGGGTTGATAAGAGGGAGTCGGGAATATTTAAACATAAACAGATAGGAAACTGTGTGGGAAATCCATGGAGGCTGTGGTATTGTGTAATTATAAGGAAAGGGGAATGGTAGTGGTAGAATGAAGTGATGTAGAAGTAAGGCGATAGCCTACGGGCTCGGAGGGGGGGGGAGCTCTGCTAACAATACCCGAGCATTAGTATGGAAACATTTTAAAGGGCTCGTTGCATTATTAATCCCCCAATGCAGATAAGAAGAAATCAATTTGCATAGCCTCCATCCCAAGATCAATACAAACATAGCCAACGCCTACCAGTCATTACGGAAGAAATATCTTTCCCCACTTTATTTCTGCAACTCTTCCTCTTCTTTGAAGTTGATCTCTTAAGCAGAGGTACTTCCTCGTTTTTTTATTTTTCTTGATCCCTTACAACAATTTATGGATTAATACTTTCTGCTAGTTAATTTTTCAAATGTTTTGTAAACTTGGAATTAAAACATTATTACCCTACATCCTTTGCTACCAGATATTTTCGTTATTGCACAAATACATAAATTTGCTGAAAGAATAATAAATTTAAAAAAATATATTTATACATCTTCAGTTTCTCCTTTTATGGGCTTTCACGCGTGTAATTAAAAAAAAAAAAATGTAAATGAGAAAAGTAATTTTGTTATGTGTGCAATGTGTGAAAAATATTGCTTGTGGACCTACCGACCGAAAAAAAAACACCATTGCAATTGGATGATTGTAAATAAAGGTACGAATGCAATTGAACAATCTTTAGGATACCTTCAGAAACTCTACTTAATCCTCATGCTTGATTCATCAAATTTCAGATGCTACAAGGTTATGTTTGGGAATTTGTAAAATAATTTATATACTTCCCTTTGTTCAATTCCTGCAATATTTGCTCCCTGTAATAATACAATAAGAATCCGAATTTGTCAGTTTTCATCTCATGCTGGACAAAAACCTTGGAATTATTAGTAACTAAGACATGGGTGATTTATGTCATGCTCAAGAGGTTTAGTGACGAGGAGAAAATGAGAGAATGATCGAGAGAAGTGGGGAGAAAGAATAAGAGTAAATTACGTAACAATTGTAAAAAGAAAAAAAGAGTAAAATTGATAAAGAATTAGTAAATTAAAGACAGTGGGAGAACGGTAGTAGGAAGTATGCACGATTTATGGGCCGACAGACAGGTAGTGGTAATACCCTGCTCTCTGCTAAATTCTTCGTTTCTTTTTTCGCACATATCTGTCACCGACTCTCATAATTTTTTTTGTCTTGTTTTCAACATCTCCCAGTTGCCAGAATGCTTAGTTGGGAGGAAAAGTGAAATAAATACTAAATTAAAAAGAGAGAAAGAGAAACAGAGAGAGAGAGAGAGAGAGAGAGTGAGTGAGAGAGAGACGGACAGAGAGACAGACAGACAGACGGACAGAGGAGAGAGAAGGAAAAATAAACATTGCTAGGTAATTAAACGAGAAAAAATATTGTTTGAATAAAAATATCAGGAGAGATGTTGATAGGATAGATTGAGAGAAAGAGAGAAAGAGAGAGAGAGAGAGAGAGAGAGAGAGAGAGAGAGAGAGAAAGAGGGGGGGTTGAGATGTGACGTGAATTGAATTGCCTTAAACCCCATTATTTATAATACTGGCAAATTACAGTTATACTGACTTTTCTTACAATCAGCGAGTTCGATTTTACAGCAATAAATAAATAAATACAACACAAAAAATTAATACGATTATAGAACATACTTAGTTTTTACTTTAAACGATTATGATACTCTATACATAATACAAGTAAACAGAAACTAGTGTGGATAAATATATAAAATCTTTAAGTAGAAATATAGAAGAAAAAAAAGAAAAAGTGAAAAATATATAATGATATAATAACCTTTAACAAGAGAATTAAGGAACGTATTTGGTGTGTGCGTGTGTGTGAGGGAGAGTGAGAGAAAGAGAGCGAGAGGGAGAGAGGGAGAGAGAATGACTGACTGAGTGATGTATTATGAAAATCACATTCTCGGCCAATTCATACCTTATTTGCAATTAAAATTGATATTAAAACTTTGCAAGAGCTTGTGAACCATTTTCTTCTTGAACCTCTTATGCTGTCATTTTTACTTACATCTTTAATAAAATATAACTTTTGTTAGTTAGCGTTGGGTAAAACGCAAGCAGGAAAATTTACAAAACTATACATTTTTAGTCGCCATGAGGTAGTTCGATTACAGTAAAACGTATATAATTTTTAAACTATTGTACCAGAAAGGGAAAAAAATCAATTTGTAGGCGCGGAATTGAGAGCTTTTTATTGAAATACCATAGACGATTTATTTCTGACATGGTGATGTAAGCAAATGTGTTTTTTCACAAGAATCAGTGTTGAGAAACACTTTTCTGTACCAAAAGATACAAGCATGAAATTGTAAATTGTAAAAACATTGTAAACAAATCAAAAATGCGTTGGTTGTATTATTTTAGATTTTTAAATGATACAGTGGCCTGTAATATTGTAGAATAATCGAGATCGAGCTCCTTTTCAACAAACGATTCAACGTGGATTAGAGACGGTGGATAAGAAGAAGATTAATTAGCTTCTCAATTGGTGGGTATATGAACAGTGCATACAGCCCGAAAGGCGATCAATTTCAATTAAAAAGAGATTGAAAAAATGACTAATTGACCCTCCCATTCCCACGTTTGGTCGAATTATTACACAATAGTACGTATAGACATATTATTTAACCAAAGAAGTGTGAATATAAAAATTCTGAGATAACTTTTCCATTTCGAAATGTATATGTTAATCTGCGTGAAAATTGTTAAGTGAACTGGTGTTGTCATGTGAAAGATTTTCTTTAAATTACCATAATAAGTTATTATTCTATTTAATTTTTGAAGCGGTATACTAAAAAAATGTACATCCAGGGGATACAAGATATTTTTCGAATATCAAAAAATTGAATTACATAAAATTTCACAGTTATGAGTCATGGAACAAGGGCACTTTTGCAAAAATGAAGATGATGCATTATTATTTTTAATAGTGTGTGGTATCCTGTTGGCACTGTGACAATGTAGTAAGAGACAAGCCGTTTCTAAAAAATAATTACTTGTCGGAGAAATGCGACATAACAGGGGCGGTCGAGTTCGGTTTTAGTTTTAGACGTTTTTTAATCAATACTGTCTCTATTTATAAACGGGTAACTGAATATAGTTTATTTATTAAGCTGGCCTGACTGGCTCACCTATATATTTGGCCGGGGCGTTAGTACTGGCAACTGACCAGAGTTGGAAAAATTGTCTGATCTTTAAGACGATCCGCCCATTTTTAAATTTTTTTTTGTGTGTTTCCATAATGTCCAACTTTCTTGTCGGTTGATAGGAAGATTATTTTCATTTGGTTTTAAAGCCGAGAATAGCTAGAATGGGTAAGATCAGTAATACACGATATATCCGAGTTATCACAAAGATAATATATAGTGAGTGAAATATAAAGGGAATGAGATAGTAGATATAAGAGGTTTATGAGATAGGGTAGAAGAAAGAATAAATTGTGTGCGAGAGAGAGAGCGTGGGAGGAAGAGGAGAGAAAGTGAAAAAGATAAATAAAGATAGTACAGATAGTCGAAAAATTAAAGAGAAAGAGAGAGAGAGAGAGAGAGAGAGAGAGAGAGAGAGAGAGAGACAAAGATGAAGAGAGATACAAAAATATTGAAAAGAAAGAGATAGAGAATGAAGACTGAGTGGGAGAGAGTAAGAAATAGGAAGAGAATAAGAGTGAGATGAGGGAAAGTAGGATAAATGGAAAACGTGAAATTTAATGGGAATGGGAGCAAATCAGGTGAGACTGATATCGTACGAGAGCAATGAAACTGAACCACATGGAAATAAAGAAAGTAAACGAGAAAGGGAAGTAGATAGATAGGTTAGGTAGGTAGGTAGGTAGAGGTAGAGAGCGAGAGTGAGGGAGGGAGCTAAGAGGGAGAAGAAGAAAGAGCGGCGAGAATGATTTGAAGGGGGCGAAAGGTAGAATGGAAGAAACGGAAAGAGACTGGCAAAGACTGAAAGGGAAAGACAGAGAGAAAAATTAAGGTTTAATTTTTTTAATGTTGAGTAGTTATGAGAAAACCACGGTTTGAAACTAGTACGTTGAAACAGTATTCCACTGGAACTGATTAGACTCACAAATGTTGGAATACAATCATTTAATCATTGACTTAAAAAAGAAAAATGATAAGCCATTGGTTTAAACATTTTTTTCTCTGAGTCTCCCAAGTCAGAATACAATGGCTTATTTGTATGATACGGGTGTGGTCTTGTCGGGAGTTTCTGTGGCGATGTCGAGGGGCGAAAGAGAATGAGTTTAGGGCCACTATTGGTGACACCCGGAAGTGTCGGCAAAACAAAAAACCCCTCTACAGGGCCGAGGGTGTGAAATTTTTTGCTCAAGTTTTCCTTATCTGAGAGAAGGCGTCCCTCGAAGGGAGGGCGCTCAGATAGGGATTAGTGATCAATGGGCTACAGTATAAATATGTACTCACAGATGCATATGTCACTCCAGATCGATCAACAATGTTATATGCATTGCAATGAGGCCGGATTACAATCGACTTCTTAGCCAGGAGAGTAACATATCTCTGTCAAATATGAGGACGTCTCTCTAAAGTACCACTCAACATCCCTTCCGTTTTGATATTCATCACTGAAATATTTTGACAGGCAGGCCGCAATAGACCGAACTAGAACTGAAAACAACCTATTGTGTACGTGACATTTTTGATTCCTATTAGATCATCGAGGTCTCCTTTCGATTTTCAAACATCCTCCCGTACCCAGGCCCCCGAGGAATTCCAGGTTCAATTCTAAATATCAAAATATTTCCTAAGCGTATTTTATCAATGTCAACTTTTGATCACGTCTACATTACCAAATGGCATACGAATGATTTACGGTTTAGACTGAAAACATCGTAAAAATATGTTTACTTTGCCATCAATAGTTACACTGAAAGTGATTGGACAGTCTGGAACTCACGATATTAATTAATTTTTTGCTACTTTAATTATTGTTCAGAAGTATAATTCGTGTGTAGCACATCTCTTTTTTCCTCTCCTCCCCAACAATCGCTCATTCTATCTCTCTCACTCTCTTCTCGTAGTTTCTCTCACTCTCACCCTTACCCTTTTACTCTATCTATTTCTATCTACCTTTGTTCTTTTCCTTGCGCAGTCTTTCTCTTACTCTCTTCCTCTCTCTCTCTCTCTCTCTCTCTCTCTCTCTCTCTCTCTCTCTCTCTCTCTCTCTCTCTCTATTTTCCCTTCATTTACAAACCTTTGCAGATCACCAAATTTACGTAAGATTTCTCGCTTACTGTAAAACAGTAAGTTTGGAACCAGCATTTAAGAGTTTTATTTTAAATAACACCATATTCATTCAGTCATTCATTATTTTATCTCTCTCTCTCTATCTCTATCTCTCTATCTCTATGTCTATCTATATATATAAACGGACATTAACACATCGTCTTTAATTTGAAGAAGGAGGTGGTCATTACAAAAACTTCGATAAAAAGTCGATTTGCAAAAAATATTCCAAATTCTCAGTGTAGACACCCGTGTATTCAGAATGAGTCATCGTATTGTATAAATGGCTTACCCAAGTTGATCGCAGGCATTGGCACGGTCTAAGGACTTACTGCCAAACAGTATTAGCAGATTTATTACAGTAATTTACTTCTCAGTACAGCCCACGCACTATGATGCATTCTGCTATTTTGGTCATCCGTTGATTAATAAGTATTCTCGTATGTAAACGACCCTGTATTAAATTTAAAACGTGGATTGTTCAACGTGCACCAATCGATCATTTATTCATTTGGCCATGGTGGAAACGATTATGGGTTTTGTAACGAACACCCTAATTACACTAAGTCTTCTATTTTTTTTTTTTTTTTTTTAAGAAAATATTTGAGATGAAAATTTTTAATATTTGTTCGTGATAGAAATAAAAATGAAAAAAAAATCACTATTTTAATGGTAGTTTCTATCCTCATCCATGAAGTTAATGAGTATATTCCCGGATCTATTCAGTCCGTCTTTACCTTGCGCTTATAGTTATTCCCGTGTTCACTTTGTGATAACTTAATAAGACCTCTCGTCTTCTTTTTTGTTTCTTTTGTAAGTTTATTTGTAAATAACAGTCCTTACTAGAAATCAAATTATGACAATTTTATCTATTATCACAAATCCATCAGTTGGTTCGCTGATTGAACATTTAGATTATCTTAACTGAGTTTCAAAACATGGTGTAAATGTTGGTTACCAAGAACAAAACGCAAATCAAGAGATTGAAGCAAAATTTAATTATTGCTAATGCTTAAAAAAAGTTATTATTTTTTCTAATTGATGTTGTATTTGAGTACTCTAGTTTCCCATCAGTGTATCAACTAAGTTAACAATGTTATTAGTTTGCAGTCAGGTTACCTTTACACTTAAAATTTTCCAGAAAAGCAGCCCGTCCTATTTTCGGATGTCTCCATGTTGTCTGAAGTGTAACGAACGGTAGTAATCATTTTAGTCGGCCAGACCTCTCTAGGTTGTTCTGCCAGACGCGTTTCGGCATTTCGCCATCTTCAGGGTGTCTGTGATTTCCAAATGCTTGTGAATTGCCTCTCAGGGAGGTGTCTCGCGAATTCATGGATAGAAGAATGGCTGAATGACAACTGATATAAAAATGCAAGTCTTCTGATAAGACATTCTCGCCCAATTATGCTGGACTTACCGACTTTTTTTTATAAATTTCTATAAGACTGAAATTTGGTCATCATTTGGCCTATCTTCCCTGGGTTGCTCTCGCAGACGCATTTCGACATTTCGCCGTCCTCAGTGGTATTTGGATTCTTCAGAAGTAAGCAGAGAATCTTACCTGATCTGAAAGAAGCCGCCAATCAGGTGTGATCGGATGATATACAAGTAGTTGAAGGGACTGATGAAATTAAAAATCCGAGCACGGTGGCCGCAACGGTCGACACGGCGCTCAACACTGTAAGGTGAAGGTCCCGGGTTCAGTTCCAGCGGCTCTGCACTCGAACCCGGCATATTAACGAATGGGCTATTTTTTCAAAAACACCGGCACCCTGATACGACATCTGCTGTTGCGAACCCTCGTAAATATATATATATATATATATATATATATATATATATA
>CM077100.1:15388852-15415336 GCA_039619505.1 Cimex hemipterus
CGATATATATATATATTAATATGGAAAATATTGACGTTCCGCCCTCATGTAGGACAAGAACCCTTCCGTAATTATCCGTTTTTGAGGAAACGTGGGAGACTTAGGCAACAATGAAGAATGTGCCATGCCAACAGCCTTGTGACAGAACCAGATCAGCGAGGACATGTAGACCAAAATGACCATATCGTAACGTAATATAACAGTCTATGACCACTAAAATTCAGTCTTAATTTTAAAAAATCTGTATGTTTCTAAGTGTTGATAAAACACCAGATCCAAAACAAGTTTTTACGGAGCCTGATGCATTTCGACCAACAACGTCCGTTTACTCTCGCATTTTCAATTAAAACAATGGTGTTTGCTGGACAGAGAGTGGATAAGTTCATGTTGAACTGATCTCCAGAAAAACAGAGTGAAACATAAACCTGAGAGTGGTCAATATCGATTCAACAATGAAAAATATGTAATAATTTTAGGGGGATGCAATTGATTAGGTAACGGACCACCCTTTCTTCCGATTAAAATACAAACTAAAACGTTCCTCATGTTAGCCATGTTTGCCTAAGTAGAGCTGGTTACAACTAGAATCTGTTGCTTAATTATATTTTCTTGAGTTTATAAATGGAGTGGTTTTTTTCTTGCCTACCATATAAAAACCAAACAACTCGTGAGACAGGAACAAAAATACTTATATAAATAAAAGCTAAAACACAGCTTGGAGATGAAAGAGAGAAGTGTAAACAACAAGCTTCTGAGGGATCTCGGTATCAATTCCGGGCGGACAGTTCGCATCAGGTTTTCGCATTAAACAAGAAAACGGGGGAGTGTATTGTAAGAGGCCAACAATAGAGGGAACCTATTGTCGCCCCTCCTATATTGCTCATCCAAATGTGACTCCATTTCCATATCGATTTTTCACGAGGATTCTCTCTTCCTCCTTCCTCCGAGCTAGGGGATGCAAATGACTTGGCCCAATCACTTATAGTCTTTGGTCGTGATGGTTTGCCCATCCGCTTTTACTACTCCCGTCCAATCAAAAAAGTAAAAGTCACTTCGTATTTATGAGATTTATGAGATACATCTATGCAAAATGGGACACTGAAGTTCGTCTTGCCCGTTTTAGCCAATTGGAACCGAAACATAAATCTTTGCGAATGAAGTTGATAGAAAACATCCCTATAAAGATATCGCATCTCCATACGTCACTTTAGGCGACTAACATTGACCACAGAACGATCAGGAGAAAAAAGTTCAAACGTAAGATGCTTATGGAGGTAAAATTTTTATCCTCTCGTAAATATTTTTTAAAATAATTTCGTTCAATTCCTTTCATATCAATTCATTAAATGCTATAATTCACTACTAACTCTCTCCCTCCCTCTCTTTAACTCTCTGTACAAACATTTCACTCACTCTCACTCTCTCTCTGTCTCCAATCCAGCTCACATTTTCTTTTTACCTCTCCTTCAAACTCTTTCTTTCCGCTATCTCTCTTAATCATTGTCAGCTCTTTGTTTCTCTATTTTATTCTTTTTATTTATATTGTTCCCTTATATTCTCTTGTTCACTTTTATCTATCTTTCTCTCTGTCTTATACCTTTCTCATTTTCTCTATTCCCTCTCGTACTCACTTTATCTCCAACCTTTCCCGCAGGCTTACTTACTCTCCCTCTTTTTCTCTTTATATCTCTTACTATTTGTATTTTTATCGCCCTTTTTCTGTTCCCTCTTTCTCCATCACTCTCTCTCTCTCTTTCCATCTCTTACGATTTTATCCCCCCTTCTCGTTTCGCGCTCTCTAGCTCTCTCTCTCTCTCTCTCTCTCTCTCCCTCTCTCTCTCTCTCTCTCTCTCTCTCTCTCTCTCTCTCTCTCTCTCTCTCTCTCTCTGTCTCGCTGAACCTATCTCAGTATCTTATCTTCTTTAAAAAAAAACAAGATCCATTTTGTTTACAGTTCAACGAATATTTAAATGTTACAACTTAGTTAATATTAGATTCCAGTAAGTGGTTATTGAAATAAGGTCTGTCGGTGGTGGAATTTGTCCTCTCCCGGTTAAGCAAGCCGCCTGTCTTGTATCGAGCCTTTCAAAGAGGAAAGGGTTGTTCGTTTATTTCGTCGTAATTGTCGGGCGCAGCACGCGTTGGGCTTTGTCCCCGTTCAAGACATTTATAGAAGAGTGACATGTTTCATTTCGGAGTTGTCCTCGAAACAGCATGTACGTCAATTCCGGGCTTCGCACTCATTCAGAGGGAAAAAATCCCTCACCGATTTATATTTGGAGCGAGTGAGTGCCTTTGAAAGCGCCGAGCTTGATTGACACTATTCATTAAGGTGACAAAAAGCCCGCCCGTCCGCTCCGTACTTTATTTTATACAATTTTATCTACGCCGCTGTCTGGATGTGTAACGAGAAAAGTCGAGTCCACGATTTGTAGATATTAAAGACAAAGATCAGTTTTACTCTGTTAAGAGAAAAATTCTCCTGTAGTTGTCATCTACGCTTGTAATACTCTTCTTTTTGTATTTTCATTTTCTTTTTACGTACTAAATGAAACTCTGATGATGAATTAGAGAGACGACAATGCAGCTACATAGAAGAACCACACAAAAATCATTTGGTTGAAACTAAAATATTGAAAATCCACATAAATCCGATTAGTTTATTCATAGAGTGAATAAAAATATAAAAAGTTTGCTTTTAAGGAATTGGTACAACCAATAATTCATCAAAAAAATTTAAGTTTACCGTAAGTGGTATCTGTCGATCTGAGAGTGATTGATCACGGTCCATGTACCCTCGCTGGTTTACTTTCAAGTCATAGGAGCTTCAGATTCACGCCATTACCATTAAGGATTTTAATTAATTCATAAATGTATATAATTTAAATGTAAGTTTTCCCAGGAATTTATCGTATATTGTTTAAGGTGGATAGTAATCGTTCATCAGCGTTGTGGAAGTCATTGATGCGCTTTAGGCCAATATTTGCCCATCCTCAGAGCTCGACATACCTACTACAAAATAATAAAATAATATATAAACTAAATTATTGGAAAGACTGTTATACACCAAGTTATTTTCTTTATTTGGAATTAGGATTAAGACCTTTGTTTGTGTATACGTTGAGGAGTCATTTAAATTATATACAGCGGGTTTTGGGTCTGAAACAAGATCGTCTGCCCTACCTCCTTGCTCAGGAGAAAATAAAAATAAAATAAAAACATTTTTTGGTTTAAAGAATTGGAAGTGTTGTCTTCCGGATTGAACTGTAGTTCTCATATAAATTTTAAAGATGCGAAAGATTTTAAAAGTTGGGCAGTACAATTATTGCAGGCAGTAGCAACTCATCATAAAGAAGAATGTTTAAGAAAAGTGCAATGTTCTACATACCATTTAGTATACCAAAAATTGAATTTCGATCTTGGGGAAAACAATTACTTGTATAAGGAATACAACTGAAATTTGATCGAGGGTGTTTTTCGCGCGAGAGGTCAATTATTGTATTTAAATTTTAAGCCTTGGCTGGAGGAAAGAGGCCAAGCATGTTATACATACATGTAAACTAAAAACGGTGGAAAATGTATTTCATTTTTTGGCAGTTTGTCCAACTTTGGAGAACGTTAGGTTAATTTGGTTTCACAGATGTCGTTTGACATTCCGTGAGTATATAGAACTGTAAAATGGGAAAGATTGGTTTAGTTTGTGTAGATATATTGTAGATGCGCTGAATTGCAGAGATAATTTTATGTTATGTTTATCATTTGTATGTTAATTTGAATGTAAATATGTAAGGTTCAACTGGCAGACGACTAGATCATGCCATTACAAGTATTATTTTGTTATTTTGTAAAAAAATGTAATATTTTGTTTTCTTTTCTATACATACTTTTATTTTAAAAAACTGATTAGAAAGTATAGCATTTCTCACAAACCGGTTTTAGCAACTAGTATATCGAGCATGTATCGATTCATCGTCAGGATGCAAAGTAAATGCCACAATTCACGTTGAAAAAGTGTTTGTACATTTCAGCCTGACGATGAGCATTTAAACGTCGAAATCAGTACAGCTACTAAAACCAGTTTTTAAGTTAACTACCTTTTCAACTGGGCAATTGATATTTTCACTATACCTCAATTACTTTTATATGAACGAATTCCAAACATTTTTAATAATGAAACAATCGTTTTTTTTTATGTGGTTGGGAGTTGTTCACTAAATTTTTTGGTGATTCTAGGGATTAGTGTTAAGAATGAGCTTAATTTGTCTGTTTGCTTACTGCTGTGTAACATCGTCAGGTCAGCTGGTGGGCAAACTAACCCGGTTCAGAAAACCTCACTGTGTTAAAAAAGAGGAATGTCTTACCTTTTACTTCTCACCTGGAGAGGTCACACATAAGTCGGATGCAGACGGATGATCAGAGGAAAGAATAAATCAAGAAAAAAGGCATATAAACAGTATGCTAGTAGATTTGAGACTGTCGCGTCCGGAGCTTGCCGTAGGCTTAAAAACTTCTGTCTTGTCTCCGAACTTGGGTCTAGACAATTACAGAATATTGTCGCTACGAACGGTGAGAAGAAGAAATATTTCACATACGGTGAATTTTCATCAGTACTTATTATTTAAATTGTTGACAGACTTGGAATTGAAAAGTCTTTAGATGCAATTATCCACCATGGGAATCAATTAGACGTCAAATTTTTATTGTTTGCAAGTGCAGTCTAATTTATACTTCGAATCGTGAACGGAGATAAATTATTTTGTCCAATAAATTCGACGGAAAAGGGACGAGAGGAAAGTTACCAACGCCTGCTTAATATGTTCCATTAGGTAAGTTTTAATTAAATACCTTGGAGCTAGTGCTTTGCTCCTTTTTTAGATTCGTATTGCCGACGGATAAAATTCAATTTCCTCAGTAAAGAGCCCCTTAGTTTAGCGCTTCGACTTCGGAAAGCAAGTGACGGCAGGATTTTTGTACAAGGCGAGTACCAGCAAACATCAGTTTTGTTTGTTTATACACTTGTGTACAACTATTTAAATTACTTCAATGTTGCCGGAAGAAATTTTTGAACCTATATTTCACCCAACATCCCAACTAAATAACAAATTTTTGTTGATTATTTCAGGCCACTAAATAATGAGGCTCTTACCAGTTTCATTATATGAATCATATTCAATACCATGAGAGAAATTCATGCTATTAACCGGTAATAAGAATATAAAGTTCGATTCTATTACTCAAAAGAGTTCTACTACCACTCTTGAAACACCTCCAATCCTTAAAAGCTTCAGTATCATTCCATTACAGGGATGGGTGTTACGCATGGCAGCATCCTAAGTTCATTCCTGACTCACTATACACTGTAATTATCTATCTCAATGCCGATGAAACTATCGCCCATATTCGAACGTAAAGTGTTGCTCAATCAAGAAAACCGAGGGAAAACAATTACAGCAATGAGAGTCAATTAGAATAATTCGAAAATAGTTATATAATTAATAATAATTAGAATAGTTTGACTGAACTGAATAATGCAACTTGGTAAACACAACGAGAAAGCTGTAGTGGCCGAGTAGTCACATTCCTCGTCCTACCGTTCCATCATCAACATCATCTTGATGCACTATTCTTCACATATTCACACCTTCCTACGGCCAGGACCATTCTATTTCTCTCCCAGTGGTTCAACCAAGCCTTCCCACATCCAATGATACTAGTCAATCTAGTCTTTCGAAAACTTGCCCAAAGTCAACCTTACTACTAGCTAATACTAAATTCCAATTGTCCTCGAAACAGCAATCAACATTTGCTGATACAGACACCTCCATTAAACCGTCGACCTTCACCCCAACCCCTTAACAATTAAACTATGATTTTCTACCATGCGTTCCAATCTGCAAAACTACTAGTCCCTCATATCTTACTCTTTGGAAACATTGCGCATAATCACTGCTTCTTGTCCTACCTTACTACACATACAGGCCTTCAAGTTCCATTGTCGACGAAACAGCAAAATGTTATGCAGTCACCCCTATAAAACCCTGGACTCTCATCAAACTTTTCCTCTTGAATCTTTCCTGACAATTCTCTAAGGCTCCTAAAGCGCCAATGGTCTTGTGCCTCCCTAGTGATGAAAATATTCACTGTTCGGATAGTATTGTTTTTCGACTGTGTAATAACATTTGAACTTGTATTGGCGTGGATAATTACACCATAAATTTAATATTTTTAAATATAAAACCTCTTATTAGAATAATTGTACAATTGCTAACAAACGATCGAGAATTGACGAAAAAAAATTTTTTTTTATTCGTATTGCTTTACTAAAATTAGCCTGTTTTGTGAATTTATAATTTAAATATGTTTCGTCTAAAATTAATTACTTTCAAGTGTTTTGATTTAGTTAAATTTGAACACAAAAATATTGAATTAAATGTTTAATTTTTGGTATTTATGTACATTTTTCCCTATGAACACTCGTTTATATCGTCGCCTGGCTCTGTGCACATGGTGAAATTCACTTAAAAGTTTCTAAGTTAATAGCTAAAGGATGGCCACTGACCCGGAGTCTCGTATCTCCTACTCAAACAAAAACTTTCACTTTGGCTCATAATCACATATTTACAGTCATTTAATCTTAACACCGGTGGCCTATAAGCATACTATGACCTTGATGCAGTAATATTTTACAAGTGGATCGAAAGCACGGCCCAACTTGGACATTTTTCGGACCCTTTGTATAATTTATCACCTTATGAATGAATGAGATTCAAGTTGAATATGTAGCGAATAGAACCGTAAGTTTAATAAACTATATATCTCGTGTGTCAAAGAGGCTATGATTATTTTTAAAAAATCATTTGTAGTGACCTGAATAATGAAATAATAGTTTTGGCCAAGGGGCAAGATTGGAATACCGGCCGCGATGGGATTTAGTGAGATGATAAACTGAGTTTTCAACGAGTGCAAAACCAACGAGTCTTTACTCGAAAATAAATTGCTGTGTTGCCTATAGTAGAAAATGGAGGGGAAAAAAGAAAAATTGAAGCAAAGTATTGTTGATTTTAGTCACAATTATTTGCATGTCAAGTCGGAAAATAATGTCGTATGGGAGACCAGACCAAAATATTTAAATTATACTAGAACGGTCAGGCTTCTCATGGCTGTTTCAAAGAAATAATACGATCACTGAGAACATATATTATCATTGAATTTTATATTTAATACGTTTGGCGGAAGCTATGAAAAGTATCGGTCATTTTCATAATTTATCTTCAGATTAATTTTCCTATGAACACTTCGATATTATTAAAGATTATACAACGAATAAACCAATTCAGTTTATTTGTTATTTGTCCTTAATTATTTTCAGAACCCAACAGCTCTATATGAAAGCTCACGTTGTTTTCTCGTGAAAATCCTTAAAGCTAATTTTTGTTTTGGTTCAGAAAATAAAGCTGTCATGATAGTTTCATCATTTAATATAAATCAAAACAGTCTTAGTTTCTTGCATCTAAGATTTATCTAAGTTTACAAAAATAATCTGAGTACAGGAAATACTTTTTAATGGTATTGAAGTTTGTTTTATTTGTAAGGAAGAAAGGATTTCAGCAATTTTATCATTTTCATAATCTTTTCTTTATTTTCTCTTCAAATAATTTTTTTTTTTGGATTCTTTTAGAAATTATCAAGGATATTAGAACCAATAAAACTAATACGTTTTGACATGGATATGTCTTACGGCTGGGGGTCAGTCCGAAAGTTTAGCACGGAAATTGTTACCGCTACCGTGCGTCGGTGCACTGTTTACCAAGAGAACGAACTGGTGGGCAGGTGTTTTTAAAGTCGCGACGCGATTGACTCTTATGACGCGACGCGATTGATTCGTGTGACGCGACGCGATTGACGCGTATGACGCCTGTGACGCAACGCGATTGATTCTTATGACGCGACGCGATTGATTCTTATGACGCGACGCGATTGACACTTATGACGTCTGTGACGCGACGCGATCGACGTTTATTACGCGACACGATTGACGCTTATGACGCTTGTGACGCGACACGATTGACGCTTGTGACGCGATGCGATTGACGCTTGTGACGTGACACGATTGACGCCTATGATGCTTGTGACGCAACACGATTGACGCTTTTGACGCGACGCGTTTGACACTTATGACGCCTGTGACGCGACGTGGTTGATTGTTATGACGCGACGCGATTGATTGTTATGACGCGACGCGATTGATTCTTATGACGCGACGCGATTGATGCTTTTGACGCATGTGACACGACGCGATTGACGCTTGTGACGCGACGCGTTTGACGCTTATGACGCTTGTGACGCGATGCGATTGACGCGTGTGACGCAACGCGATTGACGCTTATGACGCCTGTGACGCGACGTGGTTGATTGTTATGACGCGACGCAATGGACGCTTTTGACGCATGTGACACGACGCGATTGACGCTTTTGGCGCATGTGACGCGACGCGATTGATGCCTGTGACGCGACGCGGTTGTAATGAGCTTCCAAATACAAACGATCCTCAAATTAATAAATAAGCGTTCCCTGATAATTTGCGAGTGTGTTTAAATAGCCATCATAAGACATATCCTTATGTATCTGCATGCATTGTAGATACTCGTTCTATTTTATTTGCTATCTATTACCTCTTTAAAGTAGTACATTTCTTCATTCTCTTCTCTTCAAATTTTTTTCCTGGTATTTTTTAGAATTTACTAAAGATATTACAAGAAAAAAAGACTGATTTGTATTATTTTTAATTATCATAATTATCAATATTATCGTTATAATCATTAGTATCATTTTAATTATCATATATCATATTACATATTATGGAACCAGCCCTTATGAAGGTCTTACTTCATTTTCTTCATACAGTTCCTCTAAATCCTTCCCTTTTGGTTCAAATCATAAAGTTGTAAGGCAGACATGTTCATAATAGTTAATTTATATTACTATATTCAAAATTGTCTGGGTCCAAGCGTTCATAGATGTGGACAAAGCAAATATAATGAATATCAACCGTTAGCTCTTTCAATCCGTTTTTAAACTATTCTTCTTTGCTGCTCAAATTTTGCCAGCCTAATGTCTTCTTTCTTTTTTATTTATAATAATATATATTTTTCAATTTATTAATATTTATGAAAGATATCGGTTGAGATAAAAAGTCAGTGTCACGGTCGGGATTCGAAGACATGACCTTCGGCTTAATACGCTGCTGCTCTACCGTCTGAGCTATCGTGACTTCGATCCGCTATGACACCATCTTCCCATCTCAACCTCACCTCTCGAACATTCCCTTTTTGCCATTTTCACTAGCGGATCGAAGTCATGATAGCTCAAGTAGAACAGTAGCGTCGTATTTAGCCCAAGGTCATGTGTTCGAATCCCGCCTGTGACACTGACCTTTTTATCTCAACCAGTACCTTTCATAAATATTAATTAATTGCCATTTGGTCAATTGGATTACGAACTGTAATGGATTTAATAATATATAATAATAATAGCCTTAACATAACTTTAAAAGAAACATATTCACCATCAATTATAAATATTGGTACTTGACAATACGAGTAAAAATAACCTTAGAATTATATTTACTTTAAACAAATTTAATTTAAAAAATCGTTTTGCAAAAATGAAAGAGGAACGGCAATACACTTGGTCACGTGGACTGTCGGAGCGAATGCGTTGCTTAATTCAGGGAATAAAGTTACAAAAAGAAAGTAATGCATACCAAATTAAGGAAAATAAAAAAGAAAGGTAAAAATAAATACGATTATTCTAATAGTTACTATATATTAAATTCTAATACTTAAAGTATGCCTAGGGCACTCTCCACACGACACACAGTAATGACACATCTACACAGAAAACAAACCCTTCGAGCCCTGAAGATGATCTCGATAAAGATAGAAACGTTGGCACGACAACAAAAACGTTTTTCTAGAACCTACGTACGTTACACCAGACCGCATCTCAAAATATACAAATTATCAAATTCACTAATTACGTGGTTCGCTTGACCAATTAATATATTACAATTAATTAAGGTTTTTAGTTGAGATATAAAAGTCAATAGCATGAGCGGGATTCGAACCCACTATCTTCGGCTTGATACGCCGATGCTCTACCACTTCAACTACTCAAGGCTCAAGTGATATAGCAGCGGCGTATCAAGCCTAAGATCGTCGGTTCGAATCCTGCTCGTGTCATTGGCTTTTGTATCTCAACTAAAAACCATAATTAATTGTAATACAAATTATCATTAACTAAGGTCACTAACCGCATATCTATTCAAAGAAATGGACCGATAAAGTTGTTGGAGAAACTCGTCGTTGTTTGGATATAACATACGTTTTAGAGGACCTGAAGTCCTGAATACCTGAAGTCAAATTCGCAAATTAACGTGAGCTGTTTAACAATGTGTTACAAGTAGGCCGCTCGTTGGGGAACTCTCCATTAAAAACCCCTCGGCGGAATTTGGATTCAAATGAATAGGGCCGAATTACATTATTCCTTTCGAAACTCGTGCGAAGCTGTGGCAATTAAAGTTGAATCAAAACCCTCCCATCGGCCGTATAACTTGATTCAAATGCGAAATTGCATTGCATCGCCTCCGGAATTCCCTGGCGCATAGTAATCAATCCGAGACTTGTTACCAGTTTGTAACCCTATTGGAAATCCTTTCTGTCGGTGGTTCTGACGATCCAATTGGATTTCAAATTAGGGAATATGTACGTCTGGAAATGCTATTATATCCTTTTAATCTACAAACGTGCTAACGGAGAAAAGTATTTTAGACGTATCGTCAAATTACGACTGTGTGATCGAGGTCGAAATTGATTCATACACCGAAATAAAAAGCCTCGTTTTATTTATTTAAAAATCAACTAAAATTGAATCAATTTATGTGACCCTGCCGAGGAGAGAATTGAGGTTAATCGATTACGTGTTCTAGCAAATAAAAACAGGAAACGGGTTATCTCGTGTGAATTGTAAATAATCGACCAGGTCCGAATGTAATAGGATCAAATCTCGGCGTTCCCTCCAGTCGAGCAACGTGTAATCCAACAAATAGTTTTACAACGATTTCGGCAATAATCAATAAAAGTTGGTATAAATTTTATGTATTGAAATAGAAACGACGTATTTGTGATTATTAATTTAAAATGTCATTAATGTTTTAACCTGTGCGACCAAAATAACGTCCCTCCCCGAAAATTAAAATAGATTTTGCAGATACAGCTCGATAAACCTGCTTAATCTTCAGATGTCACAATACATAAACCGCGCCAACTACTGGAAAGGCATTAAAAGATGCGTAGTTGAACATATTTTCAGAAATCCTAACAGCGCTGAAGGCCTTAGTCTTTTACCTTGAACACAAAGCTGCTGCTCTACTGGTAATATGCGTTGCCTCAAAAGGAAAACGAAACCAGTTACATCTGATGTTGGTTCCAGAACTCGAGCAGTGTGAAAATTGTAAAAAAGGTGGAAAAAATTAACAAAAGTAAGATCAGCCCCTCACACCCTTTGGACCAGAATCGCATATTGGCCTATCTCCAAGTATGCTGAAAGCGGAACGTACCAAATAATTGGAGAAAAAATGACCACACACTAGATGAATTTACCAGTGCAAAACACGCAAAACAATTTTTTAACATCTCAACGAGTAATACAAAGATTTACCTCTCTCGGCGTGCAGTAATTAAAGGAAATAATTGGGTTTACTTAATTAATTAATTAAAATTTCAAAAATCTCTCCTAAGAGAACCCTGTCATGAAACAGCATAGACATCATAACGTATTATTCAAGACTACGAAGCATTATAACACGAAAGCGATACAACCACATTGGGAAGGGGAGAAGCATAGAGCCACCTCGTAAATTGCTCAACTACCTTAAATCTAATGCACGTTCTGAGCAATAAAAAAGGATTATCTACACAAAACATCTTATAAGCCGCAGTGGGAGAAAGGAATATAACATTCACCAGTGACCCACGGAAAAAACAAAATCATACATAAGATGTGAATGAGTACTACATATAATTGATAAGACGCCGAAAATTTCTGGATCGATAGATTAAGATGTTAGGAGGTTTCAAGACGATCAATTTTTAGTTGTCGTACTTCTTCTATGAGCTCGGTTTGATGTGAAGGTATAGTCCTAACTGTAGTTGAGTGGAAGTTAGTAGCTCCTAGGAGAAGTCAAGACGGGTTTTTCAACGTCTTTGATAACCTCGACGTTTCTCCGGTGTTAAAGATAGTTTGATGAAATATCATCCGAGTAGTGGATGTCCCTTTGGAAAACGCCGGTTTGTATTGGTCAAATATTTGAGTACTTGCGGCCGCAACTCACGCTGAACCTGCGGTCAGCTAACTAAGATTGGGCGGTTATAAATAGGCAATTATAAGTAGTATATAAAGCCTGTAAAATGCACACTGCCTTCATTTTTCGCATTCTGACTTGCTCTTTACATTTTGATTCTTGCGATCTATACTGTTGGAACATGGACTCCATTTAGAAGACAAAATTGTGGTGATTGCGTAAACTTGATAAATGAAGTAAAGGTTGATCCCTTATGGGGCGCACCTCACTTTGAAGCAGCAGTTAGTTGAATCGGGTTTCAGGAATAGGACGGAGTGGTTGGGAAGCGTTTAATATAGATTGCTTAGGTACCAGACCTTACCAAAAGCCTGTGCCAAATCCAGGAAAAGACCCAATAATTACCCGATTATCCATAGAGCAGAAGAAATGATGTAAATTACTTGAAGGCTTTCCTAAATCTAAGAATCATAGGGATAGTATGTATTATGAGGAAGGTGAACATCACAGGAACAAGACTGAGGTCCAACGGAGAATATGTCGTTATGAGGTTTGTGAGCTTTAGAAAACGACGGTGGAATGAATACTGCCATGGGAAAGAACCATATTTTAACTATTGTCCTAGTGGGTCGACTAATCTTAAGCATGGGATTTTAAAGGTTACAATAAATCAAGAATTTGTCGTTTTGAGGATCTGAATCAAACGATGATGATGACAGAAAAGTGGCTCTGGATTCTTTGGAACGCTTGAAGATATTAGCTTTGGGAGTGAAGAGAGGCCAAAGGAAATCTCGTAATTAATAGCCATTGTGATGGAGAAAGATTGCCTTAATCAATAAGAGGGGCAATGGAAAGAGTAAACCACGCGGACGACCCTCAAGGCACACAATAAATACTATCCGGGCTGATGCGAATATAATTACTCGTGTCCGTCCGACGACGCCAAGGAGGAAAACATTTGTGCTGCCGAAAAGTTCCAACCCCGGATCGCTACCCTTACCACGGCATTATCTCATCGTTTCAACGAATAATGTCCTGTCAAAGATTTTTCAAGAGCACCTGTTCCCCCCTGGGCGAAATTACGTTTAATAGTACCTTATCGGGCCGGGGGATCCATTTCTTATTTTAGGCATTACAGATTCTTTTTCGAACGCTTATTGCCCCTTAATGACGATTTAATAAGTTCGAACGTCCATACGTTTTTTTTCGTTCTAACGATATTTTTACGAGGATGAAATCCGAGGTCAATCCTGGCAGTCGATATTTAATATTTAATCCTGCTGGAATAAGTCGAATGAACAACTTAAAACCTGGTTGATTTAGTAGATTTTGACTCCGATGGGAAAAGAATTATCATAAATGTCAAACGTTGGTAAAAATTTTCACACAGATCAATTTCACAAAGTTCAAAGACCGTTCAAATAAACGGCTGCGAAGAAGACAAATATGGTTGATCAATTTGGGGAATATTCCCAAATAATTACGAAACAGGACAAAAATTTAAAAAGATGTTATTATGTACAAAAGACAGTATCATTTGATCTATATAAGGTAGTCTTTGTCATTATCGATTTACTTCTTCAATAATAAGACACATTTAAATCAAATTAGTTCAAAATTTTTATTTTTTTATTGGAAAGATCAGTGATACAATAAACATTATTACGAATTACAAAAGACAAATTTACATTCTATTTTAAACATAACATCGATTTTGCAATGATCTCACAGCCAAATTATTTTATATTAAAAGAAAAACACTCAAATATTAAAGAATTTCGGTTCGAAAATTTATACATCTTAAGTTCTTACTGTGGCCTAAGTTTTTTAATGATTTAAATAAAGAAGTTATTTGAAATTAATAAGCTTTATTATAAGTTAAAAAGGGTTAATTTTTGTTGGTTACAATCTGCGTAAAATTAATTTTTTCTTTTATAAATTAAACATTTTGTATATTAGTAATCGTTTATTTCTTTCAAATAATTTATAAAAACTTTAAATCTAATTTTATATTTGTAAACTTATGCAATAATATGTTTTAGTATACTAGGAATGACATGTAATTATTTATTGCAATTTTATTCAGTTAGGTGATGGTTGTCCCAAGAACATATTAATAAAACAATACACAATAATTTGAAGTTAAAACAGGTTTGTTTGATGGGAAAAAGCTATATAATGATAACTTAAAGTATTGTTATATAAACCAATTCAGGTGAAAAATATTTGTATTTGGCCTTGCTTGCTGTTATTTCTCGATAAGTTTTCTTCTGGATGCGGGATCGATTTCAAATCTGGTTTTCTGTTAAACATTTTTGAAGTATAAATGGTCTATGCGACAGGCGGCTGTTTAACTTGTAATCCTTCCAACAGGAAGGACGTCAACGCCTTGTAAAATATAAATTCCCACCAATGTCGGGACAATATGTCATCCAACCAAAATAATTCTCGAGAACCTGAAACTTTTTTTTACAAATAATCCTAATTTGTTTAACGGGTCGGCCTATTTTTGAATCGGCCCGACCAATTACGGTGGAAGGAGCTGAAAATAGACCGTTTCCCTGTGTCCTTTTTGTATTTGGTACAAAACTTGAAAAGTGAGACGATTATGCAAAATCGCTATCTCAACCACTCCACCCCAAAGGGGATTATTGGCGGTGCGAGGTCTCCTAAGAGGATAAAGGTCTTAGCTCCCGATCTTTCAACTCCAGTCAGGACGAAGGTATTCGGACCTTAGATCTGAAACAATAGATTAATTTTGATATCACACTGCAAAAAAAAAAAACTTATAATAATTTGTGGTTTGTACCGTATTTTAAAAAATATATTAGAGACAGTATCATTTTAAGAGGGTTACCCAATTAAGTAGGCGTTATTGTCTAATTGTCAGGGTAATTTTCTTTGAGAGTTTTTCCTCAAACAAGAAACCTGTTAGGGAAAAATGTAACGGGTTATTTAAGAATGGGAAAGTTGAGGTAATTAAAATCTTTTAAGTGTTCTCGAGGGTCGTTCCCGATTGTTCAATGGGAAGTGAGTGTCAGAAGGAAAAGGGCCCGGGCTGGGGGCGGGTGTCGAAAGAAGTGTTGATCTAAGAAGAGGGTGAAATAGAAAGAGAGGCTTTCTGAGAAGGGGTGACTCTGGTCACTTGATATTTTCAAGAGGTTTTAAAAGGGTGACGTACCTTCTTTTTCAACAGGTCGATCACCACCCCCTGAAGCGAAACCCTCACCGATACCCCTCTGATCCGCAATTTAATTTCCTCCACGGCTCGGTCTCACCCGACTTCCAACTAATTTAAATTAAACAGGAACGTCTTGCTTAATGCGTTTATTAACTTGAGGCTCACCAACGACATGTAATTCGCCCTGGTACAGACCAGTGAATTGATTTAAAATTAATTAGTTTTGGGGAATAATGGGCCATGAAATGATAGCCGTTATCTTATAATACGAGAACAGAGCGATAGTCGGGCATAAATAGATAAATAACGGTCCCCTGGCTAAAGGTCCGAATCTACGTTTGTAGTCTTGTGCGAGCGAACTAAGAGGATTACCAAAATTAATATACTAGTTATACACAATTAGCAATTTTGCCTATTCTACCATAGGCAATTGAATTTGACTCCTTAACCTTTGATGTTAGACGTCATCGCATACGAGATTGTATTTTAATAGCCATGTTACGCATCGATTCGATTTGATTTATCTTCCAAATATACCCGGTAATGGTGTTAAAACAAATAGAGAAAGGTAAACCTCACAGGAGACAATTTTCCATTGGTTTTCATTTTTTCATCATTGATAGTTCCAAAATATATATCAATAAATTCCGATAATTGCAACAATCTATAAATTATACGTTTTTCTATCAGTAGTAGAAAATAAATACTGATTTACATATGACTAGATCGAAACCTAGTTACACATAGATTTTTGGCATTTTCTTCTTTAAATTTATTTGGTAACTAAAACATTTTTTGAACAATAAAATAGGCGATTCAGTTTTCTTGGAAACATTTAATTTTTGGAGTTTTCTCTTCACCATGGTGATAAATTTTCAATTAGGCTTACGGACGTTGTAATTGAGCCATTCTGATGTTATTCTGGCTGTAAATTTCAGGTCTTTCCTTGGAGGAAGCAAAACGCAAAACTTTTTTTGGCATATGTACACATACATTTTAGCATTCAGTTTACCTCCGATGACAAATCATTCATCGATTCTTATAATACTTATATACAGTCATGTACCGTTTTACTACCACCTCCATGTTTCTCATTCAATTTTACATTTTTTTACTCGTATTTCCAGGTTCGGTTTTCGCCATGTAACAACTAACCGATCATATCCTAAAACATTAAATTTATGAAAATAAATTTTTTAAAGATTTATCAACCTGTTTTCGAGCAAAATTGACGCTTTTGACATGTTTTTAATATTTATGAAAGACTTTTTTCTACTTCTGCATTTGCATCCCGCTTTTCTAACCCATTTATCTCATGAGTCTAATTTGACAGATCACCTTAGTCTGCCTTCCTACCTGAGCCTAAAAAGCTAGGCTAGGCAGGCTAATGTGATCTGTCAAATTATACCACAAAACAGCAAAAATTTGATAAACAATGGAATACGTTCATCATGAATTAGGAGTTGTATAAAGAACAAAATTTTACAAACTCGAATAAAGCTACTGAAAAACGTAAAATTTCAAATTAACTTTAGTTTCCCCCCTCGGCCAGGTTTATTTATGTAACCTCAACTCTGTACAAATATGCACGTACATACAGCCATTTACAGAATTTGGCTTATGACCTATTTAGAGTTTGGGCAGACTTCGAAGTACGGATCCAGGGTCTGTCAACACCCAAGACATTTCAGCCCAGAACACATGTTTTAAACCTAAACACCCTTAAATACAGTATTTCCTATTTACATACCATTCCATCAAGTAGGGTGGTGAAATACTCGATATTCGATAATATATTCATATTGTACATTCAAGCTAGTAAATACGTTCACTCTCAATATACACGAAACGAGATATTTATCAGTATTATATGCAATAAAATAGTGCTGCTTTCTCAAAATATCATAAACGGGTACCTAAATCTTCCGTGATCTCTTTTTTGAGCCAAGGAATTTCACTTCAATTAAATAAGACACATCGGAGAACCTTTCTCTACTTTTTATCCTGTGCACTCATGCAATCGGTATAGATGGATAACATGTTATGATTGATTGGTTTCTGTTATACACCACAGACTAACTACAAGTTACAAAAGTGCAGTCGATCCTATTGTCACAGTTTCTACAATATTTGCGAATATTCAACGGTAAGTATGCAGATTGCGTACAGATGCAAACAAATATTAAAACGAATCCCGTCCATATGCATATACTATAGAAATAATAATTTCCTCTATCAAATATTATGTTATTTTATGGTCCATGTTAAATTTCATAATTGCTTAATTTTTTCTATAATTAATCCTTGAAAAACATTTTTTCCGGGAAAGCTACTTTGATGAAGTGCAAACCGAATAAATACAACACCGATGCTACTGCAATGATTTGCCCTTCCCTCGAAGTTAAATTGCACAGCAAACCTGGCAAAATTACGCAAGGCGTATGACATAACAAAAGGGCCAAATTTAGTTTATTTAAGTTGAAACTAGTAACAAAACGCACTTTTTGTTTTAATTTAAACAGAAAAGTGCTTAAAGTTTATTATATTAAATTTTATTCATATTGCATAAAGTGTCTATATTTAATAATTATTTGTTGTTAAAAAGGAGTTTTGTAGGTTGTGATCTAAGTTTAACGCTGTTCTGAATATATTTTTTTTCCTGCCTCACATTTGTAAACGTCAATCGTTTAGGTACGATTGACTTCCAGTTCCATGTATTTAGGGAAGTAAGACTCACCTTTTCCCTTTTTTGAAACAAGAAGGTTCATGATTGTATTAAGAGGCCAGGTACATAAATAGATTTACCTCTCTGGACCGTAGCCTTAATTCGTAGCAATGTAACTTTTTTTATCTTAAGTCCGTCTCGAGGGCCCTTCAACAATAGAGGAAACTAATGGCAAGCCTCCAGCCTAATCTAATCTTAATAGCATTATAATGATAGAGACTGAATCGATCAGAGATCAATCACTGATGATCATTACCGTACACCAACTCTCACCCTACAATCTTACCTTGTATTAATTATCATTACTCGGACTGTCTTTGGGTCCCGCCTGATCATTTTCATAAAGGTATGCGCTCGTTTAATCTATACACGGCAATTTGTCACATATCAGGTGAGTCATTCCAGCAATACCCTCCACACATCCACTGGGACGCAATCAACATCAAATGCACACTCGATTTCAACTCATTACCTCCGCTATAATTCCGACACTATGATACTTTCAATTAAAATGGACCAGCGATGCACGAGGACTGATGTTAATTTTACACAATTTAACGACCCCTCTGGATTATTTGAAACGCCCGTCTTACGGACACCCTGGACAGAAAAATTTGTACGGGTGTAACATAATTTTCTGTGTTACTACTCAGTAAATTTTACACCTTATTTTTGCACATATTTGTAGATTATAAAAAGTGTAAATGTATTAAAAATGAGTTAATTAACATGTGTTAGAATTCAGATCCTGAGGGACTACTCGGAGAGAAGGCGTCGAAGCTTTAGTGGCCTTGAAAAGTTCTTGTTTTGCGATGATTCTGCTAAGAACCGTGGACGGTTGGAGCACTATCGTCTGTGCTGAGGTCCTCCATACAGGTTATACCTCACTATCCATCTTTAAACTATTTAATAGTTTCCATAGCCTTGATAAATGCTTCTCAGTGAACGAAGGCTAGCAAAACGTGGAGCACAAGGCTGAATGAAGAAAAATGTACTCAGTGTATGTTCTCATTGACAATATAGTCTTGCCTTCCACTGTACATCAACGGTTCAGACTTCCATTCAAGTCAAATATTTAGAACTATTTAGGAATATTTAGGACAGCAGACGGACGTGAAATTCTCATACAAGATTTAAGAGACACAACTTGACCATCAACAATAAAGTAACCTTATACAAGAATTTAATGCGAACACTTTGGATATATGGAGTGGAACTGTTGGGTCCAGCGCATCCAATCCTTCCCGACAAAAGTCTTCAATCAAATCATCACAGCTCCTTATTACGTCTCTAAACTCCCTACCCACAACGACTTCGTTCCTTTTGCCAACTGATCCGTTCACGATTCCAAAAGTGACACTTTGGACAGTCCGTACACATTGCCATTTTGAGAATCCTTTATGCCCCCTTAATTCACGATGACCTCGAGTTGTGTTGCTCCTAAACCCCTCACACTAAGCGCCAGCATCGAGTGCTTTCGCACGGCAAGTGTCCTCCGTATGTAGCTCTGGCATTAGTAGTAGTGCGGTGAACGTGTCAAAACGTTTTGTGGTCATAGGTGTAATATGTACTAATGTGTCCTATAAATTGGACTATATTGGACACTAATGTGGGGTGCAAATACAAAAAGCTTTTCATTGTCCTTTAAAAGCCTTGTTTTTATCAGCCAATCAAAGTACCATAGAATATGTACTGAAGTTTCTTTTTGGCAGAACATAGGATGTTTATTTTTATTTATTTTTTAAGTATACATTGAATCGGAAGTTTCCAATTAGCATACCTGCAACATCCTGAATTACTTTGTTTTTGGAGTTGTTATTGTTTGAAAGCAGTTCGTATTGGTGCTGGTGAGGTGGCCTCTTTAGCTAATCTACCATCCTTTTCTATACATTATTCTTCTTTGTGCCCTCGAACCCAGACAAGAGCGAGTTTCTTCTTCTATTCCTATTTTTCGCAATGCACGCACTATCTCTAGTAAATTTGTGTAGCTATAATGGAGGCTGAGTGGCTGAGTCACATCGACCTTCTATTTATCATGCGGACACATTGTCAAATTGATAGGGAAGATCAGCATTGGGGGATGGTGGAAACTTGAATAAGCAGCAGTTAGTCACGACATAGGTCTCCCCGATGGTGGAGACTGGCCAAATAACGTCTGATGAAATAGGAGAGTATCATACACACTCCATCGATAAGCTCGAATAGAAATTTGATGCTTGGAAGTGCTTTGGGTATTTTGTAATGACGGTTTTGGGGGTATGCATGATTACAAGGAGAATAAATGGTGTACAGAATGGTACCAAGAATATTGCCCTTTGGGAGGACTGTTTGTTTGTGTTGTATTATATTTTCAAAAATATACAAACACCGGATATAGAAATTATTACACAATTGTAACCTGTTTCTGGAACTAAGTTAATTACGAATACCATGTATTTTACGTAACGTGGGAGCTGAGTGGCTCGGGCGTCAGACTCTCGTCCTATAGACCTAGCCGTTTTTGGTTCGAATTTCAACGTCACCCTTGCCATTTCTGGCCAATCGTTGATGACATTCTATTTGATATGTGACACAATGATATTGCGTTGTTTAATTTTGTTTTTCAAAAATAATATTGACATATTTTTATATATGTAAAATGTCAATACTTTACGTCATCAACATTAAAGTTTTGATTATAATTATGTAAAATTGTTCAAAAGTTAAACTAAAATTTCATCATTCATGTTTATTAACCTTATTTACGCATGTTTTGTTCTCGACCATTATGTATGCCATTTCAAGATATTTCACCACATTTATTAGCGCAATTTTTAATTAACTTTTAAAAATATATTTTTATAAAGTATTATTATAAATCTATTCATAACTGTGATACACGTCAGTTATAATTAATATCGTACATTTCACTATATTTGTAAACTGTTTATGTATTTATTTTAAACTCGAAACTCTAGCCAATTTAGTCAGGAAAGTATAAGGTGTAAGACATTGCATGACAAATTGCTTCTTATTTTTGTGCCATACATTACTAAATGTCACCATCCATACAGGTGTTAATAGCCCACCGATTAATAAAACGAAGTCTACAAAATTAATAAATCTGAATGACAGCACATATTAGCGACCTGGACCTTAACAGTAGACATTTTGTGTTTCTTCTCTCTCAGTATTGTTTTCTTTACCCGTCTCAATGAATTACGAATAAAAGATTTTGATACGTTTTTGAAAATAGCAATTGAAAGAGAGATAAAGGTACAGGAAAGGTTGGTCTATCGGCATTTTGGAACTGAGACCAACCCAGCAAGACAAGTTGGACAAAAATGGTCTAATAAGCAATTTACGTGTTCCCGCAGTGCACAAAAAGAAATTTCGAACTGATTTAAAACTTTACATAACTACATTGCTATGTCATCATCACACAGATCTCATAAATTATATATGGTTAACGATCAATAGTGAAAAAATTCAGCTACAAAAATCCAAATACTAAGAAAGTTCTTTCGGACGTTCCTTAGACAAATATTAATCTTTATTTAAGCAATTTTCACCAGTTGTGCCGTTCACTGCTTACATCCTTTAACGTCAATTACTTATTTAATCATTTTTATTTAGAGGATGGTCCTTTAAAAATCAACAGAAACCATGACTTACATTACGATGATTATTTAATGAATCGAAAAAAAATCAGATGACGGTTGTGGTTTTTGCTTTTAAAGAAAATTCCCATTGCATGTATGCTTTATATTATTATTTTTTAAATAAAACATTTAATTGAAATTTATTCATAGGGACATTTGTAACAACTTAGTTCTGGTGGTTGGGGATCACGAGACGCGCAGATTTGCTAATTACATATTTAGACCCTGTACTTTCTGGCATGTCTTACACATTACACCATTTATGAAGATTATTAAAATAGAGGGAATAATATAACTGTGAAGCGATTTTTTTCTGACTTCATTCGCACGCATTTCCACACATTTCACAATCAACGCCCATAGCGAGAATTTCTTCGAAGCTGTATTACAAAAACGAAAAAATATTGTTTTTGAAAAAGAAAATCAGTTTTAAGAAAACTATAAAGCTCTTTTAATACAAGTTTTTATTGAAAAAAATAAACATTTTCAGGTTGGATCAGCTGAAGGTATTTCGTTCTCTGAGTATAAAATTTTTATTTTGACTGGTGAAGCTGAAATTCATAAAATTAGAAATACTTAGATGGGCTGTTTATTTCGAGTGGTTAAAAGAAAGGGTTGGAGGGGAATGAGGCTGCTGATGCGTCTGTCTAAAGCTCTGTCAACATCTATCACCTTGCCTTAATTTTTCTATAGCCATAGTATAGACCGTCGGTTAAAATCTTCTTTTATTAATCAGAGGAACAAAATTCACCAACTCTTTCAGCCTTGGCGATGTTGGGACTGAATCGGTCTTCAAGGAAATTTAAGATCGCCTGAAAAAAACTTAAATACGTCAATCCGTAGACTCTAAATCTTGCAGTAACAACTGAATTTGTGTTCTTCTTCAAGACCACACCTCGACTCAGGTTGTTCTTAACAAATTTTCTCCAACTGTGCAACTATTAGCTGGTAGGAGTCGTGAGGATCGGTCAAGAATGAAGTATTTAGAAAAACACTTTTTTTAATTTTTGCGCCGAAGTTTCGACCATTATTCGGGTCATCAGCGCATAATGTGTGGTGCTAATTTTGCGGGGTTTATTTGGTTCGTGTGAAAATGTGAGACAATTCACATAAAACCTATTTCTCATTCTTAGCAGCTCTTCACGATTTCAACCAATTATTAAACAACCGGTCACTAAAAAACACACATTTTTACACATTGGTTGGTCGCAGTATAAAATTTAAAAAAAATCAAAGATCGCTACCAGCAAAAGAACGGAAACGGAGTCGGTTATCTTCTTTGGTTGATTCGCTTGTGTATAAGATACACAGGATGGGACTCACAACTCTACCTTGATGTACTTCTATTACTTTTAGGTAACTATTAACCAAAGTCGTGTTTCACACTGAAATTTAATTTAAATTAAAATGTTTACAAATAATGTCAGGGAAAGGAGTACTAAATCATTTTTTTCGATCAAGAATAAAACAAATATATCATCTCTAAAATTTATGCATTTATTAGCGTTTTACAAGAGCTAGTGACGAATTGAGTTTTTGTCAAACATCGTCTTAAAAAAAATCTCATAAGCAAAAATAATGTAATTCGTTATTTTAGAAAGGGGCGAATGAGGGGCTATGGAATGGTAATTTGCGCGTAAGGCTAATCTGGTGTCCAAGAGTTTTTAAATAAAACCGAGCCCGGAGCAAAGGGTTTCATCAAAAATTTCCTCTGATACTTTGCTGTTAAGATTAAAAAAAAGTAATAATCAACCGGAAATTGTGGCGGAGTGAAGTCGGCCATGCTCCTTTTATAATTGAGTCTTGTGACGGTCAGAGAACTGCAAGAACAATATTCAACGTTTAATTCTTCTTGCTGAAATATGTGGTGCATTGTAAATCTTTTTTTACATGACAATTTTTTAAATCTATAAATGGGGTAATGGTTCTGTTCACTTAATTTATAGGAAATATTTGTGTTATAAACTCCTGCTCAAAATTAACGCACCACCTTAATTTTTAAACAGAAATTCTTTTTAGAGAAATCCAGCTAAATCTCTTCATGTTTATTCTCTTTTTTATGCTTCACAATCCCACAAAAGTAAACAAGAATTGTTTACAATCGTGTTAATCCGCTTTGAAATGGATTTGGTAAGATACACAAGAGTTTCCTCCTGGTTTATTCCTCAGTTTCACTGCATCTGCTTAACAGACACCATTTCTTTTGGAAGTTTAAACTTTAATTTAGAACTTATGGCGCCCATAAGACATTTGAGTGAGCGTGAAGCCGTCAGAGCGATGACTCTTCTTGAGGAGGGCTACAGCCAGCGACAAGTTGCAAGAATAATTGGATGTCACCATACCACCATCGGAAGAACTCTCCAACGGTTCAATGAAACTGGCAGCAACACACGGAGGCCTGGACAAGGACGTCCAAGAGCAACGACCGAGAGGGATGACCGATTTTTGCGCTTACATGCCCTCAGAACGAGGCAGGTGACAAGTTCGGAAATGAGTAGCCTCCTTCAAAGCACCAGGAATGTCTCAATTTCGGCTCCCACTGTTCGAAGAAGGCTGAATGAGTTTGGCTTGAGCAGTAGACGGGTTGCTTCAGGGCCACTACTGACCAGAGACCACCGAGTAGCCAGGCTGCGATTTGCCCGGGATCACCTCAACTGGAGTTTTGATGCCTGGAAGAGAGTTTTATTTTCTGACGAAGTTAGAATCGCTCTTAATTCTCCAGATGGTCGTGCTCGGACATGGAGACGAAGTGGAGAAAGATTTGCTCAGTGCAATATTATTCCTCGCGTCGCCTTTGGTGGAGGCTCCATCATGTTCTGGGGAGGTATCAGCATGGAGGCCCGCACAGAGTTAGTCGTTGTTCCAGGACGGTCTCTAAATGCACCAAGGTATGTGGAAGAGATCCTCCAACCTCATGTAGTGCCTTTCGCTAGGAATATTGGACAAGGCTTTTTATTCATGCAAGATAACGCTAGACCTCACCGTGCGAGATCGGTGGAAGAATTTTTAAATGAACAGAATATTGAGCGGATTGAATGGCCAGCTCGTAGTCCTGACCTCAACCCTATTGAGCATATCTGGGATCAGCTAAAAAAAAGGATTAGGAGCCGAATACAACCTCCTAGCAACCTTTCGCAACTGCGCCAAGCGGCATTGGAAGAATGGGAGAATATTCCACAAGAAAGGGTAAAAAACCTCATCAACAGCATGAGAAGACGCCTGGATGCAGTAATCAAAGCCAGGGGAGGCAACACCAGATACTGAGTAATTAAATTTGTGTTTGAACTTAAATGAAAATTTTTGACCTTTTCAGTCTTTTTTATGGAATATTTTTTAATAAAGTTTACCGTCCTTTTCTGCTTTTCATTTTCATTTGTAATGTTTTATTATTAATAACCTACAATACTAAAAATAAAAATAACGTTCAAAAAACACCTGAGAAAAACATATGGTGAAATATTGAAGTGGTGCGTTAATTTTGAGCAGGAGTTTAGTTTTAATTATTCATTTTGAGACAAAAAGTTGGTATACAGTCCCTGCGGTGGTAATACAAATCTCTATTCTCTATCTCTATTCATACTTTTATACTTCAATGAGAGATAGAAATATCAAGATATACTAAAACCATTTGTTTTACATATTGTGCTATATATTCATCACCTAATTGTGACAGTTACGTTGTTGTGAAATTTCCTTGGCCGAATCTTAAACCTGCTTTTGTGCGAATCTCGTTCTACTAAATATGAGTGGATTAGTACGCGTTTGATCCATAAGCCAACTGTTTTTTCCTGTGGATTGACGAATAGTGTACTAACGGTAGGGGTAAATGTTTTGCACCCTTAAATCTCATCTGTAAAACAGATGCATTAATTGCTAGGGAAGCTTACTTTATAGCTACAAATTGATATAAAACTCCAAGAAACTCTGAAAAGGGGTAAACAAACCTAGAAATAAAACATTTACCTGTGGCAACAATATCTTCATTGATTCTTGGTTTACGCACTTTAAAAACTTATGAAACCCCGCCATTATTAACAAGGTTAGCATTCATCTAGATTATTAGAAGTTATATATGTACATCCGGTTATTCTTGAACCTCTGTTGGACACTCAATTTACACTTAGTTAGAAGAGATAACCGCTAACTTAACACCAATAAAGCTCAGGATCCGGATGGTAAACAAGCAGAATTTTACAAAAAGTCCCCAAAAAGTTCTCTTGAAATCCTTCTCAATTTTTACAGCTTTGTATATAATTCTGGCTCAGTACCCGAATCACTTGGTGATTCCCTTATAATTCCACTTTTAAAAATAGAGATGAACACGGAAGTTTCAAACTGTAGGGGTGTATTTTGTATACAGGGTGCCCTTTCTAGATGGTCCCGCTGAATTTCTCTTCAACCAACTACGCTATAACAAATATGTTCTTTAATATTGTTTAGTTTCGAATGTTTACCTTTAAAAAATTTACAGCGTACTCCCGGTTCAACTTCAAAATTTTACATGCGACCCTTTGTTTATTATATATATATATATATATATATATCTACTGAGTCGAGAACGTCTATATATATTCTGCTG
>CM077100.1:15415736-15457103 GCA_039619505.1 Cimex hemipterus
ATATATATATATGTTATATCATTTTGTAGGATTGTTTACGCTGAAATGGTGCAATCGGATTTTAAAGTGGTCAAAAAATAACAATGTTATTGCAAAAAATTTGAACAAAAAAAAACAAACAATAATTTGGTTTGCTATTTAGTAATCACATTCGAACTGCCTGGCTTGCGCAAATATGCAAAGGTTTGCTCCTTTTAACCATTCTTCACCGGAGCTCAAAGCGATAGAGTCAGGGGAGATGGATTGACAAGCATTTGCCTTAGTTCTTCAACTGTGCTTGCTGTTTTATGATTGGCGTACACACTGTCTTTTTAAATGGCCGCACTGAAAACATTCTCGTATTAATAAGAAAGTAGTAAAAATCTGTACTTTAGACATTTTTCTTTTAAAGCAGAAAGGATAGAAACTTATAACTAAATAAATAAATAAGTATTTGGGTGATATATTGTATTAACTCCTCGTTTATCATTGTTCCCACACTTCAAACCTTCCATTGCTGCAATATTTTAAAACAAAATATGGTCACACCTAATTTTAGGAAATACAACCATCCTTAAAAAGAAATTATCATTTCAACGCGGTATGTAAGGCTATATTGTGTTACGGATGTCTGATATGTTGCTTTGAACCTTTCGAGATATTGGAAAAAGTGCAAGATATTATATTATAAAGCTGTTTACATTGCCTACTCCGACTCCAAATTACGCTCTATATCTGGAAACTGCTGTAGAACCACTTTTTATTTATACATTAAGACCCCATTTTGAATATGTAATCAAATCATTGGTAGGCCGTGAAGGAAAACTTTCTAGGACTACAGCGGCTGAGGTAATTAACAACAAAATGTCATGGTTTGCTCACTGGCATGCGCTTTTCCGGATACACGATGTTGACGTGATTGTAGATAACATATCCTCTAAGAGGACTCCCTTATTTGTACTAATAGATAAAATCAACGTCCACCATCGGAAGCTTGTTTAAAAAATGCCCGCTATAGTAAACACTTTAAAATTTACAAGTACTTAAGACTAGGCAAAGTATTTTGACTGCCAGAAATGTAACCATAAAGATCTAACCCACGCAGAGCTCCCTTAGTTTTTAAAATTCGCTATGAGCTGTCACATTTGTATTCATCATTATGGATCTGTGGAGGAAAGTGTATTCTTTGCAATTCGTGTGCTATCGAGTTTCGAATATTCAGTATTGAATTAGATATGGTTTCATATTTCAGTGCGGTTATGTTAGTAAGAAAAACATTATTTCAAATTGACTAATTGACCAATGACGACTTGATACATTACAACTTTTCTTCTCAACTAAAACCCTTAATTAATTATTTCAAATAATGAATGGATTAGATACTCATATCCTGGTGAGGTGTGCCCGGAATGCTTGGAGATGTAGGTACGATTTCATGTGTTCATTTTCACCTTAATTTCGGTTGCACACTTATATATCTTTCCTCTTTTGTTTTTTCTCCGCATGTCAGCAAGTCCGTCTTATTATATATATTTCTATTTTATTTATTAATATTTTTTACATTGTGTTAAAAAAAAACAATTCTTCTTGTAAAGAAGCGTAATTTATTTTGGCATCGACCTCCGACAGAAAGATTTTCTATCCATGCTGTGATGTTAATGTAAATTATTGATAGATGATATAAAAAGTATTGTTTACGTTGATTAGTAGTACTGTCCGAGAGACCTAACTTTAGGTGATAAAATAAATCAAAAATATTTATTTTGATATTGGTCTATTTTTAGCTTTATTATTCCCTAATATACTCGCACTCGTGTTGTATTTTCATTGTAAGTGTTTTTTCTCGAATATCAATTTCAGATTAGGGTGTACACGACATAAATAGAATTTATAGATTAATTTTATACGCAGGGTGAAATAATAATTAAAAAATCATGTTTTTTTAATTCAAAGCATGCTTAAAACCTATGTGATTACTAATTGTTCTCTCGTCAATCATGGCGATTTGTTTAGGCTATTCAGGGTTAATCAGATTTGACTTATCCTTGCTGTTGGCAAGATTTCTTTTTCGTCTTTGTTTAAAGCTCTTTTAGAGAAAAATGATATTCAACAACGAAAACAAATCTGAGCAATATATAGTGAAAGTGATGTTAGTAAGCAAGGTTGCCAGACGTGTTTTGCCAAGTTTAGAAAGATTTTTTCTTCTTTTTTTAACACAGTGGTATATCAATCGTAATTACGTATTTGTTCGCGGTATCGACGACCGGTGCGATTTCCTATTTGAAAAAAATCTGTGTCCGTTATCCGTGCCGGTTGTTAAAAGTTAACTGATATTTATTAGATTCCATTAACTGGGATTAAAAATAGCAGGAGAATCTTTCATACTAAGTAATTGAGCTAATCAAAGATTCCACAAGTCGGGGAATGGAAATTGGTCGCAATGGCGATATTGATTCCTCCTGAGAAGTTGCGAATTCACCATATTCAGTGGACATTGCTCCTTGCGAATAAAATCTGTTTCGGTCAATAACAGATTATGAAAAAAAATTTTCTCGGTGGGATACGTACAAACGCTTATGAGAGAACGGCGTGAAATTGCTTGAAACAAGGCAGGAAGTTATCAATAAAACTGACACATCATGACTTATGCCTACTGTTTCGCTAATGCCGAATACAATTTTTTTAACAATAGTTATTTACATCTACCTTCCATACTTATATTTTTTTAAACTATTATTGTCATTTGGTCGTTACCGATCATTTTTTTTTTTCATTTCTTCGCTGCATTAGTCTGTCAGACGTATTTCACCATCGTCGGTGTGTGCGTGATTTTGTTTCATATCTGAGCGGAGCACATTTGAGGATGAGACAGGTAAGGATAATCATAAAGGTGGTACCAGGAAAAAAACCAAAGAAGAAGTCGAGCCAAACAAGGAAGGCAAATTCGATCAAGACACCTAACGACCCTCAACCCTTTCGAGCCATACCAATTTGCCCAAAACGTAGATCCATTTGTCATAGTGTTGGTAATAAGTTATTGATTCAATGGTAGACCCCAGAACAGAGGCATAAACTAATAAATATTGTCATAGAACGTGTGAGACGAGCATGATATGACTGCTGACTGGATACCTGGATGCACATAGACTCGGAGCAGCAGAAACAATGGGGTGCAGATCTAGCCAGGAAGAAAACATGTCATCTGACGGAACGAAGACCTATGGAGACTCAGCCGGCTGACATTCATACTGGGTAGAGGCCTGTAGGAAACGCACGGAAGCACTTAACAAACCTTTTCAATTTTGTAAATAAGCTTTAAACTCTAAAGCGTAGGTCAAGACAATAATGAGGATAGGAAAATAGACAAATATTGTTCGCGGTGCGCTACATCGTAAAGAGGACGCGTTTCAGCCTTTAACATGAACAATTTAAAAATTTAATTTTAATTTTTTAGCACTGAAAGCATTACATTTTTCGTAATTTGGTTTATTTTTTCTTAGGATTAAGGAACGTAAAAACCGTGGAAGTGTCCATGGGATTTGATAGGAAAATTAACCAGTCTCTCGGTTTTTAACAAGGCAAAGGTAGTTAAAAAGGCAAGTAGGGAAGTCCCTGTGCTAGTTTAATTTTGTCGTCGAGGGGTGGACGGTGTGTATGTATCGCTCAATAAATAATGCATGTTCTCCTTTGCTCCTAGCTCTTAGATCTGTAAGCATGTTTGGTCTGCACTAAATGGACAGAGTCCACCCCTACTTTGATTCACCCTCTTTGATCCCGCTTTTCCACCCCCGCCTCGACACCGCCGCCCTATCATAGCCCCCCGCCTTGCTTACAAATATTATCCGGAGGCTCTCATCAACTCCCTTTTAGTATTTTGTCTTGTAGCGCCTTAGAAATGAACCTTTTCATCTTTTCACTGGAAATAACACGGCTCCGGCCGACCAGGACAATATGTAATTAATTCCCCAAATTTTCCGCCGGCCGCTCCTTCATCCGGTTCTCATTCATCGACAACATACATTCTTGGTGTTTGTAAAAGTGTTATAACACACTGTCAATACTTTGTCACGATTTGCTTGACAGTGAGACCCACTAAAACAGGAAGTTCAAAATCCATTCGAGAATTACGATGCGATTTGACAAACACCGAATAACTGTTGATAGATGAGGAGAATGCACGGAAATGCATTTGTAAAGTTGATCTTGTAGAAGTGAATTTTAACATTTATTGAATTAAAAAAATTAAAATGTAATTTGGTTGTGACCGGCCTTCTAGGCCTGACTATACTCGCTGTGTTGGTCTGCCAGACGTATTTTGGCTTTTCGCGACCTTAGTTTGTCTTTGTGATTTCTATCAAATCCTGTAAAAACGGATAACTTTGGCTTTCGCAAGTGTCTGAACATCTCCCCAAGTAAAATAATTTCCAATGAATTTCCAATAAGAAATTAATCAACCCTAAGTCTGATAAAGGACTGGACCTGACATGATATCTCCTTTTATCATTAAACACTGTGTTCTCATTATTCACCTCACTGCACTACGTATATAATTTTTCTTTCTTAAAAGGATAAATTTTCACCGGAAATATCGAAACAAGTCAGTCAGCAGGATAAGCAAACTAATATGATCAGTTCACTGAAGGAAGCTCAACTCACTGAAGAATTACTGAAGGGCAATGGAAATAAAGCTCATAGACTGTAAATCCCTTCTTCCTGGATTCTAAAAAGGCATCTTTATCGGATTGAAGTATTGACAAAAACATTGTGCACCTTTTGTCAAGGAAGAATCCTTGATATCATGTGCTATTGTGAGGGTCTATCCAAGCTTAGGTTTATTTTACTAGGAGAGAAATGACCACAGCCTCTTTCCTTCACCAAAGGATCACCTGACGACTATGGAATTAATTAACGACATAGCGTTAACTAGTCACCCCTAACGATAGGGGCACAATAGATCTTTCAGGGTCTATCAGTTTACAATCTGTGTAATCTGTCAGAGGTAGAAAATACACTGCGGCCAACTATTATAAGCGTGTCTATACCTATACTAAACGTTTATTCAGTTCCTGCGCCATCATCCGTGTTTGTGAAGAGACAAACGTTCCCTATGTTGCTCGGCGTCCTGAAAGGACGCTAGGATCTTTTCAGACCGCAATACCACTAAGGCCATGCAGGCCCCCGTGCTTGCACGGGGTCGTTTTGCAAGGAAGACGACTCTTTTCCACCTACGGTGTGCGGTGTGTTCTGCAATAATGTAGGTTTTCACGTAAAGCCTTTAAAAAAGCTCCTTCCTAGCTCGACCCTTCTGCAGGGCTAGGTTGTCAGCCGAAGCAATTGGGAGGTCGATAGAGAAGACAAGCTCTGCCTGAAGAGACAGTGCGTGACAAATTATGAATCCCCGACCATCCGTCATCTAATAACTATTAGCCAGGCTAAGACACGTGATTAACCGCTTAAAAATGACTAGTAAGCTCTATCTATGTTACCTAGGAGGAGGACAATCGATTTTTGTGTCGTGGTGCATGTTGTCTTCTGGTGACATCTTATATGGATTTCGTATTTCTAAAGTCTAGACAAGACCTGATTTTTCTGGTGTGTATTGTCGATATTCAGCCCAGGGTATCAGGCGTGCTTAATTTTAATGACTGGATATGCGATTTAGGAATAGTGGAGGAATTATTTCAACTAGGAGAGTAAAGATTATGTGTTGGCTGTTTTCATCATTTATTTTGGTTGAGGTGAGCTTGTAGGCAGAGATGGCTGACGTGAGAGACGGGATCTTTATTAGAGGTGAAGTTAACATCTGTATCGGGATAGATAGGGAAGATCAGCCTTGGACGTTGAATTCAGAATGTGACCAGCTTTAACATGATAGTAGTCAGAAACGGATGTTACCTGGCTGACCAAAAAGAAGCGATCATTCAAATATGAAGAAGTAAGTGAATGGATGTGGCATTTCAGATTCCTGACCATATTCAAATGTCTGATCCCACCATAAGATTGAGTCATATCGAAGAAAGTACCACAGCAGTGAAATAGCAGATATCGGTAATTTAAGCCATACAAAAATAATAAGATTTGTTTTTTATTTTTAATTTTAATCTTAATTAATATAGTAATCGTATGGTCTTCTAGGAGGCTATTTTTAAATTTAAAAGAAATTTTTGATTTAATAGGAATTTAACTTTAGTTGCTTAAATTTCAATCCATCTCCTAAATTATTGCACAATAAAAAAGTTAATTTGTAACTAAAAAGCTCTAATTTATAGTTACAAAACACTTAATTTGAAGATGAACAGGGCATATTTGAAATTTGGAAGTTAAAACAGGTTAATCTTACGGAAAAAATTTGATTGTTGACAATTAAACATTTATTTATGCTCCCACAAAAAATTAAAGTTTCATACTGATAACACATAAAATATGAAGTACTATAGAAAGATGTTTGTGGAATAAATTATTATATCATAAGGTTTATTTCACGCATACAAATGTTTATAAACGAATAAACGTAATTATAATATAATAATTATAACAGCTGCCAAAAATTAATATTCCATAAAAAGTGTCTAGGAAAATCAAAATGGTTTTCGGATGGAAAATATATATTTTTCTTGTCCCGCTGTAGTTTTTGTCCAACGACTATTGGCGTTCCATCGTCTGGAGAAATGTTTATAACAGCCCCTACCCGCCCTTTTAAATTCCAAAAAGCGACAGGGCCGAATAAGTAATTGAAAAGTCTGTGAAAAAAGTACTTGGGCAATATATATAGGCGTGAAAGGAGTTGTAGGGGCTGAAGGTTTTTTTTTTTTTTTTTTTCGAAGGAAGGTCAGTGAATACTCTTTGTGTAAAGAGTCGGTCATGGATTGAGGAGTGGGACAATGGTCCAAGTCATTAACTGTCTAAACACTGATGTGCCTGAAGAACCGGGCGGATGTCGAGGAAAGTAGACAATAATGCCTCAGATATTAATGATGATGAGACATTGTTTGTGTCTTTCCTGCACCTCGTTGGGAAACCTCGCTTTCCACCTGACCTCATTTATGCCCAAAATTTTCCCAAGGCTCTTGTTTAATTGCAATCCGTACCGGTGAATTTTTACTTCCTATTTTTTCCGACCATTTACTTGTTTCTTATTTTTATGGACGATTAGCGCTATTTTTAGTTTGCAAACTTTTTTAATGGATTTCTTTAAGAATATGAATTATTATATGACCAGAAAACGTCCTTTGCAACATCCTGTAAAGTTTTAACTGAGCTTAAATTAAATGAACCACGAGAAGAACAAATAGTTTTCTTATATAAGATTGTTCCAAAACCATGGAAGGAATGGGGTCAGGTATATTCCTTTAAATGTCCAAAAACCCTCCTAAGTTCTCACAACCAAGCAGCCTTAAATATATTAGCATGTGAAAAGTTCACTTCCAAAAAACCTATGAATGTATCCGACATCTCCATAACCTAGGTAAACATAAAGCAGACTTAGTTGCCTGAGCAAATATGAATGAACAAGTAAACAAACTGGCCAAAGGATATGTCCTCAAATTATAAGCTGAGAAACGGGATAATAAGGTCATGACTAGACTCCTCTATCACATAATGAGCACATATAAACAAAAGAAGTGGCTCTCTCTCTCTCTCTCTCTCTCTCTCTCTCTTTCTCTCTCTTTCTCTCTCCCTCTCCCTCCCTCCCTCTGCGCGGGTGTGGATGGATGTGCTTGTGAGAAATTCTATGATTCTCAAACTTATCGATTCCATGATCAAAACTCATGAATTAAGTTGTAAGTTAATTAAGAGTAAACAGAAAATTTGAAATGGCAAAAGTGTGAATCTTGTCGTCAATTTTTACAACATTTTCGGCTTTCGGACAGTTGGATTTGAAATTAAATTTGTCGCTTGTATTTTATTGAATCTAAAAATTTAAACACTCTTTAAGTTAAACACACCGCATGAGATCTACTTTCATACATTTCAATTGTAACTGTTTTGTAATTTCATAAAAGTCCTGTCGATTTTATGAAAAATTGACAAACCATTTGAAATTCGGTTCCGAAAAGCGTTTATTGCAGAAATAATGTTAATCTGATCTCGCATTTTATAAAGCCAAATTGGTAGTTGTTTACTGACTGCACAAAAAAATTATATTTAAATTTATAAGTTCTTATCCTATTATCTTTACCCACTAAATTATCAAAATAAATTTCGTTGTCTTAATATTATATGGGTATAAAATTAACTGCACCGTTCGATTTTCTACAGCCAGTTAATTATGCAAAGTACGTAGAATTCGGAAGAAGGAATTATTATTTTTTCTTTTTACCTCATCCCCTGAGCCGGCCACGTAAGTGATTGACCTTAATGACCGTTTGTATTGTTATCACGAGCGAGATCTCAAACGTATATTACTCTGTGATGGTTGAGTGATTACAAATAGTATGTTATTAAATATAATTGACTGAACAGGTGGATTGGTCGAATTGATACATAGAACCTCTAAGAAAACTGGTGAAAGAATTCTACATGTATTACGTGAATCAGTGCATGAGGAGCAATCCCCTTAATAAAGTACGTAGAAAATCTATCATGTTTACAATTAGGTTCGTCGACCGCGAAATGTTCCTTTATACTGAATGTGACTTTACAGTTTGCTTAAAATGATTTCATCACTGAACTGGATGAATCTTAAGAAAGAAATTTGTCTAATTTTTAATTGATAAATTTTCTTTAAATTTATTATTTTATTGGGCGTTAACTTTATGATAAGAATACCTTTGATTATAATAAGGAACAATTTAGTTTGTGCAAATGCCACATTGTCCTATATAATTTTTTAATCCGGTTAATTACCTAAATTGAATTAATACAATGTTTATGGGATAATGCAATAATTGGTGTGGTTGACGATGCTGTATTTCCGAGAAATTGTATTCAACAATCATACACAGCTACAATTAGAGCATGATATACCAACAAAAATCAAATAAATGATAGAATAGACTAGACACTGGCCTATGTACTAAAATATGTTCTAAATATAGATGCTATTAAGATGCTTGTTTTTATGATACTATCAGACACAATGGTGGTGATGCCCTCCCTCTCACCCTCCCCCTCTCACCCTCTCCCTCCTCTCTCTCACTCTCACTCTCACTCTCTCTCTCTCTCTCTCCCTCTCTAACTATCGATTTCTATCTCTCTCTAGCTCGACCAGAACTTATGTATGTTGCTGAATGCATCTTGAAATGTAACCTTGTGTAGGAAAATATGAATTTGACCATTTTGGTTAAAATTTTGTTATTAAAGTAATCGGTTTGAAGTATACCTAACAAATAAATAAATATTAGGTAAATAAGATAAACAGTTTACAGTTAAGCTTAAAGTTAAAGTATGTTTCAGAAAGTCTACGACGTCTGATTTCGTTTATCAATCTAAAACAATGTTTTTCTTCTGCTACGTGTTTTTATAATACATGTAATACCAACAAAAAAAAAATTCTCACTTCATTAATGAACATTGTGATTATATATATAATACTGTCATTATCATAAATTAGAGTTGTTGCATGGACAAAAAGTATAATTGTATGAGTGGGCTATAAATAATATTTTTACACGACATTCCTATTTTAAAATCTAAATTTTCTGTGTGGTTTGAATCACATGAAAGTTGCATCGGATTTTTTTAAAGCACAAGATTGTGTTGGCGATGCTGTCTGACAGCTTGTCACCGTGGTTTTTGATTTGTAAAAACAATTAGGAACATCGCCCGAAAGCGACGTATCAATTATAAAACGCTTTCGTAACACCCACATCATGATTTTAACGGAATTCTACAGCGAGTAATCATGGGGAGGGGAGCTCATCATGGGTTAGTTATGACTCAATTAGCTCGCGCTGGCTCGCGTCAGATGTGTTCGCCTCCTTTTAGGAAACCTTCGTTAAAACCGTCATTGACTTTACCGGATTTTTTTCTCACCAGTCGGTCTGTATTTACAACTACCAACATGACGTCAATGTTGGAATCCGGAAATACTTAATTTTCCCCACAGTTAATATATTTATTCATTATTCACAAAATTCCCCAGAAGCATAGTGCATGCGTTGTATGAGAATGTTTTTAGCGTTTGCGTTTTAAGAATAATACTTTTGCTTTCAGGACAGACAAGAAAGCGTTCATAATAAAACCACAAATTCATCACTTCGCAAACCTCAATAGGAAATCATGAAATGAAATATAACATCTATTGTTTGACAGAACACTAGAAAGGCATCTGGAAATGCCAAAGATTCTATAGTATAACAAGAAGGCAAAATCCTAATGCCTTCGATTCGTACAGAACGATTGTCAGATCTATGTTGACATGTGCAAGTTTTATGGTGCCCATGAAAAGAACCAAAAGTCGATGTTTTTGCATAGCCGGGGCTCATAAAACAACACCCCCAGGTGAGACGAATCATTGAACTGCTATCCTTACATATATCGAAAGGATGGCAGCAACTGAGGAACTGAGAAGTAGAAAAAAAATTTATCCCATGCTAGCTTTACCAAACATTTCGACAAAGGTGCCATAACTAGAGCCACTGCATACTGCAGACTTTTAGTCGGCCAATTGTTTATTAAGTGCGCATACACAACTAACTAAAAGTTTGGGTATGCTGCCTGAGAGCCTTTCAACGGAAAAGTTGCTAACTACAGACCGAGCGTTTATTCAGTTAGGGCTAATCATCTGGAACTGTGTATGGTCTGTTGAATAAACAAATTAAATTGTTATCTGCCAAGCTTTCGACCTTTTTAACATTCATCATCTGTGGAAAACAATCTTACAAATTTCAATTGACATAATTACGCTTGTAATAGATGGTTTCAAATTTCTTCGAAGGAAGACCTAGTCCCAACATTACCAAAACCTGTAACTAAGAGTATACAAGCAAACCTTTTCCCTAGTCTAAAACTGTTGTTGAATACAAGGTAGCATATTAGCAAATTTTTATTATATTGCCTACGGTTGTGGTACAATACTAGGCGTACACTATGGTACAAGAGTGTCGGCATTTATTATTTACGGAACGTTTGAATCAATGATTTTTGTGACAAATAGACTCTATTATAAAAGAAGTACATAGTTTTAGAAATCCGATTACCTTCTTATATTGCCTCGGATTACCTATGCGACCATAAAGATTTCTAATTTTAATAAGTCATCTTATACAATTTTTTTTATACTATAAATTTTATGCTACATAAATAAAATTACACCCAGCAGTTACGGTTTCTGTTCTTCATCATTTTTTCCTTTATATAATAAGCGCAATAACAGATGGTTTTGGTGGAAGAATGTTGTGCAACCACTGGATTAATACTGAAGCTTGGAAGTCGACTGTTGGTGCAAGGTGCGCACCACCAACCAACCCAACAGTTTAGTCGGCTTAGTGTACCCACTTGCAGCGTAACAAAACTACAAGCCGCTATTAGTTTACTCGCCGATATCGTCTCTGTTTGGAAAAAATATAACTGAATAATTTAGTAACAGCCCAGTAGTTGTATTTACGGTACTATAGTATATTCTATTTGCAATTCTCATATGTGATTTTAACCGTTGATCTGAGAAATACATTCGGGCAAATCAAAAGACCATAATTTCTCGTTATGAACCTAACGGATAAATAGGTGTCCGATCCGACTTTGGGGTAAATGGTTCGAAGGGAAAGGTAGGAAGTATTTAGAGGGGTGGAATATTGGGTAATGGTTAGGTATGAGGAGGATGAAAGGATAGGTGGGGTTAACATATAGGAAATAATCCCCTTTCGACTACTACCTGTTGCCATTCCACCTTGCTATTCAACCGGGATTTTTCGGAGCCGTTCCCACCCTCGACCCTATCGAGTTTGATCCCCTTTAATTCCAGTTTACCTCCTATCACCCCGGTTATTGGTTTGTTTACCAACCGGTTAAAACCTTCAATTACAGCCATACGGGATTGGAGGCCTATTCACAAGAGCAATCGTCCGTCTGCGGATTTTTTTCACCCGCCTGGTGATAACGCCCGGCCAATTCGCTTTTCATGTCTCAATTAAGGCCCTTTTCATTCAATTAAGGTTTAATCTCCGCCTACATCCCCGGGGATCGGACAATTGACGAATTTTGTCCTGTAACTGGAAAAACAACTCCTGTATTATTATACTTTAACTTCTTCCTGGTGTTCTTTTCAAACTCAGGAGTTTTAAAATGGCAATAATCGACCAAAAAAATTAATCAATGAGTTGAATAATACAACTAAATATTTTTAAAATAGAATAATACTAATATCAAAAGAAACGCGCCTAACAATATATCGAATGAAAAATATTAATATTAAAAATACAAAAGCTATGGGGTTTAATTGTACGTTTTTCTTATAAATAAATTGTAATATATGTGGGAATTCATTTGAAAGAATTACCCTTATTTCTATGGATACTTTTTGTAAAAATTGCACTGTGACCCACGCTTCACCTTTTCCTCGTTACATTAAAATAAACTATAAATTAAGTTAATTGTGAATTAAAAATGTAGACATTTAATTTTATTAACGGGAGGCGAGATCAAAACCTTAAAAAATACGTTTTCATTTGTTTCAAAATTGTTACAGGCTTTTTTGCATTTAAAGTTGTTTTCAAAAAAATTTTCCTAACATTCAAAGTGTTTTGTAAAACCAATTATTGCTTAAGAAGATGGCAGTAGAATTGACGCGTATCAATATTATCAGTTTCAACATGTCATTTTCATACTTGATTTCTTTTTATTTCCCTCTTTTTTGCACAAATTTTGAATTTAATGCTAACAAGAATTACAAATGCAATTATAAATAAACAATTCATAGATTTACAAATCTGATACATAATGATTACAGTCTTATAAAATTAATTACAATGATATAATTAAATTATAATTGTTATTTATTATTATAATATATTATAAGATATTATTAAATTATTATAATATGCAATGATAATAAATTAAAAATATTTTTTAACACCTTCAAACCCGTATATAGTATATAATCGTCCGCTTTTGGATCTCTTTTTTAACGAGAAGCAAAACATATAATACTATCTTCTAAATATATGCAAAAAGTCGTTATCAAAATTGGTTCTTATTTATTTTAGAGAAAAGGGTATCTTCATGCATGACAACCGATTTTCTCAGGAGAGGCAAAAACCGGAAAAAGGTATAATTTAAAAAATACGAGAATATAAAATTTCAATGGATTCGTGTATCTTCATAATTTTGACTGTGTTGGAAAATACTATGAATTTCACAGTAGAACCTGACTGAAAACTTTTTTAGGTCAGCTTTCGTAGCATTTTGGTTTTAAATTGTGAAATTTTATAGTTTTTTCATCATGTTATGAGACGGTCCAAATAAGTTTTCAAAAAGGTAGGCGGTCATTTTACAGACGGTCAACAAAAAATAAACTAAGATCATTAAAGCACGCTATATGATATGTAGGGTTTCCCCTGGACAGCATTCCATATTCCAAGAGGTGTGTAGAGTGTCCGTTAATCGATAATTATTCAGGTATCGTGAGATGCGGTCTGGTGTGGTGTAGGTTTCAGAAAAACAGTTTCTTTATCGTGCCAACGTTTCGATCTTTATTGAGATTGGGTACTCTCAACACGACACGCAAGAATGGCACGTGTACAAAGAAGATAAAAACTTTGAGCGCTGAAGATGATCTCAATAAAGATCGAAACGTTCGCACGATAAGGATAATGTTTTTCTGAAACCCACATCACACCACACCGCATCTCACGAATATCTGAATCCACGAGGTATTCCTACATTTCAAATTGGAGTACTCCCCCCCCCCCAAGGCCCTATTTTTCCAAGTCTGATTTTCGATTGAATTCCTGATATTTTACTTTTCAGGTTACTTTAGCCTTCCCACCTATTTTTCCTTAATGCCCCGCTTTTCTCGCAAAGCCTTAATCCTGTAAATTTAATTATACATTCGGAATAAACATGAAAAACGCTACGAGATTTATTTGTTTTTTATAGTTACCTTTAGCTAACAAATTATTTAGAAGATACAATGCATATTATCATAATACATAATACCTTCAATTTTAGTGAATCTAATTTATCGATATTGGCCCAATTTTGGTTAAATAAATTAGTTAAATAAAATATAAATTTTGGTCAAAGGAAATGGTACACATTTTTAAAGATATATGTGTGTAAACATTGTAAATTTGTAAATTTTTGATAGCACCCTCTCAATCCTATCCAACCCACAAAGGTAGATTGGGTTCAAGATTCAATCACATCAATTTGTCTCAGTCCGTTGCGCCTTAGAAACTATTTTAATTGCCGCAACTCGTTACAACCTAGAGAAAGATGATAGACAAGAGTAACTATTAAACCAGACGAAATTTTAATTTAGCCCCCCCCCAACTAATTATAGAAAACTTACATGACGAGAGGGTATAATTATAGTTCATTAGGCTTCCCTTTTTGTCATGCAAAACTCTCATGACGGCTCACGTGTCTTTAACCGTTTCACTAAGTGTTTATTACTTTAACTAAACAAGAAATTATTTGTTAAAACAGGGGCGTAGCCGAATGTGCACGATAGCGCCCGTCAGACACATTCTTTTGACACCTTATATTACACCCTGAAGGGGTAAAATCTTCCTCGCGCCTCTGAACCGTTTCTTTACACATTCATTACGTAAATTGCGACTGGTTAAATGGATACTTTTACATCGTGTTTCCCTCTTTGAAATACAGTCTTTGATCGCTAGGAAAAAAACACACAATGCTCAAACTCAGTATATTATGAGAATGAGGGACGTTACAGCAAACAGCTTATTTTTTAAATATATTTTGTATTATTATGTATAGTGTTTTAATCACAATCATATCATCCACTATTTATAAATAAACTTTTTTGTCAACAACTATGATTAAAAAAAAACACTTTTTTAATTGCTAGTAAGTCAAATATTTTTTTCATTAAATATTTGCACATTCCTAAGCTTACTATGTTTAAACATGTTTGATATTTTTAGTTACGATTTTTTTGAAATACCGATCTGATCGTTATAAAAAAAAGACTGGCTCGTCGGATAGAATTGTCCCGTTGCGTTTCAAGATTCTCCCTGCACCACCGGTTTGTAAAAAAATCGTTTTGCAAAGTTAGTTTCGATGACATCCGGTCACGCATTTTCTGTTCCATGACGGACAAAAACATATTATGGGAGAAAAATATTAAAAGAATTGTTATGGATAATAGGACCTTTAGAATATCTATGAAGACTGTCCCATTTATCTTATTCAAATCTGCGTTATGGTTGAGCTTGTTAGACTCATTAATTGTATAATAATTAGCATATACATACAATAATGAACATATATAAAATGGTTATGCGTATCAAAAAATTGACGCCTTCCCTCACTTATTAATGTTAATACTCATTTGTATTCACCTTTTATAGAAGGTGAATATTTATGAATGGGATTACGTATATGTTTTGGATGGCTTTTCTTTGCAGGCAATTGACCATACATTTTCTAAACCATTTTTCATTTCCAGGGGATAGGGCCATAAGAGGTATATATTTCAGTGGGCCGATGAAAGTTTGATGAGGCCTCCTATCAACTTTGAACCTTTCTGTGGTATACCAAATTGTCTAACATTCACGTCAAGAAAATAGTGCGTGAAAAAAAGCATAGAAACATGTGCAGATATTGCCAAAAAGAATAAAGTATCCTCGTTGGTTCGAAGGCCTATGCAGTCTGAGGTTCTTACTCCTATGAAAGAAAAAGCCGAAACCGGAAGGATACACACGGAAGCCCTTAACAAAGGATTGGGATTTGCTAAAAAGCCTTAAGCTCAACGAAGAGCTCTAGGTAATAGACCTACATTGGTCGCAGCAAGGCGGGTCTAAAAAAGGGCGACGCCTTTTAACGTTAACCTCCAGTACTTCGACACGAATAGGTTTATTATGTCCTCTATACTTTTTTAAATCTCACTTTTCTGCTTTAGGTTAATCAAGATTCCTGTCTAGATGACAGGAACCTCCATCCGGTCGCTCGTGAGATTAAAGATTTGAGTGCTGCTGGAGGGTCAGAGAGTCCAACCATGTTTATTTCTCTGGCGCAGCGACGAATTGTTGCTAAAAATTTATATTATTTACGACTAGGAAATCGTAGCGTCTGTAGGTAAAACTGTAGCGTATGTCAAGGTGTGAAGACAGTCTTTGGATTTTTATTAGGATTCTGGCTCCTGTACCCCATTCTTCTTCTTTCACAGCCGTCAATGACTCAGAAGGAAATAGCTTTTAGTTAACGGACTCTTTTCGCTTCAGTCTTATTTAACTTTACCTGTTCATCAATATGGCGCAGTTTTGTGGATAGTTATCTCCGATACTTTCGATCCTATCATAGCCTAGGTTGTTGTCTTAATTTCTCTTTGAACAAGTAGTTGGTGGAAAGTTAAGTAATACTTCCAAACCTGCAATTAGCGTTGTCCACACGACGTCAAATGCCCCTTAGTAGCTAGATCGCCTTGGTTCACCACACTAAAGACGTGTCTGATGACTCAGATGTACAGCCATATGTTTATTTTTTTTCCAAAATTTTGCCACAGAAACGTCTGTACTCTCTCCAGGCGTTTTTCAGGTTTTTGTATTATTTAAACTGGTGCTGAATCCATGAGAGGCTATGATTTAGGATGCCAATGATGAACTGGCTTCTGGCTTGAATAGCTTTATTAACAAACTCAGACATTCAAACAGTTCGAAACACACAGACCCGAGACTGAGAAATGCGATAACGGGTATGACAGACCAATCCAGCGATTGTAGGCAGTCCAAGATAATCAGTAAGCATCTAGTGATGTCAGGTAATTTTGGGATTTTTAATTTAAGATTATCAAGGTGGAAAATGAAAAGGTAAAATAAAAATGTAATAATAAGCTGTTTTACGATCAATTACTTTGTTTGAACGTTTTATTCTAGGAAATGTAACCTCTTTATAATTTCAGACGATGGAGAACTAATCGAAACTATTCTAATTTCGAGAATTTTCACGACATGAGGATTATTTCGGCCTTGTTTATCCAAAAAAAGTCAATAAACCCTCTGCCTACCAAAGCTTTTTAAAATTCGCTGGCTGCCAAATTCGTAAATATTCGACGACCGTTATCTCTTAGAATGCCCTATGGAGAGGGTACGGACTGGATCTAACCACCAGACCATAAAGAACTGATCGATGAGGTGGACAATTGTCGATCCGTAGATAAAGTAGACAGGCTAATTACCAAAATGCCCAAGGATAATTGCCCAGTCTGTGGCAAAAACCTAATGATTCCCATTAATATGTACGGTAATTAGTAACATTGCATGTCTTGGTATTGTTGCATCCAATTGTATGTTAATGCTGAACATTTCAATCACATAAGACTGGTTAATTGCTCACGTTAATTTATTGCCCGACTTTCTTCTAACGGGGCGCATATATTAAGAAAGGGAAGATACAATCGATATAATGTTCTACTTATTGGAGCATAGAATGTAATTAGGTACACTTCCACAAAAGAAATAGAGTGGTTTTTATGAATCCACATCTCATTAATTCCGTCACAAGATCGACAAATTATTGTTGTTATTCTTGTTGTTTATCTACTCGATCATTATCCTCCGGAGTTGGCAGAGTACCTAACGAGCCTCTCCTTTACGAAAGTTAACTTCCTGATTCGGCGACTCACAACTGAAGCTTTTTCCTAAAAAGGAGATTTATATAATATCACACCGTTACAATTCATTGTTTTAAATTGCTGTCGATGTAATTAAATCTATGATCGATGCTGACTTTAGAGATTAGGTATCCAAAGAAAAGTATGGATGGAACACCTAAGCTCATCCTAATCAAGTAGTATTGAAATATCGAAACTAACTAGGAAAGATCTGAATCAAATGAAAGGTGACAAATACTTCAAGTGCACTCGTATTAAATTTGACAAAAAACTTTGTTACGTCTTACTTTAATTTAAAACTTCTGAATGAACTTTAAGAACTTTGATGCTTATATGTTTATATTTTTTTAAATAAAATATTATTTCCCTTTCTCCTTCTTTCCCATTACCAGTACATCTTTTAATAGCACATCGACCTTTTCCTAAATATTTAAAAGCTTTATTTTAAACGGGGAATAAAGCTTTTGGACGAGGGATCACTGATTTTAATTAAACTTTTATAGTAATACTACATACAAAAATATTAGACCCTTGTCCTACGTTTTTTATCAAATTTATTTGGATTAGATTTTTTTGATCGAAAATCTCTATAAAATTGATTACTTTACATGATTTAGAACACTATAAATAGAATAAATATGTTTTTCATAAAAAAGTTAGAATTGGCGGGCATACATACATACCTTTGCAACATTTTGAAATGAACGATATTAAGCTTTGAATAATTATAATAAATTTTAATTGAGTTATTATGTTTTTGGAAAGTGAGATTGAGTTGAAATTTAGTGCCATAAGCAGGACTCGAACCCACGACCTCCTACCTCGGGATCAGTTAATACCCAGTACATCATAATAGACATGTTAGGCAATATAAATAAATACATTTATATATATATATATATATAATATATATAAAGTTGAAAAGTTGAATTAGTTATTATCTAGAGATTAAAAATAGCTTCTTGGCCTCTAGCTCTACTGGCAGCAACGCTGTGAAAAGGGTACTTTTTTGATCACCAAAAAACATTCTATTAAATGCACCAATGTTCTCCCATTTTAAAACTAAACACTTAAGTTTACAAAATATAGAGCAGCACACAAGCATAAATACAACATCGCCATCCTGAAGAAAGGATAGGTTCCATGCGTTTTTAACTTTTAAACGTAACCTCTAGCAGTAAAGAACAATATTTTCTGCTTGGTCCGATGTTTCCGGAATAAAAATAATTGCCATTTCAATCAATTTTTTTATTTATCTACAACGTATGAAATTATGAGGTCAAATATGAAAAAACAAAACAGATTTATGATGTAGAGGAACCATAGTAAGTTTCGTTTAGATATTTACTTCTTCAATTGGTACGGTGATTATAAAAGCCATAAGCACCCACCTTCCATTTTGAGGTCGAATTAGTCTTCAATGTACTTTGCTCATAGATCTGTTAAGTTGACCCAGCTGTTTTACATGTGTGTTCTTGATACCTCCTTAAAAGTACCGAATGAGAAAGAGCGTAAAAAAGAAATTATTATCTGTACTTTATGGCAAACTGTCGATATTTTGTTTGATTAGGAAACGAATTAGAGATCGATAATCTTATATGCTCCTTTGATTATATAAACTATTTTTGTTTTGTTATTTTTTTGAAACTAGAAATTCCATCTGCTTAATTTTACAGTTTGCTAATTAGGGTTGTGCTTTATCAAGCGGACTGAAATCCCATTAATAAAAAGATGAGTAGATGGAAGATGGAGGAAGACGAAAAAAACAACAATAATAAATAGTGTGGAAAGATGGGAGATTACATTAGATCATTATCGCGAAGCTAATTGATGCGGTCACTGGCTTTGTTGTTAAAACAATAAATTGGCTTCTTTGTATATTACGTTATGCTTAAAGACTCGGCTTCCGTCGCAATTAGTAAATCATGTTTTTGAAATTTATGAAATAAGCTTATATGGTATATATACCAAAAATATTCATTTAAAAGTGGTAACAATAATAAGCAAAAGTAGTTAGCAATTATAAACAAAAATGGACTGTACCCAATGGCAGTACTGCAATGAGACAATGTTATTTATTTAAGCATTGTCACTGACACAGGAAATTTCGCGGCCATCGTTCTTTAGTTGGTGAGGAGGGTTTGAAGTAATTATTCGGGACGAAAGTTTTTAATATGAGGATTTATTCTGGTTGGGAGGGCCTTATGAATCTTGAAACAGGTATGGATTACATTTTAGACAAATGGAATTTTTAGGTCTATATGGATATTTTTGTTATACGCAAACAATCAATGATTTTTTCTGAGGTTTATTGATTAGGCACGTTGCCTGCAAAAGATAATGGAATCTACAACTGAACCCAAACAATTTCAGTCGATAGTTCAAGGTGTTATAGGAAGCCTGCGTGGATTTACAGATTGAAATTGTAGAGGTTCAGTCGAACATTCCATTCTCCTGCAGGTTTACAAAAGCTAGGTTAAAACGTCAAACAAGAAGTCGTGAAAGAGCTTGTGTCACCACTTCTTGACGTTTTATTCTTGCATGAGCATTCCTAGATAGACGTTTGGCTTTGTAATCCTAGGTAACGTAGTTGAGTGTAGAATAGACTTACAATTAGCTAGAAGACGGTGTTCATAGGATGAAGGTTATTTGGTTGGATGAAGGTCAATATGTCCGTTACCTTTCATTATTTGCTTTTCACACCATGACTCTAATAGCATGAGGTGTTGTTGAACGTTTACATTGGAAACGACGGGATCAGTATTCCTTGATCGCTTTCTGCACTGGTTAGGAGAATGGGATGGATGTCAGCCGTGAAAACCTAGTAAACCAGGAAGGACATAAAGGGTGAAAATGGATGGAAAATAAGAATTGGATATAAAGCCTCTCAATACATAGAATTATAAGCAGCGGAAAGATAGGAAAACTCAGTTTGATTCGGCATCTTGCGCTAACGAGAGCGGATATTTTGTACAAAAGGAAGTTAGTATGGCTAGTTTTGTTGTCACATAGAATGGGCCATCAAGGATTTTTCTGAGAATCGTGAATTTGGAAGTTTGTGTATGATGGATGTTGAAATATTTCACGACTCGGCTTCACTAAGGTGGTATAATTGTGAGTAGCACTAGTAACACCAGAAAGTTATGTGACATCAATGATAAAAGAAAAACATAGGTGAGTGAGAGGTGAAAGAGCACAACTCCAATTAAGATTCATTCATGAAGCTTGCGGTAAAGTAAGCTAACTGCATTTTGAAGGAATACTTAGGCTTTTATGGGTAGGTTGATGGTCACACGAAAATTTTCTGAGGATCATGGATTAGGCAGTTCTGATGCTAAGGTTAAGAAGTAGAAATTAGTTTTATTAGGTTACTCCGTGGAACATTATCTAGGATAAGTCAAATTGGGATAAGACGTCGAACCGTCACTGGCACGTGCAGTGAAGTAACAGCCATGTTTTCTTGTAAAGGGAGGAATGTCCTTGAAATACGGTAAAAAAAACTTTTTCTTTAAATATCCTTATTCTAATATTAAGGAGAATAAACTGTGAAGCTGTTAATATGCATTTCTACATTTTGGAGCAATTTATGCAATTACGCACATATTTTGTCATTTCTTTTCTGAACTCTACACAAATTTAAGACTGCTTTAAGAACCGATGGGTACAGGTAATATAAAACCGTTAACTTACAGAATGTACTATTTTTTATTCCATTTGAAATTAATTTAATCCAAACATGTAAAACGAGACATCTCGAACAAAACTGACACCTGAACCTCAACAGCTTAACCTGTTTTCATAGTCTGCGCAAAATATATCCTAAATAACTATTTGATCTGAAACTGAAATTTGTTTTAAAGTTTTGCGTAAATGACGAAAAAATCCGGGTTACTATAACTTTTGCTTGGAGGAGGCGTGGTCTGACCTTCCAAGACCGAAACGATTGAGGGCTCAAGAGCATTGGGAAGCACTTCTATTTGCTGGAAGGTTGCCAAAACAACCATTTTGAGAAGTTCAACGCCCTTAAATCACAAAAAGAAAAATCAAAATAACTATTAATGAATATATTTGAGAATTTAAACTTGTAAGGAAATAGTTTTTTCTTAAGGAAAATAATTGGATAAGACAGTATTTACTTATCATTTATAACCTTCTACAAAAGTATATTTCAACCAATAGGCTGAGCGGTGCTTGAATCTGGTTGACGTTTGGAAAGTTTTCAAGAATAAATAATTATTTCTGATTTCAAACTGAAGTACGTGGGGCAGGATGGGAATTTGGGTGTTTTAAATGTTGCATAACCGAAGACCACTACATCATAACATTTAATGACTTCAACAGCTCGACACAGTATACTTGTAATTTACGATGTGTAGAGGAGAACGATTGAGTCATCAGAGTTTATCATACGAAACAGCCTTGTGATCGGTAGGAAAGGCTATGATTACTAAAAATGTTACTAACATTTACCCTGAGAGAAGAATTCTAAACTTTATTTAACGGCATTTTATTTAATTTAAGAAACGACAATTTTCCAAAAAAAAAAATCAGAAGAGTTCTGCCGCCAAAAACAAAGTGGGACAACCCTCCAAAACGTGTAAAAATTATTTAAATTTTCTCGTTACGACTTGATCTTCGAGATGTTTCTGTTGTTTTAATGTGGTGTATTAAACATTCGACTGGCAAGTGCCGTGTTTTCTAGCAAGTCGGCGGAGCAGTCCTGACGATATTTGGAGATGCCTAATACCGAGCATGGCCTTTATTAACTGAAATTTCACCCGTTAAGGGACATAATAGGAATTACAATTTAATTAAAACAAATAACACTCAATGTTGGATAATTTCTCTCTATGCCCGACGCAGTACATAAACAAAATATAATCCAAAAACTACAGTATAAAAATAATGTTTTAATCTGAGACAGATACGATATTGTTGATTAGAAAAAGAAAGTATGAGAAAAGGGGGTTCCTCTAGTGCCATCCCTCCTCGTGAGATAACTGCGCTAATATTCATTAAGAAAATTTATTTATAATGTTTGAAAAGCATCCCACACGAGGGGGCATATATACAAACTTCAATTATAAGAATATTTTTTCAGTAATAGGTATTCTGAGAGATTGAAAAGAAAAATGCAATATTAAGCTGATTTCTCGGGTAATCCGAATTGCGTCTGGGAATGTGACAGATCTTAATACCAACAGGCGACCGTGTCTGACACCTTGCTAGATTGATTTCTACGCATTCTTCTGTACATATCTCGCCTTTTTTCCACGGCCGGGAACCGAAAACGGCGGACAGATGTCACGATAACTGAGACCGTTTTACGAGGATTGTAAATCGATGCGACACCGCGCGTTCGAATTCCTGAGGGAAAAACATTAAAGCACGTCACGGGGCTTATGATTTCCGTGACCAGGCAGGCAGCTGTCCGATCGTACAGTCGATTTTAAATTGCGTTATGCATACCAATCCTCGAGTACGTATCAATCTGGCGATTCACGTTCCGCACATTTTATGAGAAAATTGGTACTATGAAATCCCACTTTTCTGCGAACACAAATCATGTAGATCTCAACAAAACAAAGAAAGTATTCTCAGCCATTTTAATTAATTTAATAAAATGTAACCTATTGCCTTAAACTGTGTATAATTTGATTACATGTATGTATGTGAAAAAGAAAGAGAAAGTAAGATGGGAATGGAAGAGAAAGAAATAAACGGAGAGAAAAAAGAAAGAGAGAAAGCGACAATGTAAGAGGAATAAAAGAAAAATAAAGAAAGTCTCACTCCCTCTCTCTCTCTCTCCCTCTCTCCCTCCCTATACAGGTTGTCCTTAGATGGCCCTGCTGAATTTCTATTGAATCAATGAGGCTATAAAAATAAAAATAAAACGTTTTTACGCCTGAGGTAACTTGAATGATTTTGCTAAAAAAAAGATTTTAAAAATTATTAAAAATAATTTTTTTATAACCTAGACTAACAAATATTAAACACCTTGGTTCAAGAGAGAGTCTGCCAGGACATCTAAAAGGACACCCTTTATAGAGAGGAGGGAAAGAGTAATTGTGAGAGAGAGTGCCAGTGAGAATGATATATATATATATATATAGAGAGAGAGAGAGAGAGAGTGAGTGAGAGAGACAGTCAGATAAACAGAGACAGAGACCGAGAGAGCGTGAGATGAAGAAAGAAAGAAAGAGAGATAGATAGATATATAGAAATAGAGTGAGGGTGAGAGGGAGAGAAATGGATGAGAAAAAAATACAGGAGATAGAGGGAGTGAGAGAGAGAGAGAGAGAGAGAGAGAGAGAGAGAGAGAGAGAACGTAATAGACAGACAGAGTTTACGAGAGAGGATGAGAATATGTTCTCAGATTCATTTTAGAGGTATAGAAAAACGTGGATATATTTCTAGTAAATCAACATACCAAAATGTTAATAAAAACTTGGGGGTACTTTTGGGAAATGGCCTCTGCGATTTCCACTGCAAACGTACGATTATTTTCGTGATGAAATTTATATACATGACAGCCAAATTTGGCAGTTAACACGATCGATTCACGGCGATTAAGCCTAGTTTTAGTTATATCACTTCCATACACAAGATGCGTCATGAGGGAGATGAAAAGAGAGATAGAGACAAAAAAAGCGAGATGAGAGGTGTTGTAAAGCGAGAGGTAAAGAGGGCGAAAGAAAAAAAGAAAGCGTGTGTGTGAGAGATAGAGCAAGAGCGAGAGCGAGAGAGAGAGCGAGAGAGAGAGAGAGACAGAGAGAGAGAGAGACAGAGAAAGAGAGAGAATAGAATGCTCGGATAAACAGATCAGGAAAGAGGTAATTCTTAGAAATGTAAAAATGATATGGGAATAATAGTTATTCAGTGTGACGTGTAAATATGTATACAGACATCGGTATACTCAGACACCATTCGCCTTAGTTTACTAGGTTTTCGACGGAGTCCTCAAGTGGAACTTAACAACTGAATACAAGTGCACCCACAGGTTCATTTCAAACAAATGTTGATAATGTTAAAAAGTGCATACTGATTGCACTTTTGCAGCGGTTGACGCGCCATGATACATGCGTTGTTTCTTATTAGGCAAAACACCGACCCTTATCTCATAAAATTAGCAACTTGGTATGAAAAATGGATTGTGAATGAATCGGCGTTTTTCGAGTCCATTGTAAAATGTCAACGAAAAGTCACACAAAAACAATGGTAACCGTGTGGTGGTCAATGATGGGAATCATTCCTTTTTGCTTATAGGTGAGACCTTCCTCATTCCTCTACAAGCTTCTCTATTGAAATTGTTTGAGACTTGCAAATAGTTTTGTGTGTTTCAATGGACACTGTGAATAAATTAAAGGAGTTGTAGATATAATGTAAGATCAAATATTTGAAATTATTTTTTTCAGATCGGGGTCATAAGAAAGTTAGATTCCAGAGTTGCCCTTAGAATCTTTGACTTTGTTATTTATAACACCAAAGAAGGTAAAACTACTATGTACTTAGTTTGGATATTATATATTAAAAATATAGTTAAATAGGTAAGAGAATAAATACGTACAATGATGGTTTTTAGATTAAAAAATGGAATTTTGAGAGAAAAAATAGGAACTCATTGGTGAGGCGGAGTTCATTAAAAAAAGGAAAGAAAACAATTAGATAAAAGTGTGTTGAAGTGAACGGAGAGGAAGGACAGTTTCGGAAAGATGGGGTGAGGGTCGTCGGGAGGCCGATGCTGTCTGCTAGTATGGTGATGCGGTTCCAAGTTGGTGTCATCTTGAGTTGACAGACTCGCTGAAAAACGCCCGATGTGGTGGCTGGTGCCTTGCCCTCCGCTCTTAGCCCCCCCCCCCCGCCCTTTCCTTCTGCCGCCCTCCGACGACTACCCTTAACGTCACACCACCATTCTGTCACACACACACACTCCGCTCATTTCGGTTCGCCTAACCTACTAATTACACTTCAAATGCTAAGATTCCAAGCGGAAAATCCGGACCCCGGATCCACCCCCGACACAATTGTAATTATTTAGTTCTAACGTTAATTTTCGACTAAATTTTAAGGCCTGTCATCTCTTAAACCCTCCTCCCTTCCTTCACCGTCCCCTTCAGAGCGACCCTCTCATTTCCAAAGTCTTTTTCAAAAACACTGTAAATTTAAGGACCCCTGTTCAACTTGTTGATATCGCTTGACTGCCCTTACCTCCGGATAGTTCTTTTGGCTGTTTTATACTTCTAATCTGCTAAAAGAATTTCCATTTACGCTCTTTTAAATTCAATAATTTTGCCACTTCAGGCAAAGTGCAACATTACACGTATAAAACACTGCTGGAAGAAATCACACGTTACGAATGTTTAAACGGCCTCACTTTTTTTTTAATTTTAAGCTATTCAGCAACATCTATGGAATTTAATAATTGAACAATTTCAAAAATATTGCTTGGCTAATACGAAGAGAAAAAAAGGTTCCGTAGATGAGCAAAGCAGCAGAGACGAGATTTTAATCTATATAGGAAATATATAGTAACATGGTTAGTAAGAAAGAGGCATTGCAGATAGATAGATAGATGGATAGATGGAGATAGATAGATAGATAGAGAGAGAGAGAGGAAAAAAGTAAGAGAGAGAGAGAGAGAGAGAGAGAGAGAGAGAGAGAGAGGAAAAAAGTAAGAGAGAGAGGAAGAGGGTGAGCGAATGGGTGAGGGAGAGTAAGAGAGGAGTGGGAGGAAGTTGGAAGAAGGAAATAAAGATAAAAGTCAAGTAAATAGGCAAATAAGTTTAGAAAAAAGATGTTGTGTGGATAGGTAGGGAAAGAGGTGTTTGTCAGACATATCGGAAATGTATACAGAAAGAGAGGGTTGTCAATGAGAAGAACCATCATTCACTAAGATTACCCACTTATTCTGTTCGAAAATAAAAGTAACACAATTAAATTAATTTTCACGCGCAAAAAGCTTTGGAACATTAGTGTATTAGGTAAATTAATTACTCTAGGTTGATATGTGACACGTTCCAAAACTTATCTAGGCGTGACGTGTATTAAATGCCATTTATGGGAGCGACCACATAGAATAACTGTGATACATTTCTTACTGACTCATAAAATGTTTACTACTTCAGCAGGGGGGTCTTCAGCAGAGTTCATAAGTGAACTATAAATTTTTGGCCAAACTTCGTACTCTCAGAGAATCACAATGATAACTGCTATGCTACAAGCTGTTCATTTTCGGCACCGATGCTGGTTGCCTATATAGCTATAGAACATTTGCACTAAAAGTACTTAAGTATGGGTTTTTTTACGGGCATAGTATATAAAATTGCTCCCTTTTATTTCTTCTTCTCTCCTTGCACATGGTAAATCGATTTTAATTAGGACTTGTGTTCACAAAATGCATGTCTGTTATTTCTTGTTTAAGAAATCCAAGAAGAAAACCAAATCGCGTTAGCAATTTTCCCTCTGCGCGTGCCACCACTCTATTTTTCAAACGAATGTAGATTTGTGCTGTAAACTAGCTTCTCTTCATTTTAAAAGATTTTAAAGGTAAAGAAATAAGGTCTCAACAAAGCAGTTTGAAAAAAAGCAGAATGGCCGAGGGAAATGTATGAATCCTACAAACTTGGTATTCATATAATGTGTATCAATTTCGAGTTTGGTTAAATGTTGCAATCACTCTTGGCCTGTTTTATGTCAATACTAATCGTTCTGACAAGTTTTTCTATACATAAAGCAATAAATCTTCAGCAAAGTGGAGATTGCCCACGTTTTCACAAGTGAAAAACAAATAGGGTAGTGAATATAGAATGACGGTCACTAATCACCGTTTGATATACTCCCCTTTAATCCAGAAGAAATAAAATATTTTTCCATGTTTTTACGGTAAGCCGGCGATTATCAGAAATAGCCGAGGGACGGATTTAAATGACCACCTACCGTCTAAACAAAATAATATAACGGCCCGGTAAAATTATCACGATTCGCTATAGATCAAATGAACGAACGTTCCACACGTCTCTTTAATCAAGATTTATTCGAGTGACCGAGAATCCATCTCGAAGTATCCTTGGCAAAACAAGGACCGAAGCTAATCTCATGGAAATGTTTCTATATTTTATTAATCCGGTAATACATTTTTAGCCCGCGTTAAAATTGAACAACAAAAGTTCCGATACCTTCTTTCATTGGGTTACTTCTTTATAACAGTATAGTCCACATGGAAAACACTTCACATTGTCTTTTCTAATTTTTCTATTAATCCTTATATGATAATTAATTGCCCAATTCCTTTAAAAACCGTTTCCACCTCCACAAATTTCTTACAAGTCAATGGCGAATATTCCATGACAAGTGCATACTTGTCGACTTGAAATTAGTTGAAATTGGGTCTCATTCCGCATTTGAATTTATAATTATTACGTTGACATTTTTTTTGTGGTGAAGGAAATAATTTTTTCAGTGATTGTTCAATGACAGAAGGTTTAGCTGGCTTAAACATAAATTATATTAATTTTTAAGTACAAAATATTCTATCTTTCATGAGAAAAATCAAACGTAAAGACCAAATGTATTTTCTGAGAGTGTCTGTAAGTGCAGGGCTGAGTGATTGGGGGGTGTAGGCGTTAATTGAACATCAATACCACTCTTTCGCGAAGCCTGATTTGAATTTTAAAAACGCTCCTTCTTTTCCCCTTCCAAATAATTGCCCTCGCCATCATTCTACGGGAGAGGAAACACAAATTGAAATGAGATTTTTCCCCGTTTTTTTTCACCATGCTCTCTCCACAAGTCGTAGCTCCAAGTCGCCCCTACCAATCACGACGATAGTTAATTGTACGGAAACCAGGATATCGGTCTAATCCAATTTCCCTCAGTTTATTCCTCTCTTTTCCACGGCTAATTTCCTTCTGCAGACAAAGAACAAAAAAACCAAGCAGCCTCTTTAAATTAGGGAACGGTTCTATCTTTGCCGATTCCCGAATAATTGTTTAGGGATCCGCCCGCGGCTCCACCTATCTCCATCCTATTAAAACTTTTCAAATTCGCCTTGAATATTTTCTTTCTTTAATAACCTTCGCCCTAACCACCGTGCAATACACATCTTATTAACCTTCCAACTGTTATTGTTAGGTGTTTTTCCGAAGTTAGGCCCCTCATAATAACAATAGTCGACACACACGAAAACACACCCGCCTGGTATAAACTTCAAGGTATGATACCAACTTTCAACCAGGGCCTTCTAGCGACAACTATGATGTCCCACATAAGCGTATAAAAAAGTCAACAGACAGGCTGCGTTGTAAGTCATCCTCTGGCACCCACAACAGTACCTCTTCGACGGTAAACTTGTAGTTCTTTCTTCCCAATAAATATATTTAAATTACGAGAAAATATGTTTTATATACAGTGGGTTAACTTACTCTCCACGCAATGGAAGGCTTATCAATATGAACACTGGAAAATTACTTTCTATATACCTATCTATATGGCGATTTTTTATGAAGCTATTTCAACTACGAGGTTATACGAACTCTCGGGATGGCGGTGTTTTTGAAAAAGGCCATCTGAAAGTATGTCGGCTTCAAAACTTGGACCTTTACCTACCAGCAATTGTCCAATGCGACTTTAACAAATACATTGTGGAAAAGACCGTTTTTTATGAATAAAGTAAAGTAGTGTGTTTTTTGAGAGTTGATGAACACATGTTGAACAATACTCTACATATTCAGTTAGGAACTGTGGCGTGAAGCCTCTTCAACGTAAAGCTGCGAGACTGATAACCATCTCATTGGGTTTTGATGGTTTAAAGAAAGCGTGATTTGAAATTCAATAGAATTAATGTCAATTTAAAAAATGTTAATTTTAAATTAAAATGGGTTAATTAAAAATGAAAAAGTGGTAATTTGAAGGGAAAAGGATTAATTTGAAATTAATAAGGGCTCATTTGATGCAAAAAAAGTGGTTAATAGTTCGAAAGTAAAAAGGCGTAATTTGTCGAAAAATTGGTTAAATGGCGGATAAAGGCTAGTGAAAGAACATAGAGTATTTCATAAATTAATATAAATTTTTGTTCCCGATGAGTCCGAGAAAAAATAAGCACTAATGAACAATAACTGGGGTAGATTGTCATCAATTCAATCAGGATTTTCTACCTCCATGAGGGAACCTTAAAGAACCTCATACCCCAAAAATCGCCATTGCTTACGTATTTTTCATCTAAAACTGAGGTCGTTTTTAAATTCTTCGTGAAATTTTCTAAAAAATTAGTTACAGTAAAAGAATCTGTCATTCCAATTGATAATAAAGGTTTTCGAAAACATCATAAAATCACTACGCTATGACAGAATTTCCGAGACATCGGCGAATTTAAATAAAAATGATTACATAAAAATGACCTTTTGGATATGCTGTAGGATAGCTTCTTTGTTTTAGCGAGAAATATGGTATATTAAATCCCTTGAAACCGTATATACTTCGAATGGTGTTTTAATCGAAATGGAAGATTTAATTTGTATTGATGAAAAAACATTTATAGCATATAAAAACTGAGTACTTTCTTCTTTTCCCTTAATCCTTAAGGTTATCGTATTCTACATTGTCATATGTGTCCTTTAGTTGTAGCTTGAAAATAAGAATAAAAAAAATTATAATATGTGAAGTCTAGGAATTCATAGGGAAACTTAAGAATTTTCAAATATGTTATAATAGATGACCATATAAACAATTATTTATTTTTATATTTCTTACTTATGTATTGTTATTCAGATATCGTGGGATGCTGTCTGTTGTGATGTAGGTTTCAGAAAAACATTTTGCTTATCGTTCCAACGTTTCAACCTTTATTGAGATCATCTTCAGTGCCTGGCATTTACAAACATTGTTTACATTTAACAAATACATTTAGGATTAATAACGGTATTTGTAAAATGCAAACAATGTTTGTAAATCCCAGGCCCTGAAGATGATCACAATAAAGATCGAAACGTTGACACGATAAAAAAAAAATGTTTTTCTGAAACCTACATTATACCAGAGCGCATCTCACGATATCTGAATATTTATCTATTAACGGTCACTAATCTCTACATATTTCTACACTTATGTATTGTTTATAGTGAATGAAGTAATGATTTTGATTATGATTTTTGTCAAAATTGGTATATTGAATGTTATGTTTCAATCGGCATAAGTTTTCTCACGAAATTTGAAAAAATTATTAACCACATTTTATTTATTAGCTATGTCTTTGGAAAATTTTGTTTGCTCTACTGACTCCTACGAACCTAACCTTTTAACTAAGACTTCAGTGCGTTCCTTTCAGATAACTAATTGTAAGGCATTTTTAACCCAGCGAAATAACAGAATGTGTTCAAACAGTGAACCTAAGCGTTTATGAAAGTAAATGTGATCCTTTAATTAGGTAAGGGTATGGAATTCCATTTCTGCTTACAAATTAAATGTTTACCTGAAAATGAAACGGGAGAAATAGCTCGGCTGTGCCCCGGGTAGAAATTAAATTAATCCCCATAGCATTTTTTGCAAATAGAACCCAAGGTGGAGTTTAAAAGATTTTTCATAATTTGTGTTTTACACGATTTCTTTTCCCTGCCAGGGCTGCGTTCTATTTGACACACCTGCCAACAACGATTTTTCTTTTTTTGTACATCCACTTTTGTGGCGAGAAAAAATGTCCTATGTTTATCTGACATCATGCCAAATCCAGTGGCGACCGAGCTGAAGAAAAAAACGAATTATCTCACTCGAAATAACCGAATTTCGGTCAAAAACGTTTGGTATGCCAGTTTTTTTTTTCCGAATATTTGCTCGACGCCAACTAAAAATAAATAATCAATTTTGCCACTGTAGCCGTAGACAAAGCCTAATATTCTCAAAATATAAAGTATTACTTTTTCATTTTTCATAGTTTCCCTAAATTTCTTTTATTTAAAAGAATTGATAAATGATTTATAATAATAACTAAACACACTTCTTTGTTTAGCGTCGTACGTAGCTAACGTTTTGGAATCAGAGCAATAATTTTTTAATGTACACGTCAATGCCTTATTTGGAAAAGAACCCCATGAAGTTACAAAACGCCAACAACGAACCATCCACCGTCTCCCCGCAGAACTCATGAAAAATCTCACAAGTTACAAGGTACCATGAATTAAGATTCAATTCAGAATTTTTTTACCTTGTCAGAAATCACGTCACATTAACCCTTTCCAACATCAAATTTACTATTCTATATTTTAAAATTAACCCTTCTTTAAATTATTTTAAAAACTTGATATGTTGGTGTGAAATTTAAGCATATAAATTAAAAATGGTATATTATAAATAAGAACAATATTTTATTTTTATAATTAATTTCATATAATTTACACTGAGCAGTACAGAACACCGATGACACAATTTTATAATTTAATTTTAATTAAATTTTTTTAAATTTTTTAAATTTTTTTAAAGAGGGTTCGCAACTGCAAAGGTCATATAAACCCTCAGAGTGCCGTGTTTAAAAAATAAACCATTTGAAAGTATGTCTTGTTCGAATGGAGGGCTGCTGGATTCGAACCCGGCACCTTTCCCTGAGAGTGATGAACGCCGTTTTCTATCTGTGTCTATCTCATAAACTGTTGAGGCCACCGACGCCCCCTAACTTCTATTGTTGGTGTATTATTTTTTTTTTTACCAATTTAAAGTACAATTACACCATTATTTTCAGAGTAACAATTCCATTAAAATGTGCCAGCATGTATAGCGTTGTATTTGAAATTTGAAGCTGAACTGGGCCTGAGGTACACGGTATGATTTTCCTGCTAAAAAGGTAAAAATTTGAAACTAGACCAAAAAAAATATTAAACAAAATTTTTTTTATTTTTTCGACAGAGTCATTTGTTCACGAGAAATTCAGCCGCGCCATTTACAAAGGGTAATATCTTACAATCACCAAAAACAGATGTCTGGTCACATTCACTCACCAGGAGTACTCGATATTCTTCGGGACGGGGTTGAACCCACTACATTCTTGCTGATAACTTAATTTTACTCTCCACATGTCACACACTGCAGAATAGTCGATATTCCTCGAGCCGTCCAATTATATAAATTACAAAAAATCTTGAATTGAAATAACAATTATTTGTTTTGCAATTGAATTGTATATACATTTTTATTTTAATTGTAATTAATTTTATTTGATCTTCTAAGGGCCCAATTATTTTTTTCAAATGGAGAAATTTTAATTTACTTGTTAACCATTATATTTAAAAAATTATAACAAAACCCAGATTGTTCTGTTCAAAAATATACATATAAGCAAGATGAAAAATCTATACATCAAAAAAACAGTAAAGTCAACTTGGAAAATTAAGAAACATCTATAAATATACACATGACTTTAATTCTTTTTAATAATTAAGGTCAGAAACTAATGTCTAATTTGTTCCTAGTTGGGTATATTTACACAAATTGTTCCATTTCTGTCCATTAAGAAGGAGTGTGAGTTTTGTCCCAATAATAGTTTTGTCTCTATTTATCTTACTCTAAATTTTCTAAGCACGGGGCATATTGTCATGAAATGCTTTTTTCTTTCCGTTAAACATAGAACCAAGATTGGAGCGATGATATCTTTGTTATATTGTTTATGGTACCAATTTTCTTTAAGTGTTTTCTCAATTAACTATTTTTGCAAATGTAATTTTATTTACGTGTTGTAAATGAGATGGGGAAAATCGTTTAAACAAACAACTGCTCACTTCTCTCTTTCACTTGTCCAGTCCGATTATACTTTCTAATTATGAATCATTCCGCTATCATAATAGCTCCTGTTGTTTAATATTCTTATTGAAGTCTCTGAAAATTTTATAATTGTTAATTTGTGCAAATACAATGGGACGATTATTAATGCCCTGAGGTAATTGTATTCAAATTCGGCGGAAGCCATGTGTGAAGAGTCTTAGCAGGCCGCTGAAAATTTGAATAATTGTCGAGAACGGCAGACGCCCTGCGCTTTCAAGCTTAACAAGTGATTTTTGAGACCCCTCCGCGCTACAATGTCCCGCAGCCCCGTTCCAACATCCGTCCCTCATTTTAATCCCAACTCGAACAAACTTCCCATAATTTGGGAAAGGCCAAAAATATACGCCGAGTGAGATTAACCAGGCAATATATTTTGTAGACAAAACGCTCAAAAGGTTGTATTGAAAAATGTTCGAAAATTTGGCGGATTTTTGTACATACTATGTAACCACAATGCTGTTTGCTTTTTTCCTACAAGTTACAAGAGAACTAATAGTTACTGGTTATTAGTTACTTATAACGAGTTAATATACTACATCGGGGGCCGCGGTAGCCGAGCGGTTAGCGTGAGAGACTCTTGCGGGCCCGATTCCGCCGTCGCCTGTTTTTTCACGATATCCTCCCCCCCCCCCCCCAAAAAAAAAAAAAAAAAAAAAAAAACGAAGCTAGATATGCAAAGTTCCCCCCAAAAAAAGAAAAAATACTACATCAGGTATTCAAAAATAAATTATGTCACTTGTATCTTCATTTTTACGCCAGTCTTTAACCTCTGACAGGCATGTTGTTTTTATACTACACTGCTTCATGCCAGTTGTGAATGTAGAACAACAGGCACGGTATGTCATTTGTAATTTTCAATTTTTTACGTTCGGTTGAGCAGTTTATGAATTTCATAATGAAAATTAACTTATAATCTTTTCACTATGTCAGAAGAGTTGACCCTGTTAGACGTAATTATTCTTCTGTTACTCGTCAACTCCTCCGATCTTCATTATCTGTCTAATTTTCTTCCTTTTCACACGATTTTTGGCCATACCTTTGCAGTAAACGGGAAAATGTCGAATTGATCAGAAAAACTTCACTTAGTATTCCTCTTTTCTTTTCTATATTTCTTTTCTTTCTTTTTTCTCACTTTTTACATGTCCGCCTGTCTGTCTGTCTCCCTCTCCTCTCTCTCTCTCATTTTTACTCCTAACTTTCACTCTTTCTTGCTAGCATTTCTCTCTTTCTTTCTGTCTTTCTCTCTCTTTCTATTTCTCAGTCACCCCCCCCCCACACACACAACTCAGACAAATCATTACGTTATTATTACGTTATCATATCATTTGGATGAAACAAGATAACACTGAGGCAATTTACGGATGATAGCAAAAGCTGGAATTACCGCTGTACTATGGGATGCGAACAGACTCAACTAGGCACACAAGTCTGGATTTGAGCCTGTATAAATCCAAATCCACCAAAAAAAGTCTTCCCCTTAAAACGGTGTGTTTCCACTTTATCTCAAATCACGACCCATGAAATCTCTTGTCATTCCTTAGAAAATATTTCTCATAAAATCCTGAGGAATTCGTTCCCATTCATTATGAACAGACTTTACCAACTTTTGTAGGGTGTGGACCTGAGTTTCACCGTCGTTGTGGTCGGCTACATTGGTCCCAAATGTGTTGGATCGAGTTCACATCTGGACCAAGCACTCAATCCTGTTACCTCATTCAGTCTTACACAATACGTGCTGTAAGGGACCTGGCATTATCCAGAATTATCAAGAATCTCTTACCGATTTTTGGAAACATTGAAAGGGCTTTTCACATAGAAACCACCGCGCTGTTTTTTTTTTTTTTCGAATTAAAGACCGTTTAAGATAAATGATCTATGTACGGAACCGTATACGAATTCAACAATCTTATTTACGCAGGCAGGTAACCATCACAATTAATTGTTAGTTTATTGTAGCCACGTAGTTAAACTCTGATATGAGCAATTAAGCCAACATTGCAGGCATGAATTCTGATCGGAGAACTCAAAGGCGTTCGTATTCAAAACGTCTTTGAAGTACATTAGCCAAGGAATATCAAAGAACGTGTTTAAGGTCACAGGGATGATTCACTCCCCTGCCGACAACAAAGGTATCTTCAGAAATTTCCGTTTCCGTGCGTTTTCCTTCATGCTAACAACCTCGTAAGTATTCCAACTTTCTCACGTGTCTTTCCTCTTTAGATCCGAACTCATTGTAGCGAGGCAGGTGATTGCTGATAATTGTACACGCTTCAGTATGAAGAGAGAATATGCCTTAATTATCTGATAACGTGTCTTCTTTAGACATTCTATACTCTAACAACGAGACTGACTCTTCTACCACATCGTTTAACTAAAACGTTTTAAAAATTAACCTGTTGTCCTAAACTAAGCAGATGTGTTTAATGCGTGAACAATGAAGTAAAAGCAGACTTGTGTGAAAGAAACATAATACACAAAACATCCACACATTTGGGTTTTTCCACAATAAAATTCTAAACGCTTTAAATTTTCTGAATTATGAATAAGACAATATCCATTATATTATAAAGGTAGTCGCTGACGAAAAAAGGGAGTATGTATGTTTACACTGACAAACGCTTTTAAATGGAGTTTCCCTAACAGCTCACACCATTGTAAAGCAGACTTAAAGTTACATGTACTGCACAGACCAATCATTAAATATAGCGAAATACCGAAATGCGATCGACAACATAGCCAGACACAGGAACAGATTAATACAGAATCTGAAAAAAATCTTTGTTAAGCAGGTTTTGAGAAGGTGTGCCTTATTCCCCGTAAAATACAGGAGGGTACAAATCAAATTTCATAACATATTCGATATGCTTGGTTATCGGTGGTCTAAGGATTGTAAAACGATATTGAAAATCGCGACCAAAGGTCATAATTTAAATTTATTCCATTTTATGTATCATTTCTTAAGTTAGTGTGTGTTATATAATCTTGTATGTAAAAGAGTTTCCAATTTGTTTAATAGGCCTAGATAGCAATTTCAATTTTTCTACAATAGTTCTAATTTCGGTGGGCGGTATGTTGTAACTAAAGACGATCATTTCTACTTAGTCAATTTCACAATTCATCTTGTATGAATGCAGAGTAGTTATTTATTCCTGTAAGAAAGGAGTCGCCCGTAGGATTTTACATATAAATTAGACAATTATCGCATCGTATTTTTTATATATGTAAGTTCTACCGCATTCTTTCCCACCTTCTTCCTGCATCCCTTCAAGATATTTATTCATGTTAAATCCTCTGATGTAATGATTGTTAACATATTATAACAACATAATTATGATTGGTTGACGGTATGTTGCGACCAAACGCATATTCTAAAATTCTTACGTCTCATGCTTTATAAATGGACTGAAAATTGTTCACTTATTGTTGTATTTAAAAGTAATAGGATTACCGTTGAATATTACAGATTCTACAATCATCATATCATATTTTTCTGTAGAAGTTCCACCGTATTTTCCCTTCAGTTGACACTTCATTATCTTCTCACTGCATCCTCACTACTTTTTGCATTTTAATTTTCAATTCATTGCGCTGGTGTCGGATTTTCCATCTCGTCAAGTTAATCAGTCGGTACTCAAATGTACAAACAATAATAAATGTCTACGATTATTACGCCAAATGTATACAATAATTAGGGACTTGGTGATCTCGGATCCTCTTTATGCACATTGTGTTGTAAAGATTGTAAAAAGGCAATTTTGGTGGGCTGCGTGATGCGCCTAAAGACGATAATTTAAATTTAGTTACTTTTGTGTTTCATGTACTATGAATACAAAAGACGTTATTCAGTATTAAAAAAAATTGCTGTTGGATTTTACAAGCCTAGACGGTTATGATGTCATAATTTTCTATACAATTTCTACCGCATCCAAATTTTCACTGCATCCCTACAAGTTTTTTTTTATAGATCTTACTTTTTAATTCATTGTGCTTGTGACAAAATTTTCCACTCAGTACAGTGGAACACAATATGTAACAAATTTCTAGGTTTTATTACACCAAAATCGGTGCAATAATTAGGGGCCTGTTAATCTTGGACTTTGTAGATGAAAAATCATGGAAGTCTAATTAAGACAGATCAACTCTACTATTTTCGAGTTTTTTTACGAGGGTTCACAACAGGAAAAGTCATAACAACCCTTAAAGTACCGGTGTTTTTGATTAAAAAAAAAAGCCCATTTGTAAGTATGCCAGGGTTCGAATGCAGTGCTGCTGGGTTCGAACCCGGAATCATAACCTTACATTGACGAACTTCGTGTGAACGCCTAACCGTTGCGGGCACCGACGCCCCTTATTCTTTTTGAACATAAAACAGTTTAGCCTCCCAGCCGTATCAGAATAAATATTGAATAATTTTCCCTATAAAAATTGTGATATGTAAGATTTACGCAAGTAAACAATAGATCCCTTTACACGAGGCACCATGAATTATCTTCGTTTTGCTACGAACGTCAATCGATTTCTAAAAAAATATGTATAAAAACTCACCCAGGATTTTCAAGTAAGGCAATGTGCCGAAAGGTAAAAAATTCTTTTGATTCATTACATTAACGTGGTCATTATTAATTGAAAATAATGTTTTCAGGAGCTCCTCGTGTCGTCTTTTTCAAGGGACGTATTGCATTTCTACACTTCGATAGCAATCTGCCGAACTAAGCTATACCGAACGTTTTAAAAATCTTGACGTCGTTCCCTCCTGGACAAAGGTAATATTTCATGCAGTCCCGTAATTCTTAATCAGATTCGTTCCGGGAGGTGTCCCGTGTGTCAGAGAAGTTCCCGCTGAGCAATCTGAACAGGTTTTTCTCGGTTCCTTTTCTCATTCCACCTTTTCACATATGTAAAAACGTCAGGCCCGGGATCGGTTAATTGATTCAAAACGGAACCGTTCAATCTTTTCTCCAAAAGCTGGAAAAAAGGCGGGAGTTTCACAAGTAACGATGAACTTCGAAATAAAAGGTAGGTAATTGAGTAACAGAAACACACAGTATACTGAGATACTAAATTCAAAATTTTCTAGGTATTTATAACTAGAGATACAGATATACAGTTTTCAATCACATCGTTCAAGGTTGAATTAACCTTTTCCATAGTCTTATGTTTCTTCCATGTTCCTACATTTGGCCTTGCTGGACGTCAAATGGAAATAGTTTATGGACACGTACGACTTAAGGTTGGATAGTTTCGGAAATAATCAAATCGTGTTTTCTAGCCTCAGTTGGCCAGAATCACTTACGCTGTTTGGTTAGGAACGCCCACCAAAATTGGACTATCGTTTTCCTCCAAGCGTTAGATCTCACTATCCAGCTTTAGGCTTTTTATTGTCTTAAATACCATTGAAAGTGGCTCCTTAATTACTACATTCAGCATTTCTTTGTCTATGCCCAGCTTTTCTTTGCAATGCATTCACAGTATCATATAATATGTGCTGATGTTTGCTCTTCTTCTAGGTAAACTCTAGGCCCTTTTTCCAATCAATTGTAAGTGCGTTTTGAATCGACAACTTACTCTTTGGCACTATATCCCTCTCATGACTTTTGGTGTACTCCGAAATAGTATCCAAAGCTGATCGATCCCCAGCTTTATCATTGGCCAGCTTCTTGAGGTCCTTTTCGACTTGTCATCGCAATCTGCCACTCTTCTACTTCTAACCGGTAGCCTATCCAACGCAGTCTTTCATTTATTTATTGCATCTATATGGTACACTCTGGGAGCACGAAATGATCTAAATTGGCGAACAATGCGATGGGGGAAGGCAGCAATGTGGGGATGGTAACCTTGATGTTAAATTCCCTGGCCGTTGGTTGAGATTGGGCCGACTTTTAGAACGAAAATTTGAACGGTTCCACACTTATCAAATAAAAAGCTTAAGCCAGATTGATTGGTCATCCTTAATGCAACAGATATGTAGTAAATTTAGTCGAGCCTTTCTTAAAGAAATCTTTTGTTGTTTGTTGAGTTGTTGTTTCACCAAATAGGAGTTTTTAATATGATTCATACTGCTGAGGATCTTTGATTTGTATATCATCCTATTCGTTATACTTTTTTCTTCTGTAACTTGGGACTCAACAATAAAAGTTTTCCCTATTACTACTCTTCCATGGGATCCACTTAGTCCCGTACTTTACCAGATCTTATGTGTGACTTTGTTGCCAAATGTTCTGGCAATCTTTTTTCTCTTCTTTTGACACTATCGAACCTCCAGAAAGTACTAAATTTTTTTTCAATAATTACTAAGTTTCTGTAATTAAAATAAATAATCTGCAATATTTTTCTGGAAAGCAGCGAAAAGACGAACAGTTCATTAAATCGTATCCAATCATTCTTGCGTGTGTATTATTGTTGTTTTTGTCGGTGGCTTAGTCGTTTCACTAATCTTTGTCAACGCCGAGCTTTACAGTTGTCTAAACAGTAATTTAACAAATTTATATTTTTGGGAACTTAATGTAGTCTCAATTACAAAATTTTGAAAACGAACGTCCTTTTTTTCTTTACAATATATTTCTTTGTGTTTTCGCGCAGGCAATTAGTACAGAAAAAAAAGAGATAAATTAGATCTGAAAATTACAGATAAAATAGTATGCCATTTAAAAATATCTATAAGAATAACTTATAGCGTGTAACCTAAAAATTACCTAAAAGAAAGGATGATTAGGGGCGAACAAACTAAAGGCCAATCTATATGTTTACACTGATGCTTAAAAATTTCCCCAACCGATTTGGGGAGTTTGAAAATTTTTTAAGCTAGTCAATAACCATGTCCTAATCACACTAAAAACCCATATCGACAAATTAGTTTGAATTGTTTTAAGAAGTTGTTGATAAATTGAAACAGGCCAGCTGTTTATACTGCAAGCCCGTCATCGGAGTCATCTAGCCTCTCGCCCTTATTATTCAGTTCTCTCCAAACTTATGCCCTTTACCACCGTTTTAATTACCCGTCAACCCTTTTAACCCTCCCATTTTTATCCTATGTTTACATTTGTCATTACTTTTTATCAATGCTCCCCAAAAGGGTTATAATCCACCATTGATCCTCTCATTATATTTTTAATTAATATTTTCACCCCAGGGCGCGATTAAAGGTTGTTTTCATTGAATTTCGCCTTTCATTTTAAAACAATAAACACGTTTTTGCAATTCCGCCTTCTGACTCGGTGATCGTTATAATGGCAATTTCTTAAATCGTCATTTGGTTCTTACGTATAGAATGCACCCAATATGTATTTTGCGCATTTGAAAAGATTTCGATACGCTTTATGGTTAATTGATAATAATTTGTCAATTTAATCAAACACACAATAGAAAATAGAAAATTTTCCTATCGTTATACCAAAGTATCTGAAATATATTATAATAAAAAATCAGATAGCACTACGATATATTTAAATTTTTATTAAAAAAACCCACAAAAAGATATCATGCTATACGAATCAAGGAAATATTGAAGCAAATAGTATTTAAGTTATGAAGGCGGGCATGGTGTAAAAACTGCAGCTGTTTTCGGTACATATGGGCTTTTTGATCCTTTTATTATGAAGTATCTGACCTTAAATTTCCAGCTGGAAAGGTTAATAAACATCAATTGATAAAATGCATGGCCGCAAAGAAAACCGCCCTTATGTCTAATTACATACCGGACAAAAATTAGTTGAATTCCGGTTGTGCCGTACTTTTGACACTAGCCACCACCGTCAGACTTTCTACTATATGTTTGTTTGCAAAAACATATTTAATAGGACAAGGAGTTATATATATATATATATATATATATATATATATATATATATATA
>CM077100.1:15457503-15505717 GCA_039619505.1 Cimex hemipterus
TATATATATATATATATATATATATATATATATACGTGTCGGAAGTACACTTTGAATTTTTCCTTTTTTGCCATTCAGTTCTTGAATAAATTATGGAACAATGGGAATAATCGTAAAATTTAAAATATTTAACGCAATGTCGTATAGATATTTGAGTCTGCGGGTTAAATAAATATTATTCAAGGGATAACGTATTGTTGTAGAATGCCCCCCCCCCCCCAAGCGGCTCTGGTGCAACTAATCTTGAATCTTCTCATTTTTAATGGCGATGATGATTAGAATGATGTTGAAGTATCCCCCAAGCAGCCTATTACCGTATTGTAATGTTTTTAGTTTCGTAGTGAAGATCAATTTACTCTACTTTTAAGAACAAACGCTCATCGATTATTGATCCCCTTCACCATGCTGAGATCCAGATTATTTGTCAGTTTTCCTAGCTTCTCCATGTTCATTTTTTGTTTCAAATGGAAGTAAGTTTAAAAGTCTTTCTAAGCTGGTGAGGTTATAATCATTGTCTATGTGATGAATAGACACCATTTCACACTACTAAATTGTTGGGTTCAAAATTTTCAGTCTATCGGCTAAAAAGTCTTATTATTTCAGTTTTCAAAACATATACCTGGAATAACGGCCGTGACGATCAAGGACGATCAAACTGCTTATAAATATCGAAACCGGATCAGAGACAACAGACAACTTTTAAAATTTGAATTTACCCGAACGACAAATCATATTTTTTATGTCCTTCGAATATGATCGGTTAAAAGTAAGATTATGTCGAACAGCATAATTTACGGCCGGCTCCTCCGTCCGACGTTGAAGAGGAAACTCCATTTTTGAAAAATTTACGACCCGAGGAGGTTTGACATGATGACATATAATTCTCCAATATCTATTCATGGAACTGGAACTGATAGGGTCGTGAAACCGATTGTTCCACGCGAGAAACGAACTCTCCTTTCTTTTTGCCTTGTAAATTGATATTTATTAATAACATAAGTAAAAACAAAGATAATTTTTTTTTTCAGAGAACGGTGAAGTCTAATACGCCGTATTTTTAAACCGTGCAGACAAATATTTATTTACACTAGAGCAAACAACGATGACAGCTATAATAGTCATGTTTGATATCGGTGGCAATGTTACGATGCTTATTCTTATTCAGATTTATGCAAAACTGGCCAGATGTCTGAAAAAATGGAGTTATGATTTTGTCTTTTTTCCTACAGAAACTGTAGAAATAAAACTTCGAAAACAAATTTTTATTTATAACAAATATTTAAATGTGTGCATTTTTTTTCCTTTTTATTACCAGGCTAACAACGCTCTTTTGTAGTACATCTCGTAGACGATTAAATTAACAAAAGTTCGCTGCTTTCAACTTGAAAATAGTACTTTTTTCATGACAAAAATAAGTTAATATGTTAGTTTTGTTATTTTAAAAGCATTAATGCATATGAAAAAACCTTGCAATTATGAATAAAAATTGTTAAATTGAAGGACATGGCACTCAAGTGAATAATGTGAGCATGAGGGAAAAAAGGCTTGTAATCCATGCATATTAATAGACTCATTTATCGTAATACTAGCGTAATATAGATGCATATCACTGTATAAAAAGTAGAAATAAACGTTTGCGAAAAAATCCACATATCCAACATAATAATTAAGAACGATGAGTTTCACGGGTAATTAGTAATTGCAATACTTTTCTGGACGGAAAAAATGACCCAGGGATGATTCGACAAATTTTTGATATTTGTCTATTACCTTATAAAGGTGCAATTTATTAGCGTCCACTTTGGTTTACTCAAAAATCCACCAATTAACCAAAATTACGGCGTATTTTATCATAAGCTCTACTTTCAAACATTGACGTAATTACAATTTTCGCAAATTGGTAAAAAAAGTCAAAAACCGTAATCTTTGTTTTTTCGATAGTAACCCCATGTTCATTCCCGGATTCATCAAGCTCTTATGATTATATGAAAATTGGTGAAAACAATTTCAAAATTAGTTCAGAAAAACGTGAGATATTGCAAAAGTGACGCATTATATCCGACTCTGAAAACTGAAATAAGTAAAAAGCCGTTGTTTTTGGCCATAAACGAATGTTTGCTTAGCATTTCTATTTGGCTTAAAAAAATGTCATATACATTTATTAGAAATGCAAAAATAATTTAAGTAGCGAACTGGTGTTTTTTTTAAGTATGACAAATATCAAATGTACAAAATTCAGAAAATAATTGTCAAGTTGTTATTTATTTAAATATTCAAGAAATAAGAAAAACACGAGCAATTCATCATAAATCATAAACATGCCCCAAATAACCAATTATTTGCGGAGTTTGACCAGTATTAAATTTTTATAGTATATCGCAAAGTATTTATTAGAAGAGAGGACTATCGAGTATTCAGAGCCAATCAGACAGGCAGTGTGAACAAAGTCTTGTACGTATATATATATTTTATTTATTAGCGCGATTGGAGGGGCTCATCCACAATGGCCCGGCGGAATATCCAGTAGTCTGGGATAGTGTAAATGATTAGTGGTGAGTGAATATAATTTATTAGCGCGAATTGAGGGGTCTATCCCTAATTACGCAGAGGAATAACTAGCAAACTTGGGTAGTGTAAATTGTGACGTAAATCGTAATTACCCCGAGGTATATCAAATATTCTAGGTCAGTGTGAATGCTAACCAGACTATCCAGGTTTTAGCTTGGTTCCTTTAGTAACATCCGCACAATTTGCAATCAATTATTTTGTTTAATATTTCTTCTTGGTGGTTTTGTTTTGTTTTTAGCCAAAACCAGTTTGCAACTAAAAGATTATAAGCTGTACATTATAATAACTACAGCAATCGATGAAATCTAGCATTCCGCTTTCTTTTTTTTCTATAATTTACTTTTAAGATATTTTATTTATTTGTCAATATGTTAAAACGGTTAATTATTTGGAGGAAGAGGTTTGTTGTTGGGTTTTAAATAATACATTTTTTTCAGATAATTTATTAAACCACCTTATGATAGAAGTGTGCAATAAAATGCCAGTTTCTTTCTTTGTTTCTTAATAATTTCGTTTTTACATCTTATCATTTACTTCACTGTTTTCGTGGTCCGTTCGACCATTTAATATATCACAATTAATTACAGTTTTTAGTTGAGATGAAAAAAACTCGTAATGTGAGGTTGAGATGGGGAGTTGATGTCCGAGAGGATCGAGGTCACGATAGCTCAGGTAGTAGAGCAGCGGCGTATCTAGCCGAAGGTCGTGGGTTCGAATCCCTCTCGTGCCATTGACTTTTTTTCATCTCAACTAAAAACCGTAATTAATTGTGACTTATTATTTTCGTTCAAAATATGTTTTACGGGTTAACTGTCCATTATATCATTCTGGAGATGGAGAAAAAATAGGCTTAACAAGTGATATAATAAAAATTCCAATGAAAATATGCTTGAATATGTGTGAATTTGTGAGTTGTAATTAGGTAGAAGCTTTATTAAGCCATCTCATGATAGAATGAAGGAATAAACTGCCGGCCTACATTTTTTCCTAACAATATAGTTTTTCTTCATAATATTTATGATGTGAATATGTTGAAGGGCTAAATAGTTTAGTAAGGGTTGTTGTTGCGTGTTGGATAATCAATCAGAAACTGCAAAAAATAATATTAATAACAAATAACATAATAAACGATCCTATAAAATTGGGAGCCTATGATTAGATATGAACAACAATTAGATAACAACATATGATAGAATTATGGAAAAAAAAAGTATTGAGAAGAAGAAAAAGGAATTGCCCCATGTGAATGCTTTCTCTGTATTGAATATTGCCAATAGCTTGGAGCGGTATTGCCAAAAAGGAAAACAATATGTCGTATGGAGATGAAATTCATAGTAATTGGGTTGGCTGATCGGTGTGAGGTAAACAGCCTCAGGCGGATTTACAGTAATTGCATGCGAGATAACCGGCAAAAAAATCGAGGGAGAAAGAATATAATGAGGAAGTGGAAGAGGCCTGTATTTATGGGGCTTAATACAGGAGAACACATTACCCGAGTGATTCTTCTAAAATTAAAATTGCCCGGGGCGGTTCAGCTCCCTTTTTCGGGTGACAAAACCAAGACAAAAAAATGCGAGTATAGCTTATCTGCTCGGAGTTTTAAAAATGTGCACAGAGGGCGGTTGTGAAAAAGAATTTCAACCCGTACGTACACCCTTGTCAGTCTTACATTAGTAAATAGACCATACTGCCCCGACAATATTCAACCCCTGAACCCCCGTCGCGACGAAACATCTCACCGTAAATTACCTATATAATTTATAGCGAAGCCCGACCTTCATTTTCTCATTTTTCAAACCGCGTCAAATCCCAGTCTTATTTATGTAGGAGTCTGTTTCTAACGCCTTCTAACGACTAATCCAGGATATAAAATGGTTAAAAATCTTTCAAAGAAACTGTAGGTTCATGAAATTTATCCTTTCTATGCTATTATTTCTAGATTCACTTAGACTTAACAATTTTTGATTATTTATTGTTAGCCTTGAAATTTTGGAACATCCAATGCAATTCGTTTTATTACATGAATAAAACAATAAAACACATTCAAACAACTTCAAACAAGCTATAAGACCGGATTTTCTTGAGTAAAAATCACAAAGCCTCAAAATTTGCAAAAAAAGTTAATTAATTAATTAATTCTTATTTCATAAAGTAAATTAATTGTTGTCATATAGAAGGTTTGACGTCCAACTACCTGTTGGGTGTCGCGGAGGACGTTCAACCCCCACTGGCCAATAACTTCTTCACACTATTATCAATTAAAGAAACCATGCAAGGTATGGATTCGAACCCAGGATCGCTAGTGTGGCAAATACGCCCTATCCTCTGAACCACGCCAATTTAACTTGTCAAAAATTTTATTTACCTAATGAAAATTGTCTCAACCATTGGTTGTTGGTGGTAGTGTTATGTATATAATCAATCGTTTATACTCATTTTTTATTTTGATATTCCAAATGTACGAAAATACAATTAAAATATATTATTAAATTTAAAAATAGACAAGTAGATAACAACAATAAAGCATGTTTTAAAGCATGTAAACTATGCATCTCAAAACAAATATACATTGAAAAATTTAATAAAAAATCAACTTATATTTAAAAAATGTGTACGTATTTGTTAAAATTAATAACAATAAAATACAACAAATTAAATTTACTTCCGAAGTACCTAGTATTCACGCGGAAAGTCGAAACAATATTTGGCCTCTAAAATCAAAATTGCCATTCGCATTTTGCGTTCCAGACCTTTCTGTCCAAATTTGGTTACGTGTCTGTGTGTCTGGCGGGCTATGCTCCTTCGTTAGAACCGGCAAAACACCGAAACCATGAAATCAACTTTTATGAAATTGTCTTTGATTGTGCGGGTTGCATTCTGAATGGTGTCGTATGAATTTATCGCAACGTGTCAATTGTAACGCCTGCGAATGCACAACTTACAATCGCGTACACAACCGTATATCTGAAACCATTTGTCGGATTTGTATGCAATTTTCACAGATTACGCATGCACAAAAATGAAGAAGCTATACTGTCCATCTGCCTGACTTGGCAGAGGTTTTTTCATTGTAATTCGTCGCCCCCTGTACTGTAGCGTTTTCCCGGCGGAACTGTACGCGATTTGGTAAACACTTGAGTGATTCCAGGCGTAACGATGATGACTCTGCCAACGTAATCTACACCGATTCCTTCAGCGTTACCCGTCTCAGGTTCTCCGTCGATTTGCTCCTTGTGCCCACATACGCAATGAACTGGAGTGTCTCGGCAAAACGATGGTTTTTGCCTGGGTACCCGGACACATAGATCTGAAGGGTACGAAAAGGCTAACGAGGCGTCTAAGGCCGGGACGTTCTAACCTCCGGACTTAACCAATGCGATCTGGCACCCTGACGCTGGAACTGCAATAAAGAAACACGATTAAAAGAAAGTGGCAGCGTCGGTGGCCCGGTTCGGCAGAGAATCTCTCCCGTATACAAAACAGTGAAGACAGACGAATCGGAGGATGTTACTTGTAGAAAAAGTCATCCTCACTCGCTTTTCTCTGGTATGTAGAGGAGATGTGTCCCACCTAGTTGAATGGTGCAATTCCTTCATTTCATGTACCTGTAGGAATGCCACCCGATATCAAGTTGATCTTGAGACCGGCAGCGAGTATATGAGTCCCCGGTCCGGATTTTGGAGGAAAGCTTGGTCTATTATATATAATAGGTAGGTTTGTGATGATAGGTTTGTATCACTGTCGTGTTTTGAGAGTGAACGTACTTATTGACGTGAATACGTATTGTGAGAGGAGCGATGACGGCATACTGAGCACCTCATCGTCCATTAATTAGCTCCTTACACGGAATGTTAAGCACTCCACCTAACTGGAGTGAATGATAAATAAATAATAAATAATGTTTTTAAGAGTGAGTCAGAGAGTGAATGGGTTTTGATTTAAGAACCGATCGCCTTGGGAGCTTATATGACCTAGCTGTTGGTAGCCCTCGATTCCAACTTCAGCGGCTGGACATATAAGACCGATGTCAACGCAGACTCCGAACACACTGGGGGTAGGTGGACCAGTAGGTGGAGAAGTAATACATAGTAGTAGTAATCTGTACACGCATGTATGTTTCTATGTGTGCAGATGTGAGTTTATATAAATCATTTATCAGTCATCATTATAAAATTCCACACTACATACAACGCTAAATTTTCCTCTCATATTATAACAGATAATCTGCCTTCTTGATTGGCTCTGGCGCGACAAAATACGAAAAATCCGCCAACGTTTACTCATGGAATTATGGGTACTGTAATATCTGAGTTGGTATTCAGTACCAGGACCTGTCCATAGGTACGACTCATTACTACTCATAATTCTTTTTCATAAGACTTTTTTGTCTGGAATCATTGCACATTTTAAAGATCTTCCCTTTACTTCAAGGTTTTCAAAAACTAGATGAACTGGGCGCTGTATTGAAGAGAAAGCAATAAAAGAGCGCATTCAATTTCACTATTGGAAACGCCACAATTAACTTTTGGATGTCATAGTTATCTCCATTTTCATTTTAAACTTATGAATAATTCAACAGTTAAAAATTAAGTTAAATTTCATTGCGCTTATCAAAATGATGAAACAAACTAATTGAATATATTTTTAACCAAGTAGCATATATAATTCCGATTGTTCCTATTAGTACATAAACCGCACCTTTGTAATTAGATTATATTGAATACTTGGAAAAAGCTAATTATGATGAGCAAAGGCGAATGATTAAAATGAGAAGAGTGTGTATCAAATATGAACTTGTATGAATATCGTGGGTGGAGGTAATTATCTAGATTAACCCTCACGAGGGCGATTTAATAAATGCGGCCTCCGGTCCGACGATTTCTCTCCGACGTGCGTACGGCAAAAGCTGGTAAACAAATTTGTATTAACCAAGGTTAAAGAATTTATGGAAGTCGGTCCCTAACCGACGCAGGGAACCTTTTAAAGTCGAATGTATCCAATTAATTAGAGGGTACAGGCAAATATACACATAATGTTCTCGGAACTGATGGCTGAGGAGGGATTACATAATTATAATAATATTTAATTTGGTTAGGAAACGGATTGATATCGAGATCATGCCAACACGGAATATTAACAAATGTTAAAATGCTACTTGAATGTACATGGATGATTATTATTGCTTTAATAATTTGGCGTGACGCAACTTGAAACCTAACAAAAAGACGTTTTACATGCAGTGTCAGTTTAGTTTCCCTCCCAGCCATACTTTTTTATACAGGCATTTTGAAAAAAACAATGAGACACGTACATTTTTATTTTTTGTCTACTTTCAAATAGCAAAAATTGTCTTGATCTAACTCACGAGGATAGCGGTGATACGAACAGCGACAACTATTTAAACCAAAAGTTGCTCCAGTGCATTCCTAGATGCGAAGCAAGCCATCGATCGAATATTCGGGGCTTCTGTGGAAGCTTAAGAGAGTCCTCCCTTTTACCTACTAACTGATCCTAAAATTCTATTTAACCGACAGATACTTTCACGTCATCGGCGGCCTCTCTAACATCCGGTATTCGCTCGCACAGATGCAGGGGTGTCAAAAGAAGTATCTTAGGATCCATGTTCTACACAGTATATCTTTACTGAAACGAATCATTTGTGCGGATTAAACTGAAATCCTTTGCTCTCTTAAAGATCCTGCTAGCTCAACCAGAAACGTACAAATCCATATCACATCCCTGAAGCAGGTTAAAAAGGTGGAAGTTGGCAATAAACATCCAAAAATGTGAACACGTCACTTCCATCCTTCGCAGAATAACAACCACAATTGTATCACTCGCCCACCAGCTAATGTAGTCCGCTACCTTGGGCTATATATTGAAAACCGACTTACATTGAACCCCCCCCCCCACACACACACACACAACTCAAAATACAAGATCCAAACAGGTGCTTTAGACTTCTAAAAGATTATTGGACATGCGAACCAAACTAGTTCCAGACACCAACTCAGTTATATTTCTATTTTGAGATCCATATGGATTTACAGTATGTGAGATTGAGGTTCAACAAAACGTTCTAGCTTGACGTGTCCAATCGTTCATATATCCAATTTTCTTTTCTTTCTTTCTTTTTCATATATTTCATAAATCCCATCTTACCATTCACAATGACCTTAATATCCAATACGACGTTATGGTAGCGACAAATAACTGTACGAAGGTTTACAAAACATTGTTCATTCACACGAACCCTCGTTTCACAAACCTCATATTAACAGTGCACGTGATTTACCCTAGAATATAGGCTTAAATGTAGGAATACCCTGTTTAATTAGTACCGTGTTATCATTAAATGAGGGGTTACTCTGATTTTTTCTTTTTTTTAAATCTATACTTTTCGTGTCCGTCTTGTTTTTTGTTCTGTGATGGTTAAAAAATTTAATTAAACCCAGCATGGTGGAGGTGTGGATAAATAAATGATTTAGTAACTATTTCAAACTGCAAGATATTCATCAATGTAATTTTTAAAGGTTTTTTGACGGTGAACTCACCGGTGCAAAGGATTTTTAAGTTGGAGGAACCGTTTTCAAGTTATTCGCCAAAACCCATTTCCTAGCGGAAAAACGATGTCTCCAACTTATTCTACCTATCACCAATTTATGTGTATTTTATCTGATAGTACGTTATTGTTTCACTGTTGTTCAACTTCGTAACAATTTCCGGCATTGCTTTTTGAAAAGATAATTTTTGTATTTACAAATTGATAAACTAATGAACAACTTAAAGTAATTAACGAAATACGGGCAATAAACAACGGGAAAGACGTCAAAAACATTACTCTTCAACTTTTTCAACCTCTTTTAATCAAGGCTTTCTTTTAAAAAGTAAATCCGCGAATTTCTCTGCGGCGAGCATCATCAACAATTTTTTAAATAAACAAAAAAATTTCACAGCTCTTAAGACGCAACATTAAAGAATAAGAATAAACCAAGATTGGAGACAGTAACGTTTTGAACGTTTGGACGACAAGACTCTTTTTTTTAGTTTGACCGACTTATTTGTATTATTGTAGAAAGTAACGAAAAATAATTGGAAGGAAATACGACTTCTTAGAATCGCGTACGGGACTACTTATTACCACAGGTCTGGTTCACTTTGTCGCACCACAGTCAAAATCAAAGGGTTGCTGTTGAAACCCAAGGAGAAAACGGCCAGGTCGTATCAGAGGGTTCATTACTAGGGAAAGAAAACAAAAAGATCAACCGTATAGAATGGCTTCCTTATACCGACGAGCGAAGTACAACTCGGAGACCTAACGCTTCTGATAATAATTGTTACTCCTTTGAGAAAAGTTTCCGACTGGAACTTTTTCTCCTCTAATTTCCTGTTTCTGGCTTCGTCTTGAAAAGGATCGATTAAAAGGGTAATTTGATTCACGCGTCCCTCGGTGAACGATTAATTTCGTTTAAACTCAAGACTGTTGAAAGGTCAGACTTTGGTCCTTTGGGTTTTAGTTTGCTTGCAAAAAATATTCGTATAATTATTGGCCATTCAAATCTTACATAACCACTTTACTATTGGATAATAAAGTCAGTAAAAAAAAGAGAAGAAATAGAGAGGCTGGAACAATTCGGCTTATTGTACAGTTTATAGGACCGAGCATTTCTTTGTTTCTTTTCTTTAATTACAATCTAGGAGTAGATACTAAAGAGAAAGGTTTCTTTTTGCAATCTGCTATTTGCTGATCTCTTTCTTTCTCTCAGTGTCACTCCTCTACCCGACCAATCTTCAGATTTAGACCGTCATATATTCACATTTCTCATAATGAAATGAAATTCCCATGGGCATGCTCTCCTTATCTAGACTCACTGATAACATATTGTTTTATTAATGAACCTCCGGATTATTATGAACAGTCATAATGAATCCATTCCGGTATTGGAGATGGTAATGGAAGTATTTTCATATTCCGATTAATCAGCCGACTCGTAGAATTACCCCTTCCCCAAAGGCGGAGATTCCCTCCGACATACGATTTCAATGTACCTATACGTTTTTAATGGAATTTCTAATATTAAGCCGAATATCTGAGATAATGAAATCTCGGGAAAGTGGAAGGGGTCACGCAAAACTTGAGATATCATGGAATCTTTTCAACCCGGATCCTTAAATAATTCTCTATTGTGCGGTTTTCTGTAGAAAATAAACAAATATCAACCTTTTAACGTTGAAAAGAGGTCGTTTTCTTCTCTATTTAAAATTTACTTGATACTTGGAAGTTTGGTCGATTCAGTATCGGTTTCTTTAATTTAAAGTTAACTAAAACGAAGATAAAACAGGCATTCTTGTTTGATATTTGAGCGTTTTGGACCACAATTCTATTGTTCGAAATAACTTTGTTTTAGGGTTAATTTTGTTTTAAATATTACCAACAGAGAAGTATGAAATACCAATCATTTTGATTCTTCTTCACCTTGGTAATTTGTGTTTCATCCGTCTATTCTGCTTCGTTTGCTCGTATAGCACATGTTGTATGGGTTGTATATATTATTTAATTAGACATTGCCCATCCTAAATGGCCACATGTGTGTACCTTCCATTTTGGATTATGAAATATAACAAAAGGTCCCAGTTTCACGAGTATTGTGCAATTTCTTAAGCCGTGTTATTGGCGAGGTCGCTGAGAGGGCAAGGGACTAGAAATAATAAAAGAGGTAATTGGTTGATGGGGGTATAACCGTAAAGCCCGGGGTCCCATCTTCGGTCGACGTGAAGGTATAAAAGGGGGACTGGATGCGGGGGGGACGCCTTTATACCTTCATTCAGTGGCTCACTAAAAATCGGCCCCGGGCCTCCAGTAACATGTTAAAAGAATACAGCGATTTTATGCCCCTTCTATCCATTCTTGGAGGGGTGTAAAGATTTGATTTGATCATTGGGCTGAGTAGTTGGGCTTTTAGACGGCCACCCCCTCGACAACGACGGAGCTCATCCTTTTCATCATAACACGTGTTGAGCACACGCTTCTTTGACTTCCCTCGACTTCTTGTCTTCTTCACTTCACTTCAAAACAAATTAATTCTTTCCGGGCGCTGTCTCCTCACATTCTCTACCACCCTTACTCACTCTCTCTCCCTCTCTCTCACTCTCTCTTACTCTCTTCCTACAAACGATTTCAGGGCCTGCCAAAAAAGGTTTACCACTATGAATGGTGAGATTCTGCATGAGTTAGCCCACAACCGATGAATTAGTGGAACACCACAAAGAAAACCTATCTATTTTCAAATTTAATTCGGAAGAGAGGGTAAAATATTTATTTATACTGTGACTGCTTGTTATTAAAGATTCCACCAGGAGATTCCAACCGTCTGCCACCACTACTTCAACCTTCCAAATAGCGACTTATGAACATGAAGCATTTTATTTTTAAAGCAGACTCGTCAAAGAGGCCTCATAATCACTAAGGTGTTAGTAGCCTACGGAACCTACACTGGTGTAGGTGTCTTGTGAGAAGTGGGAATTGATAACAAACTGTCTCTTGTTCGTCCGAGATTTCTCAGCAGCAGTATCACTAGAACCAGGACTGTAAAATTACGAATTGTCATTAAAAGGAGCCATTGCAAAAAGGATCTTTTGAAAAACACATGCCTAGTCGAACAACATTCCTGGACAGAGACACGAAAAATTATTTTTTAAGAAAGTCTAACTTCAAATTAATAGAGACCTGATGCCCCATCAAACATAACATTGCCGACTCAGTATAAACTTAAAAAGTTGGTAGTGACAGAAAACTAAATATATAGATTGTGCCAAGAAAAATAGCAAACCTGAAGGCACTGCGTGAGCGCCGAAAAAAATAGCGACCGAGAATCTAGCAACATTCTATGCCTAGATGGCGTCCCAAATTATGGCGACTCAATGATGTGGAAGAGGATCTTCGGATAATGAATTTTCTACTATAGAAGAAAGAAACAAAGAATCCAACGCGTTGGAACTCTAATTGGAGTAGCCAACGGTCTGTATGGCCACGAGGAGAAGTAAGTACTGTAGGACTCGATAAGCAATTAAGAATATTTAGAGTGGTAACAACCTGTGAAGATTTTGCCAAGAAGAAGAGAAACCTTAGTTCATATTATATGCTACCATGAATGCTTGACAAGAATAAGGTTTCTGATGATGATGAAAATTTAAGGCAGCGAGGCGTTTGTATTTTTGAACTACTGCAGCATTCTCGCTTCTTGTTGGTGTCCCAATTCCTTATTCCAGTTCAATTGACCTGATCCTTCTTTTAAGTGGTAATAGGTCATTGTACTGTGATTTCTGCAATTTTTTCCCTGTAGGTCTCAATTGAATTAGAATTAATAGATACTAATATGGAGGAAGTTTCTTCATCCACATTTATAACCTGCAAATGGTGTCAAACTTGAATAAATTCAGGCTTTGTAGGTGTTTTCTGTTCTAGTGACAATAGTAAGTATATTTAGGAGTCACTCTCAAGACTATGGAGGCTAATAAAAAGCCTGAATCTGGTTAGTATGGAACTATAACTTGGAGCCCTATAGACCTGTTTTGATGGTCGGAATTCGACAGGTTTTTACTTCATGCAGACCTAACATGATGTAATTTTTCTGTTAGAGTCATCAAACAAGGTATACCACACATGATCTATTTCGATCAGTATTTCATTAAGTAATGTGATTTTAGTCCTAACATATCTGTTAATAAAGATACAAAGAGGCGTATCATGAATCAACTATGATGACAAATTTAATTTGATTTATCTATCACCCACAGCTCAATCGAGTGACCATTTTCACAATTAAAGCTGCTGAGGGCAAATCAACAAATTATAATATCATACTGCATTTGTCTTAATCAAACGATAAATAAAGTTGTTTCTAAAGTTTTTATGTATGTGTTGAAGAATTTTAAATCTGATAGTACAGACATTACGCCAACTGAGAGCTTGGCAGACATTAAATTGAAATTGTACGATACGTGCAAAGTCTCGACTTTGATTAGCATACAAAACGTAGACAAAACATTTCTTCATTATGACTATCCTCACTAATTGGTCGTATTCCATTTTTATGATAGCCTGCAAGGCGAACGACTTAAAACAATTTTACTGTTTAATCTCTTTACTGAGCAAAACCGTGCCACACTTTCAACGTTATACAATTTGCGATAGCTTCGTTCATACTTCTTATACAAGAGTGACATCACAATTTCAGTCCGTACTTTTTGAATTTTTTTGCAAGATTTATCCATTTATTTATATCATTTATTTATCATCCAATTATTTATCTTCCGTAATTAATTATCTATTTTGTTTTACAAAGGATTCAAATCCTACTGATTATATGAAGACAAAAATCACTCTCAAAGAAGAAATAGAAATAAAATATAGTTTTTTTTATCAGCTGTAAATCTTTACCTAAAAAGAAAAGCGCGACTGAGAGATCAAGATCGAAAGCCATGACAACCAGGTCGCACAGCGATAGCCGCAGGGGATGCTCACCCTTAAGAATTAAAATAATTTTCCCCATAATTGATCATCGTACCCTATCAGATATGAATATAGACCGTTTACAATTTAAACGAAAAATGAGGCTAGGTGCCAATCGTCGAAAGGATCAGGAACTAATCTCGAGGAGGAGGCCTTATGCAAACAGGAAATATGACAACTAAGTGAGAACAAAACAGCTTGGAACAGCTGAGCAAGTTATTAAAATTGACTGATGGCCAGCTTTCTGCTGTTGTTTAGTAAAAAAATTAATCAAACCTAGGCACAATTATGAGTACAAGTACTAAACAAATATATACCTATGACGTATGAAAAACCTAGTGGTCATCTAAAGCCCCGGCCAGGTCCTAGAAATCCGAACGAGCGAAATTTTACCAAAAGAACATCCTGATAAACGTGGACAATCTCTCTCTCTCTCTCTCTCTCTCTCTCTCTCTCTATCTATCTATCTATCTATCTATCTATCTCTTTGTGTGGTGGGTGGGTGAGTGGTTAAGAATTGGGATAAAGTATTATACGTCGTGAACTTATACAAATAGATAAATTGACTTCGGAAAAGCGATATTAACGCCTAAAGAAATAAGAAGATTCGGAAATGAATAAGGGTCAACTCAAGTTTCGATCCTTTAGGTCGCAGTGGAAGTAGGTGTCATTGGTCACCAGTAACCGCAAACAAAGATAAATGATAATTATCATCCGATGAAATTGAATTGATATAATTGTAATATTTCAAATAATACTTTCTTTAAAACAACGATACTCGATACACAAAATAAATATAATCGGGTTTAATCAATATCGTCGGTTCTGATTCCAGAGAAAGCGTGGAGTTGCAGGTGTCATTTTTGAATGGGGTGGGGAGGCGTGAAACGGGATGCAAAATTTATGTAGGTTTAAGGGGTGACTGATTCCTGTTAATCTGCAAACTTCACAGCACAAGGAAGCAATTGAGCGTGGAAATCTGGCAGCATATGGAATAGACCCCGAAACTCATTACGGAATACCAAACGTCCTCGGTCATCCCCCCGCCGAAAATGAGATAGATAATTCACTCTGAATATTAATGCACCAACGGTGTATCAATTACTTTATATTAATTATTGAAGGCACCACGCCTTAAGATACAATTTTTTTTCTTATAAAAAGACTAAATTTGTCTATTTACCATACCCGTTGAAAACATTGTTGAAACAATCAAAACATCAATAATGGCATATTGTGCCTTTTTGAATGTACGATAGTATTATTTAGAATCTCATTGCATTTAGTAGAGAAGGCTGATTGGAAAGGGATGAAATTCGATGCCAGAATATCCGGACTAGGGTCTTGCAAGGAGATAAGCAGAGTTGTACATAGTTTTATCAGTTTTGGATTCGGTTAAAGGAGGGGTTCGATTCCCTGTAAACTCAACCCTATCAAAACAACCGATGCCCAGCGTTTCGAATTTTTTAGATTCGTTTTAAAACATAATAAGTGTCGAATAAGTTTTTTCAGTAAAAGTTGTGTTATTCAATTATTATTTCTGAAAATTATTTCCATCCTGGTTTACACATGCGTGAGGTAAAAAAGAAAAAATAATCACATGATTAAATAACAATTGGCGAATATCTGACAGTTTTTATTCTTTGTTTATTGAAGGTAAAATGAATCCTTTCGATTGAGAGGCACAAATCAATATGGAAATATTTTTTTAGATGAAGGTTTTTTATCAGCTGTTAAATAAGAACGGGGAATTAAGTAAAGAATATTTGCAAGGACTCACTTAATTTGCAAATGAGCCCCTTATACCACACGTTTCCAAACGCTTGCGCTACATCAAGAAAGGCTTCCATACAAAATTATTTGCGCTCAAGGAAGGATACACAGTCTACAACGCGAAACACTTGCTGGAATGATGCGAGCCAAAGGCAAATTGATGATATAAAAGAAGGTTAGAGCAATTAAATTTTGGCGAAAATCTTTTAAGGATAATTTTTTCAAATACTTTAGGGGATGGGAAGTAAATATGTGGACGATGAGATGGCTTTTTGAACTTGGTTTAAGAAAGAAGATGATGTGCGATTATTTCCAAATCAAAGGAAAATGGGTAGTGCGGAATATACAACTGTAAAGGTTTGTAAGGATTACAATAGCTTTTGGAGAATTTGAGATTATATTAATACTTTAGGTGACACTGTTACATATCAGTGTCTAGATTTTCTTTCATGATTTTTTCCAAAATACCACTATTCTCCTTAAAATCGGTAATCCTTCTCATAGTGTTTACAAATAATATCCTTATTTCTGCTACAAATTTACATTGTCTTTCTCAAGTTATAAAGATTCTAGACACAAAGGTATTCTTGGGTGTTTTCTTTTTATGTTATTTTTAGATAGTCCTTGGCTTGCGATAAAAGAAAATTTGATGTTAGAATTTTATTTTAGTTGCAATTTTGAAACCAATTAAATAATTATATTATTCATTTTCGATCGCGGATTTCTGAGTTTTCATTGAATTTCAAACACACCTCGCTTCATTTGATGAAATTTGTTGTCGAGTTGATAATATTTGAGGTTGAAGGAGTTGATGGGATCGGAAGTCAAAGAGCCGTTAATGTAATGATAAATAAATAGATTGATTAGCCCGGTTTCCCAGAGGCTACTAGTTAGTAGGCTTCCTTGTTACCGGCAGTCACTTGCAATACTAATTACATTGTCTGATACCTCATCCCTACGCGGCCCTGGCCGCACAAACCTCACCCTACCACCCTTGGCAAGCCTGAGCTCTCCGATAATCGATTTCATCAGACACATGCTTGACCGCTTTTCGCACACCCCCTGACCAACCCCTCATACACAAAGCATCCCCCTTTTCCACCTCACCTCATCGACTGTACATCTAGCCATTACTCCTCGACCAAACAAGATTAACACACCGGCTGTCCCTCCTATAATCAAATACTCCGTTTCCCTGTCAAGACATCAAATTTGCTATTTTACCACTTTTAGATTGTTTATTTCCCTTAAAGGTTTCTGATTAAGTCCTGTGCAAGAATTGATGCAAGTAGTATTTTTCTGATATTTTGTTAATTAGCCAGAAAAAAGTTTATTTCAAATTATACTTTATTTAAACCCGCATGCAACGCTAGGTCCTTCCCAGTTAAGCTTTTACTATTCTTTGTAATCAATTCTCACTTATCGTTGTTATTAACTCGAATACGTCTGCACCCTTCATACATAATCATATAATCATAATATATGGGTTGTTATCGTTATGTTAATTACAAATTAAACGATCAGAAATTCAAGAGTTTTCAATAAAAGTAACTATGATGGTATGAAAGCAAATTCATCAAAACTCTGGAATGTAATTGATTGACAATTTATAATTTAACAAACAATTTATTATCCAATTTTGCTCTTAATAACGCGTATTACCTCCTGTGGCCTACCCGAGGGTCTTAAATCTCCCATGTATCGAATAAATAAGCCATCGGATTTCGATATGTGAAACAGAATCACATGCTTCAAAAAGACCGGTGTGAAGCAGTTCAACGATATCTAACGACTCTTATCATATCCCATTAATAATTGTTCTATAGGATTCACGCCACACAACGTGCTGACCAGTTCATTGTGCTAATCCCTACATGCTCAAAGTAATGGGTGAGAACTCGAACTGCATGCGGTTGAGCATTAACATGGATTAATACGAAGCTGTCCCAAATAAATAGAGAGTAATGGGACAAATTCCAAAAGAACTTCCTCCCAGGCAGTCAAAGATCCATTCTATATAGCAATCAGTTCTGTACAGACATGTCATATGCGTCGATTGCGATTAACTACTAAACCGTCGTGGATGGAAGAGTGCGGCAACCTCCAAGACTTGGGTTATACGAGGTTTAAAGGAGGGTTAAAAATAATTAAAAATAAAACCTTTCATTTAAAAAAAATACAAATTTATTTTGAAATTGAATTGATTTTCTAAAGCCTAAGAGAACCTAAAGAGTGTAAATATGATTAATAACACTATAGCGATCAACCGCACATTAACGCGTTATGTTCAGGTTTAAAGTAAATTATCAATCTTTATATCTAGCTATTATGTGAAATTAACAAATAAATATAAGTGTCTAGATTTTATCTTTGCGCGTACTTAAGAAATTAGGCTGTACCAAGTAAGTGGTACAGTTTCAAGCTTATGTTTTAGTTATTTTATATTTTTGTAAATTAATCTTTTTCTGTAAGGTTTAGGTTGAAATGAGAAAGTAACTGTCACGAGCGGGATTCAAACCCATTACGTTCGATCAAAAGATAATTTATTGAAAGAAGTGATTTGATGAATAGACCACTAAATATGCTGGATTATATGTTTATGTTCCATTTTTAGGCACAAAAAATCGGTCATTGTTACCTTTTCAAAACATTCATTTCTGTAATAAAAATGTAAAACTATCTTGGCCCCAAAAGGACCCGCGTTGAAAGGGTTCGTATAGAGAATGCTATGGGAAATTAATCAATTATCCGAGAAAGAGCTTCAAATTTGTATTGGCTTGTAAAACGAGCTTTTGAAACATTGAATTTTTAATTTGCACGTTCCATTATACAAATTGACGTTGCCGAGTACAACCAGGTGGAACAACTAAATTAACGGATTGCCAAACGTGTTATAAACGGTCGAACCTGACAACCCGAGGGATTTTCCCCCTGGCGCATTTTCTCCTCACCATTTGTTTTTATTCAGTGTATAACCTTTTATTTTTCTATTTATAAAATGTAAACCGAACCATTTGTAATTAATTTGAAGAGGACAGGTAGAGGGCTGGATGTTTGGTTAAGTATATCGACCATCTAACATGACTGGTATTTTCAGAGGACGCAAATAAGGAACTGGTACTGTAAACCACCTCGCCCACCGCCGACGGCCAATATCCTATCGTCTTCTCCGGGCATTTGTTACCAAGTCTAAGATCGCTGGAGGAAAGTGCCTTCGCCGGAAAAAGCCTTTTACGATTATTTCGAGCCTCGTCTTTTACGAAAACATAAGGAAACTTTACTTTCAACGAACATTTAATCCCAATTAAAGCGAAAACAAAAGTGTAAAATAGACGGGTAATGACTATGCGAGTTTCTAATATATGCAAACTATGTTAAACGTAATTCGCATTACTAACATTCACTATACAATATTTAATAATAAATACTGATTAACAATTAATAATATTTTGAGATAAGAAACCAGTTATGGGTTTGATTATCAGAGAATCACGTCAAAATCTTCCAATCTACGGACAATGTGAATCAACATAGAAGTGTTTTTGTCGAAAATGACTTAATCTATGATAAAATCATCAAGGTTTTTGAACAGAACTATCACATTCAAACATTGCAATAATTACAATAAAAACCTCACCGTGCTTTACTCACACTATACTGTAAGTTTCCTAACCAACTAATGTACCTTTTCTTTGGTTGGTTATTTTCTTTTGCCTCTTCCCATTGTGACTAAACACTATTCTTAAAATTAATTAACGGCTTTAGTTCAGATAAAAAAAGTCAATGGCATGAGTGGGATTCGAACCCGTGATCTTCGGCTAGATATGCCGCTGCTCTACCACTTGAGCTATCGTGACCTCGTCCCCTCGGACTTCCCATGTCAACCGCACCTTTTGAATTTTCCCTCCTTTTTGCCATTTTTCAAATGTCTTGTAATCAGATTGGATTACCGACGACAAACGAAATGTCCACGGAGAGCTTTAGTGAAGTATACTTCATTTAAATTCATTAAATTCACTGATTTCGTGGTACGCTTGACCAATTAATATATTACAATTAATTAAAGTTTTAGCCGCTGCTCTACTTAAGTATGGACGTGTCGGATCATCAATTAGGCAAAAACGTGCGATTTGTAATGATTGGTAAAACAACCTTTCTCCTTTACCCTAATCTGTTTTGGACCATTCATTCTACCACGTCCTCAAGCCGGAATTGTATATTGACCTCCTGACTTTATGTGCGATGTTTATCTGTTCAGCCATCCAGTGAAGGCCAAGGTGGTTCGAAGTTATGCTTCCACTTTTTTAGTGAGCCGTCCGCCTTTTCGTCCCCACGATGTGAGCTTTAATCAATTACACTCCACCCTTAAATCTTTATTATCCAGTGAAGGCCTTGGTGGTGTCGAAGCTTTGCTTCCACTTCTTATTAATCATTATGCTGTGGATGATAAGAAAATCTTTTTTCGTTTACCCTGTACGGTTTGGGACTATTATTCTTTCCACTTCCAAAAGTCGGAATCGTTTATTGACCTGGCATGATGGGCACCGTTGAGACTGACATTTCCAATAGTTCATTTGTTGTGGGATCAAGCCTTTCTTGTGGTATCAAAGGAGGAAGGAACATATAAGGGTCACTGACTGAACAGATGATATTATACATGTATGTCGATAGTTTGACAATAACTGTAATTATTTTAGTCAGTGATCCTTTTATGATCATTTATCATCATCATAATTTTTGGATTGTTGTTTACCTACATGTGTACCTGATGTATCATCCTTTTGTAGCTGTAGACAATGAATGCACAGTTTTTTCATGGTTTTGATCCATAGGTAATGGCCTTTTCTTAGCAGTTTTTCAATGTTGTACTCAGACAAGATTGCGGATATTCTTCTGGTCTTAGAAGTTTGTAAATTTTCCTTTTTCTTTTATTTTAAGATCGTTAAGCATCAGTCGTACCAGTAGGACAGCTGTCGAATGAAATTATTCGATAAACTGTTATTAATTTTTGAGGCAACTGCGACCTGGCGTATATTTTTTTATGTTGGGACTCTTTTTCAATGCTGACTCCTATTGAAAAATTGCCTGGATGTATTCTTTTCCCCTGCCAAATCCAAAGCTCCCAATAGTCTTCATCTGGTTGGAATAACATGTGAAACAGGTGAGCTGTTTGATAACACGTTCTCTTGGCATGCCACGTCCAAATTTTTGGAGAAATCAAATGACGAGAATGTTTGCCCATGATGATTAGATTGAATCATTTGTTTTTTGTGGTTCCATGAAAAATGTTTCGGGTTGAATTTTACCTTGTTGCTCATAGACCACGACTAAATTATCTATAGAATATTATTTTGTTTGCCGTTAGGCTCAAAATAATCTTCCGCTCTTCGTATGGCCAACACGTCACTTGCAGTTACAAAACCTAATTAGTTTCTCTAATCTATGTAATTTTGGCTTACATACATTTTTGCTGTTACCCCGCCATATCATTGTTCCTTGTTACTCTGTTATGGGGTAGTTGTAATAACCATATATAAAAAAAATGGAAATGTCTATTTGCCCAGGTTTCACTCTACGAAATTTTAAAATCAATAATGACAATGAAGCGTCTATAGGATTAATTACAATAGTTGGATTTATTGGCATAATTTAATTAACACAATCGGCTTTTAGTATTTAATTTAGTAATTAGGAAAACAGCGGTAGTTAGACGCGTAATAGTAAAAGTTACTTTATTGTATATTTCACTCTTTTATTTAGTTTATTTAATTTAGTTTTAACAAAAGTGAGCGGGTCGCGCCGAGATGGCTTTTAACCCTTAACATCACAAAAGATCTAAAAAGCCGTTTCAGCATTTGAACATTTGAGAAGCGTCGGCGTAAGAAAGGCGGTTCCCTGGTTTTTGTTAAAAGTGAAAGACAAATTTTCTCCAGGATTGGCCGTGTAATTAGTGAACTTCAAGGTAATAGCGAGCCTTTGCCGTTCTTTGCCGAGTTGTACATATCATTGCAAAGCGGATCCTTAATCTTGTTCAAATAAAATAAACTTCCTCCCGGCCCCTAATTTAAGTCATAGAAGTTTAATTGGCGATTGCGGTAGAAAACGATCTACCAACTTCTGCTGTTTGCCACCCTCTCGGCCACGCGGAACATGTTCGCATCTGCAGCCTATAAATTGCACTGCACTTTCAATCAACTGAAAACCTTGTCAAGCTTAAATTAAGACGCAAATTAATTCGTTTTGGAGCTCAATTAAAAAAAAATTCACTTACAAGTGTAGATATTTTTTATGATGTACCACCGGTACGCTGAATGTAATTACCGACGGCAAACTATTTACCGGGGCAGTTTTTTTATTCGACGCATATATAAGTGTCAACTTTCTAATGAACCCCCAGTTTTTTGGAGGGCATTCAGGATTGTGTAATTTTTAGACACTTGCAAGTGAACTCCCTGTATATAGTGAGAAAAACATGAGGAGGTTTCTAGAAGATAACTGAAATGATTGCGTTATATGTAAGTGGGTGCCGGTGTTTTCGGGGGGGGGGCATGAATGCAGGGCCCCTAGCTTCGAACCCTGGATCTTTACCTTACGGCGATGAGCACCGTGTCAAACACTAAACCTTGCAACCTCCGCCGCCCATCGTTTTTCTTATTATATTAAAAGTTTTATTAATCAATATATGTTTATCTGTGATAATAGTCCCATTTAGGTTCTTAAGAATATTAATGAAACACTACCACACCCCGTGTATATTTGTGAGAAAAATGAGGAGTTAACCAAGATATAAGTATGATTATTTTAAACACTGTACTTGCAGCATTTCTAACACATCAAAGTAACCAATCTCCATATTTCAAATGCAATCAAGACTAGAGCATGCTATTCACTTAATATCTGTGGATAAATGTTTTTCTACCTTAACCTAAACTGGTTTCCGTTATTTATGGTGACGTAGCAGAGTCAAAGCATTCGTCGATAAAAAAAAGACCTACCTAGATATATATCTTACCTATTAACTAAGCCTTATCATGTTAAAGTTAAGTGTTTTAAACTTGCCTTAAGCCAATTTAATTAAATATAATCTGTAAGTAATTCCTGCCAGACAGGAAAATTTGACCGTTGGGTGACACGGACAAAAGTCAACTCACTTTCCATTATTTTTCATGTTATTCTCAAATTAAAACATGGATTATAATGAGATTCAGATCAGAACATCCTGACTGGCAATTATGACGTCGTTAATCTTTCTAGAGCCTGTGGAGCGATTTTTGAGCACTTGTGAGTATGTGAACAAGACCACATCATTGCAAACATTCGGTAACTTGGCAGGAATCATAAATACAGAAGGCCAATATTATGTTGAATTTAAACATGAGCGTAGTTGTTGGTCGTATTAACAGAGTAGTAGTCATAGTCATTATATGATCAATCTTTTCGCTTAATTTGTGCACGATTTTCTTGATTTTTTCCCGTTTAACAGACAAGGAAGCAACCAAGGTCTAGCGTATGATGCTAAATTTCATGCAATTTTTTCCCGTGTTAAGCCCAAAAGTCTTGAGCACATGGGCCAAAGAGTCCTTGCTCTTTGAGTCGTCGTTCCGCCTAATTGTTTAAATTCCAAATGACTTTTTTATCCGTCTGGGACAAACAGGCTCAATTGACTGGCCGCCATACGCTTTGAAACTCGTCTCCATTAAACCGACATTACTCCCACATATCGCCTCATTTCCGCTGCCAATTGCGTTAAAAATGAAACAGTCATAATGCCCGGCGGGATTGGCCTGTACAAATAAGGGAATCAACTTTTGTCAAAACCAATATACCATACAAAAAGTTCCAAATCTTAAATGTGAAACTATTCATTGGGGCATTTTGTCCGCTATTTACCGCTCCCGTCTCAAGGCTTTCGTTCCATTTACGCCTACTTATTGATTATTATTATTTATTTCAGGAGTATGGTATCAAGGTCGTATCGAACCATGATTGCAAGCAACGTTTTGTTACGTCCAGTCTGAAAAAGGGATACCCTGCACTCTGGGTAAAGCAATGCTGTTACTAACCAAAACGACATCGAAAGGTTCTTTTTGTATGAAATCTGCCAATGATTTCAAGTTAACTTATATTGCAAGCACTGACTGGTCATGGGAAAAATCCCCACTTACTTCTACTGAACGAACATGGAGAATCCCATCTGTACCAACATGTGAACGTATATTTTGGATATATCCATCGCTATATCAAGATCGATGGTTTGACAGGGAGAACCTGGCCTCAATGAGTGACTTCAAAGCTTAAGTTCCTTGATTCTATTGCCTTCAATATTTTGTAGTTGTACTGTGATTCATGGTGAGTGTGGAAAGTGTGGAAAAGAGCGTTAAGTATATGGAAACTAATAACTTATTGGATCATATAAATAACGAAATTTATTTAAACTTTAAACTACTACGTTGAACAAAAGTTTTCAATTTATAATAGGTGGTAGTGGTTTTAGGAACGACTGGTTTCATGGCAAATTTATCTCCAAACGGATTAAAATTCAATTAAGTAAAATAATTCATAATTGTTCATTTTAAGTTCCACTGTAATTTTTCAACATTTAGAATAAGGAACGTTTCTCTTGATTCGGCCCCAAGGCTTATTGCTGCTAATTCACAGCCTGGCGCCGGGCCCAACTTGTGTAGGAGGTCTGTCAATACCTCAAGTTCTATAAATCATGATAAACAGAGTGCGGATATTGTTTTCAGGAAGGCTCCACCTGTGGCTTCAGGATGTACGGTTTTCCTATAGGGTATTAATTATCGACATCCGAATCCGTTCCGCAACCCTTAGAGAAACACCCCCAACCCTATTAAACAAAGGTGTATTGAAAATTGACTAAACCCTCTATTTTAAACAATCTATTAACGGTAGGGTTAACACTGGTCTTTAACTATTTTGATTAGATTTTTCTTGAAAGTAGCTGGAGAAACACCTGTGTGTTGAAATATAACCATTTAGAAAAAGAATTTTGTTTCTTTTCGAGGTCACTCACAGCTTTCTCTGGTCTACCGTTTCCACTACGACCTAATAGACCTATTGTTTAATTGACCCTGCTTTATTTATACTTAACCCCCCCATCTGAGTACCATAAGATTCTTCTGCTAACTTTTAGTTTTCTTTCCACACATATCTTTTTACCATTCGTAAGTGTCTGTTAATGTCCTTCAAGCCTGTATATGGGTCCATATGTCACCCTCTGAATTTATAGGTGACAATCTCACTTCCATGAAGTCATCAAGTATGCCGTTGCGATGTTCAAACATTCCGATATTTATTTATTTTTACTGATTTTGAGTCTTCTTGTCTAGATTTATGGGTACCAAACTGGGGTCCTATCACCATAGGTACGGTACCATGTATACAGCAGATAGATTTTTTTTAATCGTTGCCGCAAGTTTTATCTTCTTCGGCCCACAATTCACGGCCTTCCCTTTTACATTGTTTTCAAAACTGAAGAGTTATCAACCTGTTAGCATGTTGCCAGATGTACAAAAATTATTGGAAAAAACGGCGGTAGCCAAGAGATTGACGTGATACTCTCAGCTCATCTCAGCAGTCGTGGGTTCGATACCACCATCACACCTGACGCTTTTTTTCACGGAACACTTCTCAACAAAGAGAAGGGGTTTTACCTTTTATTATTTTATCTGCCAACGAGGGTGGTAAGATAACTTGATAATAGGCCACTTCCTTTGCTTATTAATTAAAAAATAAAACAATAACCGTTCCGCCAGAACTGCACGCGTTAAGACGACGCGGCAGGCTAATAATTCAGAAGGTTGACGGGGTTGAAAGGGGGGCGAGAGAAACACGAAATCAGCGTGTAGGGGTGGTTTCTACCTAAAATTAGAGTAGGGTCGGATTGTGTAATTGTGTGGTGTAGAGCTTAGCCGTGTGATAACCTTAGGCCGCGTGTTTCATCCACTATCTCCCCACCTGTGGCCATTTCGCATAACTCCCCCGTCTCGTTTGGAGGGAATACCTACCCCGAACTACTGCCCCTTCCCTGGACCTGTTAACAAAACACAGGGATAATACTAATTTATCTATATCTGTCGGTGGTGAATCGCATGGTAGAAACATTTGCCCAAGATTCAACAAGGAGATCCGGATAAAGGAGAAGCCCCACGGTAACATTTTAACATAAGGAAATAGAACGTTTATTTATAATCAATGTAAACAATTCCTAAGGTAGTTGTACATACTTTTCCCAAAGAGTTGGTTCTTTGTTTATAAAATAACTCCATACAATACAATAAAAACAACTCGAATGATCAACGGATACTTCCTTTGTCATAATTTTCTAAAATTGTGGTTCTACAGTACAGACGTCATTGTAAGGCATCGAAACCATAAGAAATTACCATTGTGAAAAATTATACAGACTGAGACATAGAACGAATCGAAAATCATGTTGAATTTTCAAGAAAAAAAAAAAACTTCTCTTCTAAAAATTGTTTCAAATGCTCCAATATTTCGATCTAAAATCTCAGTATAATTTAATCTTTCAAGAGGCTTTCAAAAACATAATTCAAAATAATGTTTTATGAAATTTATGATATCTGTTTCTATTCTAACAACTTTTAATAAATTATTGAATATTAGCATTAAAATGATTATATTTTTACAATGTGCCTTGTTTTTAATTGTGATTTCAACGGACGTCTTTTTTGGTCCAGACTTACAATTAGTTGAAAATAAATTATTCTAATACGGTAGACGGATTGTGATCCATGCCTATACTATGCTTTGCTAATAATCGTTATTATATTCGTAGAAATAAAAAGCATATATAAATAAATAAAATAATAATAAATGATTCTAAATGTAAAAGAAAAACAATCGAATTCTCAGGATTTTTTTTCTTGCTCTCCTTTATTGCTTTCTCCATTTCTGCACATTGACACTCTTTTTCTCTCTCCTCTCTCTCACTCTCCTCACTTTTACTTTAATCCTTTTTCATTTTCTTTCTCTCATCTTTCTTATTATCTCTCTCTCTCACTCCATTTGCATCTTCATCTCTGACCCTCTTCTCATACAATGTCAACATAATTATTCCCTAATGAGTAAATTACAAAGGGACAACCAGGTTGTTGAAAATCGTGTCCCACCAACAAGGTCGTCCCCTGAAGTTATAAAATAATTTACTCTTACCACGATTAGCGAAATAAAGAAAATCACAATAAATCTTTTATCAGTAGGTTTTTTATATACCTCAAATATTATTTAAATTGTTGGTAGTTTACCACGAACCTAACCTCTTCTTTAAAAAAGTTGATATTTTCGAGTGCAAATGTGTAGTATATAATATGTACTAAATAATTGTTGATTTTGCCTTTAACTCAACCATATATTTATATTTAACGAGTTGCATAAATATTAAACGAAACATTTATAATATAACAGTTTCAGTAAGTGTTGCGTAGGGTATTCATCAAATTTCCACGTTGCCGTCATCCCATTGAAAACATTAGGGGTATGTCTTGTTCACTCAATTTGGCGATAGTCGGGTAAAGGTTTTCGGTTAAGAGGGTCGGTGAACCACTGACTTGGATGGCGTACAACCGCCGGCATCCAACCCCCCAAACACCAAACAACCCCTGTCAATACTAATCGGCTAACATCCTCCCCCAACGGCGCGACGGCCCCCTTCACTTACACCGCACTCCAAACAGCTTCCTTAGCGGGACCGACACTTGTTGCCAAACCATTTTTCACCCCTGATAGAACCTTTCTATACATCTTCTACCTCGTTAACCCATTGAAAACAAGAATGCCGTATAAATACGTCTCGTTGATGACGACCAGATAGAAACTTTGTCCCTTTTTACCGATTCCGATGAGTTTACTTCAAAGTCCGAAGAAATCACACCTTCCAAATTGACTTAAAATTAGGTTTTAGTTTGGCCATTTCCCATCCTAATGTACCACCTATCCTCTCTGTTTCGTGCGTCACATTCACAAAGGATTTGGGAATATCGTTTTTTCTGACAAAATCCGCATGATTCTATCTCTGCTTTGCCTATGTTCTGTAGGTGATAGTTAAGGAAGCCAATATATAGGACCCTAATTTTCTTCCAATGTTGCCTGCAAAGAGAGGAATACTTTCTTGTTTCTTTTTTGTGATTTATGAATGTCTTAGCTTATCTCATACCTGGTGCTTTTGTCCAATTTTTGAGTTTTTTCTTGATCCATCTTTCCAGCTCCAAGTTTAGCACACTCTCCTGTGCGGATAGTTGAATTTAAGAGGGCTGTCTTTTCATTGGCTAATTGGACAACTTGTTCATTTCCTACACCTTTAAGTCCGGAAACCACCTTAATGTTAGATTATCGTGTCTTCCTTTTATGGTAATTGGCAAAAAGGTAAGCTATTTTTCTGTTTTCTTTTTTTGTGGTTTCTCTCGAAAAAGCCGGTTTGTTTTCGTCTTTATTTTGATCATCTTCTTTAGGTGGTATTTACGAGGGCAGGGGCGTATATAGAAGTCTACAATTTTACTCAAATCATTCCTCTGATAGATTAACAAGTTTCTTGGCTTTCCTATTTGAGAGATATATAAATATGGCTTACCTTATATCTGTTACTTTTGTTCAGTTTGAAGTTTTCTTTCTCAAATCATCTTTCCAACTTTAGCATATTTTCTAGTGCGCCTAGTTATATTTCCGATTCCATAGCGGAGAGTCCTGTTAATTTTAAGATAGGCCAGTTTCTGTCGGCTTTGTAATTTGTTTTTAGTTTTTACATGACGAGTCTGAAGTCTGTCTAGGTAGTGTATAGCCTGTAGTGTATTTTAGGATTTATTGTATAATCCCAGGCTCTTGCTTATTAGTACCTTGCCTTTTTGTAGTATGTTGTTTATATTTCATCTACATTTGTGTCTTTTGTCCGGGTTAACAGGATGTTTCATCGGAGACCTAAAGATTTCGTTTCTTTGGAAAAAGTTAAGGCGTCATATATTATAGTGGATGCTTTTAGGTTTAGCTGCCTTATTTTGCAAGCGTATGGGAGATGTTTTATATTCCAGTCAATTTTTCACACCATTGCGCGCGATTTATTGATTTTTGTCAAGGCAGTCTGCCTTCATTCGTTGCTATTCACAGTGAGACTGGTAACAATTCCGGCCATGGGATCTGTTAGTATCGGAATATTAATAAAAACCAGAGGCCGGTTTCGCCACTAATTACACGACCACTTGCCGTTTGTGTGTGGACGTTATTTTTGTTTCCTGGCGGAATAAACGTCACTGGCAGATATTGTAGGCGGACCAAAAGGTGATAAACGGTTTGGAAAGTATGGCCAACTTTTGAGAGGCGGTCTGGTTAAAAAGTGCACTCGTCACTCCCGTGTAGCGGCCCTGTATAATTTCCCCCATTACAAATCCGGTGCATCTCATTTCAAATCGAGATTCTTTCCCCATCAGGCGTTGGGAAAAAACCTCAGCGCAAAAGTTTGTTCCTAGTTCTGATGATTTAATATTCCTTTTCGTAATCACAAAATAACTATTTTTTAAGTTGTTCACTGATTTGTATATTATTTTTGTCTCAAGTTCATTTAATTGGTAATACTAGTTGGCAATATAGAATAGCTATTTATCCATACATACTTAGTGGTCATAATTGACCATATTAATTATTCCAATTAATTATTCTTTTTATCTAAGGTGTTTCGTTGAGAAAGAGATTCACACCCACGACCTTCGGCTAAATACCGCTGCTCTAACCACTTGAACTATCGTGACTTCGATCCCATCAGACACCAACTCTGTCCATCTGAACCTGCAACTATTCGACTTTTCCCTCTTTTTGCCGTATTTTCAAATGTTTTGTAATCAGGATTCGATTTTCAGCTCTTTATGAAATGACCACGGGAAGCTGCTATCGAAGTAACTACTAAATAAATAACCAATAAACAAATATGATTAATTTAATCATAAAAAAAGTAATTGCTTTTCTAACAAACAGTTCCCCTAGGCCACTTCATAAGACGGTGGAGGCGGTCATAAGTTGGATTCGAATCTCCCTCGTTACACTAATTGTGCATCTCAACAAAAAAGTTTCTATAAAAAGTATAATTAATTGAAATAGCTATTAATAACAATATTTTAGGGCATAAACGGTAGCTCCGATGTTATCAAAGCAGGTATTAAAACGTCGCTAAGAAAATATGATCTAATATTATATATTGTGAGAACCGGAGCAAGGATGGATTAAAAAAATCGTTTTTCATAACCAGGATCCTAATGAAGCATACAACTAGGGTGGGGTCATGCCATATTTAATACATGCCATCAAACACAATTCCAAGGATGCCAAGATATTTATAAGCATCGGTCAGAATTCTAGGAAGTCACTCACAAAGTAAGGGCCTCCATGGTCTATTTAGCGTTGAAGACCTTTTTATATATTTGTTCAGTGCAACCAAAGTCTGAGGGATATAATTTGATTCGGCGTGTTTGAATTGGACCGGTTCCAAAGTATACAGCTCAGCGGTCAAAACCTGGTTTTAAAATTAATCTCATCTATCACAATTTTTTGTCCCGATTGTTACACAATATTCAGAAATATTTTATGAAAAATGATGATTTTGTTCGATTTTTGTTACTAGGGTAAACAATTTTGAAGAGTGATCAGTACCAGTATCATTATATTTATGTACGGAATGTTAATATGTTAATGTACAACATGGTTTTCTCAAAAAGCACTGAATACCGAAAAAAATGCATACATGGTTTTCTAACGTAAACACCGCAACCACGCATGGTTCACTAAAAATATACAGGTGTCCACCAACTAGCGTCAATCCCTTGTTTTCTAAAAAATCTAAGCAGCTAATAAAAAGCTTATAAAAAAATAAGCAGCATTTTCTTAGCATAATTTCTAAATTCAATCATTGCAATAATTACATTTATTTACTAGTAACCTCCACACGTTTAACTCACAATATATAGCATATACAGTTATTAGCCTATCCCTTTTCTGTCAAAAACTGCAAACCTTGAAGAAAAAACACTAATTTGCTTTGTTTAGTTTTTTCCAGAATAACCTCTATTTTCATGCTTTGTACCAGCTACTTTAATATACCACAAACCTCTACAGGGTTTACTGATAATGTACAAAGTGCCACTTACCTTCTGATTTATTAAAAAATTAAGCAGCCTCGAAAAAATGGGAAAATGGGTAAAATATTTGTTTTGTCATCTCTATTTTCACACGTTGTACTAATTATTGTTATATACAACAAAGGTTTATATATTTCCTTACAATATACTGAGTGCCTACCTAGTAGTGTTAAGCCCTAGATTTCTCAACAATTATTCAACCTTAGAAAATTAAGCAGTATTTTTTAGCATAATTTCTACTTCATACATTGCCAGGATAACGGTTATTTACTCGAAACCTCCATGTTTTTGTCAAAATATACAGGGCATCTACCTATTAACAACCTTTTGTTTTCTCGAAAACTATACAACCCAGAAACAAATATGGAAAAATTGTTTAATTTTTTTCATCATAACCACTACTTTTAAACTTTGCATTGACTACTGTTATATATCGGAAAGGTCCATATGCTTCCCTCAGAATATACAGAGTTTCCACATGCTTGTTTACCGACTGGGTGTGCCCAAATCTACCCAAATTTACAAAAATAATACTTTTTTTTCAGCTTAACCTCTACTTTTGAAGAGTGCACTGATCTATATTAAAAACCTCCAGATGTTTTGCTCCCCAATTAAAAAGTATAGATACTGCTTTATCTCCTGATTTTCTCAAAAAACTACACAACCTAGAAAAACACTTTAAACAGTTTTTCGTTGTAACTTCACTCTCACTTCTTTTTAAAAATCATTCAATCTAGAAAAAAAAATTGTTATTAGTGACCGTTAGTCCACGATTATTCGGAAATCGTGAGATGCGGTCTGGTGTGATTACGTTTCAGAAAAACATTTTCCTTATCCTGTAAACGTTTCGATCTTTCCTGAGATCATCTTCACGGTCTTGTGCTGTCTGCAATTCAACCAAAGGGTTCTCTGATTAATAGCCGATGCGAGTTTCTTCTCATTGTTGGTGTTGTCCTTCAGAATATTTTTTGCTTCGTGTCCATATGTAGTTGAAATTTGTTCATAGAATCCCATGTTCTTCGTTTTTCTCGAATAGAAATGTGTGAAAAATGACCGTTAGTCGATGATTATTCGGAAATCGAAAAATCGCATCGGCTATTAATCAGAGAACCTTTTCGTTGAAATGTAGACAAGGCCCTGAAGATGGTCTCAATAATGCTCGTAACGTTGGCACGATAAATCGAATGTTTGTCTGAAACCTACAACATCCCAGACCGCATCTCACGATTTGCGAATAAAATTGAAAAGATTTGGCTTTGCTTAACCTCCAATTGCATACATACAGCAGCTTTCCAATTGTTGGTTTACCTCCTGGTTCATGATAAAATTAAGTAATTTTTTCATCATAACCTCCATTTTCTCACTTTCCATTTACAAAGTTTTATTAGAACACGTTCCACACGTTTTAGTCAAATTTTAGAGTTTCCACATACTAGTCTCAACATTTTCCATTCTTCACAACAATGCTGTAGAAAAAACTGGTAAAATAAACAATCCTTTTAACATACCTCCATTTTAATAAAAATTCCAATATTTACTGTTATTTATTAGAAACCTCTACATAAGTTATTCACAATATGGCGGATGTCTACTTTCTAGTTTACCTTCTGGTTTTCTCAAAAATTAAACACTCTAAAAAAAATTAAAAATGTTTCAGCACAAGCTGTTTTGTCAAAATTTGCTATTGCTGATTTTATCTAGCGGAAAATGTCCATGTTTTCCCTACAGTGTACAGTTTCCACTTGCCAGTATTCAGGGTGGTTGTGTCAAAACCTACAAAACTTAGAAAATAAGCCGTTGAACATTTTTAAAGCATGAGTTCTATTTTCAAACAAAAATTGCTGTTACCCACTAGAAAACTCACACGTTTCCCTCACATTACACAGGGTGTCCACTTACTACTTTATCCGTTGGATTTCTTAGACAGTGTGGATGTTCTCAACCGTTTATGTTTGATTTTGAGGTTTTAAATTTTTTTTAAATTATACCACATACTTTTATTCTTGTTTATGCATCTAGACCAAAACATTTTAAGTAAAATGTATAATAATCTTTCTGGCATCATGTACATCTATCTCTATAATATGGTAATAAATTATTTGAAACTTGCACAAAACTGAACCAAGATGTTTTAAATTATGATTTTAATATAATTAACTTATTCAAATATTAATTATCTCTAATGTTAATTACAGTGTTCAATAATTATTCAGATATCGTGAGATGCGGTCTGGTGTGATGTAGGTATCAGAAAAACATTTTCTTTATCTTGTTCTGTTATCTACATCACACCAGACCGCATCTCACGATACCTGAATAATTATCCGTTAACGGTCACTAATCTCTACACAGTGTTCAATTTAGTATTAAAAAATGACGGACAAGTCCAAGTGGCCATAATGATTCTAAGTCTAAGGATAGCCAAACTTGTTAATTTAAAACTAGGTGTAACTTTGCAAAGGACTCATTGAAACATATTTATTTGAAAGAAAAGACCCATTTGCGGAAAGCTGTGAATCACTTCGTAAAAAAACACCGAAATGCAGTGTGTGGGGGGGGGGGTTCGACACACGATAGCCCCAAGGATATATATTGCCATTATCAACCCTCTGCCCTTTTATTTAAATTTATTCTCCTGTGAGCCTTGTCAAACGCAGAAGGGTTAATTCAAAAGGCCAATTTTTCGGGGGCTCGCGGGCCGCACTTGAGGCCAAGTGCCGTATAAACTACAAACGGTCGAGTGTATGCGGAGCTAACATGTCATACTCGATGTGTCAACCCGGCTCTGACATCTCCCTTTTTATGCGGCCTACTTCCAATCACCTACACTTGATACAGATTCAGTCCGTGATTTCTGAGGGATTTTCTGCTACATTCGACTATTCCTGTCTTCTTCCGACGGGACGTCTAAGTGAAGCTTAGCCTGTCGTCTTCGAGTGTGTCTGTTCAAAGGCACTGCCACCGACAAATTCGTGCATAAATTATTATTGAAAATTAGTCACCCAATTTAAGCTATTGTCAAAATAAAATTATTTTTATTGGGCCACACAGTTTTATTATAACTTTTATTTTTATAAAGCAAACAAAAGAAAATTATTGTATAGTATTAACTATTTTGACTTAGTGTCATTGTAAAATTTAATGTAATAAAAATAATTTGTCACTGAGGTTTATCCCACTGTTCGTCTGCCTGATTGTACTGCCTCTTTTTTTGGCATACATAATTTCATAATTTCCTCACGCTATGCTTTTGACTTTTCTTGCATGTATGATTGACACTTAATTTTAAACATTAAATTTATTTTTCTGGCTTACCTGCTTAGCTATCATCCAAACTAGCTACTTTCCTTTTAACTTCTTACTGACATTTATATTTACCTATCTTCTACCTAGTGCCTATTATGAATTAATAAGGTCTATTGCCCACTACCAATATCTACCTATACTTACAGCCTAGTACCTATATCTGTATCAATATCTGTACATCATCAATCTCTCTATATTTGTATATCTTTCGGGGAAAATATTGCAATTTCTGTATAGATAATTTATTTGCAAATATGTGTATCATCAAATTTATTAGCATATAATTAATAAACAATAATTAACTAGAACTATAATTTTAGATTAAAATGAAAAAGGTAATTACCTAATATATTTTCATAATTATAATTAATTAGTCCCCCAATTTATATTCGTTTTTCATCTCTTCTAGAAAATGTGAAAAGCCAATTCTTTTAATTGCCTTATATAATTGGAAGAAAATGAAAATTTAGTAATTTATGAAAGAATAATCGTAATTTATATATTTCTACTCTCTTTTGTAATCGGAGCTGTTTTTACGCTAATAGGCGGACGTAATTTGTGGGCGAACGATAAGTAGACGATATTCTCGTTATGTTTTATTTATGTTTTGTTTGTTCTTCTGTACAAATTAGTGCTCAAATGGACCATTTTTCAAGATTAACGTTAAAGGAACGTTTTCGTTTTACGAGTTATCGCGGTTCGGTCGGTTCTAAAGTGAAAGACTTATGCGCATCGAGAAGAAACTGATCCGCGGTCTATTTCTGATGTGTGCGGACTGCATATTCTAATTAGTTGCGTTTTAAACTGTCTGATGAAGAGTGTCTGATCATTAAAGTTCGATTCGGGGCTTCCCCGAAACATTTAGTCCCTGATGTTACAACTCAACATTACACAAAAAAGCACATACACGTAAAACCCGGAAAATCACTTTATTGTTTGGATCACTAATAAAACGGCGTCTTAAGAGGCAATTGGTAAGAAAATATGTGCATCGGCTGCGTTTCCGAATGCGCAAACAGGCGGTGTGATTTACAGGTATTGGCACTCTTACAAAACCCTCTGGACAAATCATATTCAAGAATAAAACTATTTACATATTTTAACGCCGTTTGCGACAACGGCGAATTGTCGTTATATAAATATAACCGGTTTAAACGTCTTACCGACTGGGCATGTGACACACACTCCAAAGTCAACAAGACTATTTCTGTTCCCACTTAAAATAGTGATTTCGGATCACAATTCAGCTGCATTGCAACCGTCTGGAATGGTGGGCCGAAACAAAATGAACCGAGTAATCTAAACCAAAAACAAGGAATTTATTTGAAATTGAAGCTAATGGTAGATTTAAATAAGCAGATCTTTTCAATTTCTTTGGTTGGGCTTCAAATAGATAGACCATGATCTTGGTAAAATTCTCAATCCCTTGTTTTCGTTGTATGTGTGAATCTGTGATGTTCACCTTATTTTCACCATAGGCATAGTTGTCCGGGTAATTACGAAATTTAGAGATGAATCTACAATAAGTAATCGTCGGAGTTTTTTTTATGATAGGCAGACCAAAATGATAGGAAAATGTCAAACTACAAAATGTAAAAAATAAGTTTTTTAACTTTTTTGGCTGTTGTTTAAAAACAACTCTATCAACTTTTAACAGAATATTTCTTATTTAAAAATTTATTTTGAACATCTAGGAAATAAATTTAACATAGCAGAGTTTTTTAAACAATATGGTTCGTGTACAGCCCAGTTAAGATAACATATACCTCCGATACAGATTCAAAATGCGTCGGGTGATCAGAAACGGCTGGTTCTTACTGAATTTCCAGAAAAATGTGTTTTCTGGTTTGACAAAAAAAAAAGGTTCACTAATGTTTTAAAAGTAAAATTCATTTTGTGATTTGAATATTAATAATACTATCTGTTTAATTTGAAACTTATGACAATGTGTAATTTGTAAATACCTAGGTAATCAGGACCAGGAATGGATAGATTTGAGGAAGTAACAAGGAGTTTATTTTACTTTCTTTTTTACTGTGTGTGTGTGTGTGTGTGTGTGCTTCCTGAAGAAAAATACTACCAAATATAGATTATTCTTCAGAAGAGTTCGTCGCTTGAGATAGCCCTTAATGGCTGTTGTTCTACAACTTCATTCCTGATAAATCGACTGCATTTTTATAACTCAGAGGCCGGCCACTACTTGGCAACTTTCTTCTCCGACTGGCAAAAATTGTCCAATAACCTCTGACACCCCCCTCTTGCCAGAACCCCAGAGAGCCAAGAATCATTCCGTACGTGATCATCACTCCCTCGACTCAACCCTTCCTCTTTTTTACTAATTGTTAATTTGGTGCTTTGTTTTTAAAGCACGCCCTTTTTTTTTTAATAGGGGGTACACTTCTTTTAACCCTTTCTCTTGCGTACATAGCGGGAAGACAAAAGACATTATAATTATGCCCTTACAACAAAAGTTCTCATAAATTAAATTATTTTTCCGTTCTGAGGTGGTAAAAACGGAAGGGCTGTCCTGTTAATTAAAACTCTCTATTAAATATAAGTAATTAATTTCTTTTTTATATATACATTGAGCCCTAAGATCACATTTCCTTTTTATAATTGAACGTGCGAGGGACAGAGAAAAGTTCTCAGAACTGTCACAGCAGAAGAAAAATAACTCAATTAAATTTTGTCTGTTTCAATCACAAATTCATATGTTGACATAACTTATGCCACCAAATATCAAGAGACAAATTAATAAACCTAAATGAAGCTGGGGGGGGGATCTTGCCTGGTAACGCTAACGTCCCCAAGTTCTATTGCATACTACCGTCAATCCTTTTGGTGTGGAAAAAAAAACAACAACTGTAAAATAATACATTTTATATGCGTTTCCAGTTTGATCAGAATTTACAATTTTATCATTTACTGAAATCAATCATCACATTATAAAGTTTTATATTTTATAGAAGAGTAAGCATGTCTATGTAATTAATGATATATCAATATATTGTGTTAAATGTCATATCAACCAACATTTGGATCGATTTTCAATGGGTGCTGTCTGATAATCCGACAGTGACCTTTAAGTGAAGTCATCTGAAGCAATTGTTCCATAATTTGAATCTTTACAAGAGAACGTTTTTGCAGTACGTCCTTCCCTTCTGTTGTGATAATCCTTTAAATCCAACAGCTTGCTACTTTCCCATTACCCTCGAGTCCTGCAGTCACACGGAAGGGAGAATATTTTTGACGAGATGAATACTCCCGTCTGGAACGTTTGGAGATATGCAGTTTTCCTCGTGTAACATTGGGTGTTATCCACTAAGCTGGATTGCTGTTGAAACATCACAAATGTTTCTTGAAAAAAATGAAAGAGAGATTGGTTTTGTACATTGTAAATTTTTATCTAGAGGCTACATAGCCAAAAGTCTTATTCCGGAGGCGAATACGAGCTTTATTAAAATAGAATTTGAAATATTTAAGCTTGTGAACAATGAAATTTAATTCTAGATCGTTATTGATTTGTGCTCATTTCCAAGACGTAATGTAACAAGGTTTAACATACACCTATTGTCCGTTTATTAATTAGTCAAATGGACTAAGTGAGGAGGTCAACCTGAGACAACGCCCGCCCATTGAATTAATTAATATGGAATCAATAGAAATGACCTATCGCCTTCACGCCCCCCCCCCGGTTTAACCATAGTAGAATCTCCCCTTCCAATTTTCATCCATCATGAAGACGTTAATTAAAAGGGCTTCGGCCTTTTCGGATCGCCTTCCGTCCTATTTGCATGGATCACATCACGTTTGACCTAAGTACCATTGGTAACTACGGCTTAAAACGCACTGGGGCGGATGCGATTAAAAGAAATAAGCGATACGGCGCTGGTAATAGATAATCATATATCATACATGTTACATTGGACCGCAGGTTCAGAAAACCCTACGATACTACATAAAACCCATTGCTTTTAAGTCTATAGTTTTTGTTTAAACTGTTGTATTGGTTTATATAGCTTAAACCTGCTAGATTATATATTTCGGGGCTTAATACGCACATATACATAGATACATGTCTGGCAGACTGTCTCTTTACTGCATTATTAGTCTATTCAGTTTCTATCGTTTTGTTGTTAATACTCAGCTTTAATAGGAAGCTTGTATCCTTCAAGCCTGAGCTTTTCTTTACCTAGGAATAGGATTCTCAGCTTGCATAGGCTATGATGATGTATTTTATCAAACTGGCGGATAAAAATGAATGTCAATGAAAATTAATCAAGTTAATAGTATTATATATAGTATTATTTGTTATTTTATCGTAAATGTCTTAAACATAATGTATACAACTAAACAGCTAATATATTCTACAAGGGTAGTCCGAAAATGTCTTGGGTGAATTAAAATTCACCTGGGCTCTTTATACTTGAATAAATCATTCAAAATTGCCGGGATCTTTCAAACAGTTCAAATATATCCTTGTTGCAGACTCAAAATTCCCGCTATACCTAAAAAATCTAACATATTTAATTGTTACACGCCCTTTATGAATGTATGGATGAAAGGTTTTGGAGTTACGAGCTCGAATTTTTGAAAAAATTGTACTGCGGATCATAACAGGAGCTCACACACAATGATATGGACGCACGTGGAATTAATTAAACATTCATAAAAATAACGCATTAATCGATGAACATACATGAGACTCCAACAGCCGAGACTGATATGAAGACTACAGAGAAATTCAATTTATAAATCTTTTCATGTAAGGCTATAAGTGTCACGATCGGGATTCGAACCCACGATCTTCGGCTCAAACACCGCCGCTCTAACCACTTGAACACGCATCCCGCTCGTGACACGAACTTTTCATTTCAATGAAAACTTTACATGAAAAGATTAATTAATAGAATGAAGTAATTTACGCAATAGACCACTAATAATATAATGGACTACAGAGAAAGCTTCACTGCAAATACCTACTTTTGAAATCATCATTAAAATAAAATATATAACGTGAATTTTCTTTTTGTATCCAGTCTAATAACATAACTTTGTTAAAAGATTGAGTGGGTGTGAAAGATGTGAGATTGAGAGAGGTAAAAGTGAAATATAGAGATAAATTAATCATATATCATTTGTTATAATTTAAAGAATGGTCTAAAAAAGACTAGTATTTCTTTCACAAACCGTTGATTTAGAGGAACCGTTTTTCCATGTGAAAAATTCGGGTCAATTGGTGTTATATGCGAAAGAATAGAAGAGAGGAGGCAGTTGATTAGGTCTCAATCAATCCAGGATATTGGCCTGATTAATGTTTCCTTTTTAAGTCCAGCCGTTTGACATCATTCTGGTAAGGCATAGGTGTCAGGCCGGTTTTGTTTTTTTCGGTACAAAAGGTAATATTTTAGTTATGGAGGTAGCGTGTGGGGCAACACGCATGGCAGGATTCAGATTGAACAATTACCTTATGCTAATCACCCGGCCAACACACCCGTTTGCTCGTCTTACCTTTTTGCGCCAATTCCCAGATAAACATCACAAACACGGGAGGCGAACGCGCACGTACACAAGCGCTTTCTCCCTTCGCACCGACACGCCGAAAATATATGTATTCAAATTGGAAGCCGATTGAATTGATGTTCCCGAATATCAAGTTACTTTCCTCACTGCGTCTGTTTGAAATCCAACTAACTAGACATTACGAGAGGCATAATGCACTCAAACCACCGCACCGACATCCATCTAAAATGAAACTGAACAGCCATTTAAAATTAAACCACAACTCCCTTGGGTGTCACTTTTCCAAAAAATACCTGTTTCTATAATTCAATGTAGAGACAGTTACAACGTCTCTTTAAAAAGGTTACAAAACAATACTACTTCATCTTACTTAAAAAAATAAAATTAAAAATCTAAAAAAAAATGCATCAGTCTAGATAGTCAATGATTCACTTAATTTACTTGTTTACTGTACTTATCAAAATTCATACTTCATAACTAGTTTCGTATATGGTTTTTTTGTCTAGATCATAACACTGACTTATGTGCCGCACTTCACCCAGAGGACACCTTAGAAACCGCCTACTATGACACTCGGTATGATGGATAAGATAAATCTTTGACAGTAGGATAAGGATAAGCTGGGGTTACGCTTTTTTTTTATTGTATACGCTATTTTTATAAGAAGGATTGGATGCGCTGGATATTGGAAGGCTTGGAGGTGCACACAATTCCACAGTGTTATTTCTTATAAGCAGTAATGACAATGAACTCCAGCATGTTGAATTCAGATCTAAAAGTCTTTGTAATTGTTTAATTCTATTAAGTATAACAACCCGAAAATATGTTGGAACAATTCTGAGTAATGTACAAGCGGACCAACTAGCCAGAGGGAAAATAAAGACCATATAACCTAGAATCTCTACTTCAGATTGAAAGATCAAATATAGGTTCACCCGTCTCAAATTGACAAAAAAATGGTGACTGAATGAACTCAGTGGGTCTATGGTGAAAGAATCCTTACCAAACCTGCCAACCTTTTTGCATCAGTTGGAGAGAGTAAAACTCAAGGATGTTGTGGGTCTATGGACCGGTCGCTTCCATCTGAGAAAACACCTACAAAATGTGGGTATATTAAATTATAGCAACATTTATAGGTTATTTAATGAGGAGGAAGAACTGCCACCCATATCATTTTCCCATTATTCCTTAAACGCACGGTTTTCTTGGTTGTTGGGGGGGGGGGTTGCTTCGATAGGATTCGGATTTGAAATAAGAATTGTAGTGACATCCGCATAGGTACTGATGGTGCTGGGAAAGTCAGGAGTGTAAGTGGTAAAAGTATTGGGTCAAGAATACTTCCTTGTAGGACGTTTGTATTGTATGTGTCTGAGCGTGAATGGGAAAAGATTGGGTTTATTGAGGATCCCTGGATGTAAAACCCTATTAAAAACCTGGGTCGCCAGATCGGAGAAATGGTGTCAACGATTCTGAAACCCTGGCAGATAGTGAAATGATGGTTGAATACCAAACTCCTGTATGGCAATGATTGTGGGTGAACCTAGCCGATAGGCTTAAAATGTGGCTTTCGGGAATTTCGGACATAGCAGGAAGAAGGTTGATAGGTCTGTGTAGTATATGGTTGGAAGGAATGCTAAGTTTTATGAATGGGAATGACCATGAGCGAAGAACGCGAGTCGTACGTAGAACATAGTATACTGGGGTTAAAAGCACGTGTACATGATGGTGCGAAAGTTATTGATGTGGACCATGGTTTAGAAATAAAACACAAACAATTACTTTTGTCAAGGAACAAAGTGCTCTTTTATAAACGATCGATTGATTCTTCAAAGGAAAATGCGTAAAATGGTGAAGATCAGAACGGTCCGATAAAGAGAAAGAGGCAGTTAAAGATATTATCTTATTTCAACGTCCATCATTATTCATTGCAATCGCTTCTTGTCAATCTATAACGAGCCGAGTGAGGGAATGGTGCATCAAAAGTTAATTTTCCACGGGAACAGTAATTGAGATCGACCATGTTTAAAGTCTCTTTCATTTAATTCGGTTCACGTCTAATCTCAGTCTGAAACTGGCAAATTACACTTTTTAATTGAGCGTCCTCTAAGTAAATTATCTTTCAATCTAAGACTATACGGAATGAATCTCTTTTTTCCCTTCACCGTTCTGCTCCTCGTCCTCTCGTTCTCCTGGGAATAATAAAAAGAGTGTTTCGGTCTTTGACGGTCGGGGGCGGGAAGGGGATCGAATGCTGTTAGGGAAGAGCGCCGAAGGACAAAATATAAGTAGTCCCCGTGTCGTACCAAATTGAAAATAAACGAGAGAGTCAGAGAAGGAAAGAGGAGAGAAATTAAAAAGAAGGGCTGTGGGGGAGTGAGTAGCCCGGAGCGAGCATGCCATTTCGTAATTTGTCAAATAGGAAAAAGTAAGATAGACAAGTGGGAAAGATTGATTGGCCAGTAAGAGAGCATATGTACTAGACCGTCTATTAATGTAGATTAGTGATGGGAGATAGCCCTACCACCCCTATTGGGAAATACACGCAAATTCACCATACATACACTCTTTTCCCTAATTAATACCATGCCACGCCCGAAATATTCAGTCAATTACATTAATAACATCATGCATAAGTTAAGGGTGGTCATTTGAAAGTTAAAGTAATTGGTAACCGTATCTTCTACCTTGCCGCATTACAACGTCGATAAACAATAGCATTTCAACAGCGAACCTAATTGGGTTAAGACTAAAAGCTACATTCATACATTGATACATATTCATGGGATACTGAGCCGAATCGTCTTTTTCGTGCAACTCGCAAATATATGCATGTATGCTTGCATTTTTGTAAAGCTCAGATGATTGTATCTAAATCGGCACGAAGTTTTTCGCGTTGACAAACTTCAACAGTAGACAATTTCTAAACTACAAAAGCATCTGCGTCTTGAAATGTCCACGTTAAATACTAAGTTGTTACATTTTAAATCGCTTATGTTTTCCATATTAGTCAAGCCGAAGTACATTTTTGGTGGGCAGAAAATCCAGAAGGAACTATGGGAACGAGCCCACGACCACCATACGTAAGAGCCGAGATTCTGACCCCCCTGCCAAGCCTTCCAACGAGTTCCCCGGTTACAAACATTCGTTTATTTGCAAAGATTGTTACAGTCCTAGTCTGATTATTATGTTTAAAAAATTTACTTAACCCTCGTTTTTTTTTGTCATGAAAGAAGGGATTGGAAACATTCGAAATTTTTTTGTTCATTTCTAGTAATGTAAGGCGGCGATTTGCATCAACGTTTTTAACAACCTTCAAATTTAAACAAGAACAGGTATTTAACCCGTTAATTTAAAAAACTTTCATTTTTAAACGATTTTTACATTTTTAAAATATTCTATTTATTTATCTACTATTTTCATGGTCCGCTTGAGCAAGTAATACACAACGTTTAATTAGAATTAGATGTTGAAGTCAGAGTGGATCGAGGTCACGATAGCTCAAGTGGTAGAGCAGCGGCATATCTGGCCGAAGATCGTGGGTTCGAATCCCGCTCGTGCCATTGACTTTTTTCATCTCAAGTAAAAACCTTAATTGAATGTAATTTTGTTTATTATTGAAATATTTGAAAAACAGAGCTTATACCGATAAAGTAGATTGTTAAGTTTTTTTCTGAAATAGTTTGTGAAAAAGAAATGGTGACTTGGATGAATGAATTTACTTACAAAAGTGTGAATTCGATTCTTGAAAGGCTGGATTGAAAGGATGAATTTGATTCGCACAAGAGTAAATTCAAATTGCAAAACAGTGAATTTAGTTTTCAATAAAGGTGAATATTATTTGCAAATGAGCGGATTATATATGAAAACGTGTGTTGGGTTTAATTTGGAAAAAATGTGAACTTGATTGCCAAACGCGTGAATTTAAATGGCAAAACGATGAATTTGATTTACGGAAAGGTGGACTTGCATCGGAAAGGATGGTTTTACATTACAAATGGTGAATTTGATATGAGGAAAAGAGAAGTTAAATCGCAAAATCTTGAATTTGTTTTGCAATAAAGAGGATTATAATTGGTAATGGTGAATTAGTTAATTAGGGAAAAAACGCGTGGTTATATTTAAAAACGGTGCATCGATAATGAGAAAGTATGTTGTATTTTCAACAAATTGGTCAGATTGCAAATGGATTTTTTTGCGATTCGGTGTATTTTAATGACAAAATTTTTAATCGCAAAAAAATTGTAGTTTATTTTCAAAAAGTTGAATTAGAAAAGGGAGTGTTTGATTAGCAAAACGGTAGATTTAAATTACAAAAATGTGAATTTGATTGCAAAGTGTCTATTTAAATGTAAACTGTGAACTTAATTGAATAATATACGGATTTGCAGGTGTAACCGGTCAGCGTGTCTCCCGTGCTTTACTCACCACCCACTCGACACTATCACTCTTCACTTTCTTTGTTCATCAGTGTGCTCCTTAACGAAGCATTATCCATTTTAGAGGCTGGAATGGAACGACACCCAAATTACTTAGATTTCATCTGATGATTAAAAACTGATAAAGCAAGCGGCGAAGACTTTGATTTGGATCACTTTCTGAAAATGTAGTAGATGTTACTTGAGGAGCGACCAAGCACTCACTTATCATTCTAAAGTAAAATCGATAAAGAGTACTACAGAACACAAACCTTTTGGCCGATTATATAAATGGGATTGGAAATTTATTTCAGAACTGGTCAGTTTAAAAGTTTGAAAATGCGACTATTTAAGGATGAAAAGACACCGGATTGCCTAGCTGTGGGGTCGACTTCCACTGTAGCCTGGATTTTTTACCTCTGACCTTCCCCACCCAAACTCACATGGGACGAAAAGTGATGAAGAAAAAGTGTGTATGTTAAAAAAGTAAAAATAAAAACTAAAAACAGGTAGAATAAAGTATAATAGAAGGTATAACAAAGTTTACATTACACTCGCGACAATTACAACTCAAATCTGTCACGTCTTGGCTAAATGGCTTTATCCCAAGACCGACACTGTTTTAAGCTTCAATACAGGGTCAGTGTTTCTGTTACACGGTTGGGGGAAGTAGGCCAGTGATGAACGGGACCGGAAGTAGCGAAAACATGGAAAACTTACACTTCGATTATTATTTTTTATCATATACTCTTGCTAAATGGGTCATGTAAATGTGCTTAAGGACATTAGGGGGTTTTGACATAACAAATCTAAAATCCTACTTTTTGTAAAAGTTAAGATATTATAACCCCCCATTTATAATGATTATTTTGATACTGATTTCAATATTTATCTACGTATGGTCATCTTTAAGCCGAATGAAAGGAAATATTTAAAAAAATTAAATTACGAATGTCTTACAAATTCCTGGTACAGGAGAATTTCTTTCATATAAGAAGTTTCGACATCCTTACAAAATAAATAATCAATGGTTTTTTCATATGTCGTCGTTCGGGTGATGATCCAGTTCGTTTTTAGGGGAAAATATGCCACATCCCAATTTTATACCCCGGTTGTTTTCATGTGACCAGTGTTCCTAAAATGTGTCATTTTCAGAAGAAAAGGAAAACAATCAGACTATGTCAAGCTGTCCAAATTTGTTGATACAGACACATACGAGGGCTGTGGCCCAAATGTATGTATCCGTGCGTCAACCAGCATTGCTTTGTTAATCTGATAATGATGACTCAGCCATCTTCTACGTGTGAGATCCTCCGAGCGTACGATTTTTTTCTGAATCCCTTTTTGATGTTTTGACATTGCTATGTGTGTATATATACATTGATGTGCGGATACTATTCTCATACAGACAGTATGAATGTCCTTCCGGATTTCGGTCGGTCGCATATGTGATCACTGACTACAATAATCGAAATGCTAGGTTGACTATCCAGCGGAAATACAGTAATTGGGAGATAAGCGTTAATTCAGAGATGTTTTGAAGGGTGTAGCGTTATTGTCGTTCGAGGCAGGGCGGATCTGAGAATTCCAGTTTCCATTCTAGTTGGTCATCACGTTATCGGTTCGAGTGACCGTCCCGGAACTACGAGGTGGGACAGATCACCGAACCCAGATAGGTTTGAGAAGACGGTTATCATAAAAGCCCCATGAAGTCTTATGAACGATCTCCGGTGAACTATATTTCGGTCAATATGTTCAAAACGCCGTCGTAAATTAAATATTTACGATGTCCAATTCCTTTCACTTATTTTATTGTTTTTTCTTCTCCTCCGAGCCGATAAATCCCAATAAATAGAGGCGTAAATTCAAATGAAGGGTGGCAACCGTGATAAAGGGCGTAGCCTCTTATCAAGGGAACATTGATAGACTGACATGCCGTCTAATGGTTCATATCTTTTTTTTCCTCTGACCCCCCAACGCAATATCCACTCAGTTCGGCACATTTTAAGATTTATTGCTAGCAGGTCTGAGATCCGTATCCGACACTTTTATATATCGCGCCCGCAGTATTGAACAAAAACATTTTTTGCCTCCCTAGCGACGGTTTTGCTTCCTCAGCACGGAAATATATGGGAAATATAAATAATACAATGAGGAGGAAAAATGAAGTCCGGTATTTTATCCCGCTGAAGTGAAGGACCGGCCTTGGCGATCCTCATATTACAATGTAAATCATTTGTACTCTCCCTTTTATTTTTCCGGCTTTTATATATATTTTAATTTTTATACCTTTTTCTCTTTTGTTGTTGTTGTAAAGATGGAGGAACACTGGATGCAGTAGAAAACACTGACAGCTTAGACAATAATTCAGTTGTCATATCTCAAACCATCCACCAGTTGTACAATGCTTATAAATTTTTGTCGGACTCCATGTTGCTTCTTTCAAAATTTATTGTCCCTTTGGGATGTAGCTGGAAAGAAATTATTGAATTACAAGTATTTTATTCATTGCTACTGTAATTACACTCTGTCTGAAGGAACCAGAGACATCGACACATATTCTTCTGAATGTGAAACATTACCCCAGACCCTGTACAGACACTGAAACAACTCTCACTTCAAAAATAGTGAGCGAAAAAACTGAGGAAAAATTGAAGTTTCCAAGGTATGGTTATAATTAATTAACAGTTCCACAATAGATTAATTTAGGGCGCTGTGGAGGAAAGGATTTTTATGGTTTCTAATCAACCCGCTCCCAATATCGCCGCCCGTATACACTCAGAAAGTACAGAAATCGCCTTGGTTCTTATTCAAACTTTTATATTTTTTCAACTTCAATAGAGATATTACAAATATGAGCATTGTAGTTTTTCTTTTTACACGGTCAATATCAGCATTACACCCGGAGGAACTTGGTATGAGAAGCTATTCAACCTTATAATTAAAATAAATACCTCAGTGACATAAATATTTCGAACTAGATACATAACATCATGTGTACGTACTTATCAGCGAGAATGGAAAGGCCAGACCTCTCGAACCTCGAGGAAGATTGAGTACCAATACTAGATGTGAGTGTCATGCATGGCTTGAATCAGTATGCAGGAGTCTCTTTTCCAACCACCCTGAGGAATTTCGATAAGTCTAGGGCAGTATGCATAAAATCTGGTGGATGAATGCAAATTATTAATGTGAATGGAGGGAACCCTTCTAAAATTTACACCGAGGAATTTCAAATATTTTGGGGCAATCACCCCGCTAATATTGATAAATATAATGAAAATTATTATCATGAATGAACCTCTGTCCAATTATCCCAAAAATCTTTAAGTAAGTTGTGAAAGTGTGAATGTAATTTATTAGCGTGTTCTTCTACAATCACTGTGAAGTATATCTTATACTCTGGGTCGGTGTTAATCATGCCGGGCGTGTGGAATTTATTATTATGAATGGGTCATCATTGAGTAGTCTGGGGCAGCGTGAATTGAATCTGTTGTGTAAATGTAATTTATTAGATAGAATGGAGAGGTCTCTTCCCCAATTATCCCATTAATATATTAACATAAAACTTGAAGGTAGTGTGTATATTGTATGGTGTGTAAATAATATTTATTGGCGTGAAAAGAGGGGCTCTCTAGTAGTCTGGGTCAGTGTAAATATTCACCAAGCTAGCTTATTTAAAAAAATACATACTAATATAAATATAAAGTTTGGTCATTCATGTCTTACAGTAGGGCTTAACGTCCACATACCCGTTGGCTGTTGTGGACGAGTAGTCAAACCTCTTTACATTTTTCATTCTATATTAATTAAAAAGCCATGTGCTCTTCCGAGATTCGAACAGCATAACCGCCTGCTTGGCGAGTCGGACGCTCTAACCACTTAAAATACATAAAATGCTAGGGGGGGAAAGAAAAAACAAACGAGGCAGCTATACTATATATGTATATATATATATA
>CM077100.1:15510717-15523153 GCA_039619505.1 Cimex hemipterus
AGAGAGAGAGAGAGAGAGAGAGAGAGAGAGAGAGAGAGAGAGAGAGTTAGAGCGAACAAAAGGATTTGGAGAGTAAAAAAGTATTATGAATACGTTTGTTAATGGAATAGGGAGAAAAGTCAAGAAGATGAGAATGAAACATATAGATAGAATTAGTAAGTGACATAGAGGGTGAGATAAAGAGAAATTGGGAGGGAGAGATAGAGAGAGAATGGAAAGATAAATAAAAAGCGAGAAGGAGTGAAACAGAGAAACTGCGAAATAGGTAAACAGTTGAGATAGATTGATAGATAGAGAAGGAGTGAGAAAGAGTAAGAGAGGCCCCAACGGATTCAAACTGCACTGCCACCCTAAGGCATCTTTGACGTCTTTTTGCAGAAACAGTAAATCTAATCTTATCAATAGTTGGAGATTGTTTGGCGCATATTCAAACCTTTAAATTCAAATTTGGAACAGTTTTACATGTAGTGTTTGTTTTATGCGATAGCATGTTTTCCCAAGAATCTATCATTAAACAATTCTCCTCCTTAGTGGTAATAAATTCGTTTATTTGTCTGCTAGTTTGATTTAGTACTTTTGGTAAGTAGGTCTTGTGAGCTGTAATTGATTTTTTAATTATACAGCAAATTGCCTAGCAACAGTTGACGAACATAAACAGACGAAGGTAATTTGGATAATTAACCGCAAAAAATAGAATCTCAAGGAAAAATTCGTTTTCACTTTGAAATATTATAAATTGGGAGGCGTTAATTGAAACATATTTTATGTTTAATTTTAGGGTTCCTATTAGATGAACTTTATTTTTGAAAATTTGTTACTAATTGTCAAGAGTTTGTGATCGTTTTGTTGAATGTTGATTTCAGCTCGTAATTTTTCAATGTTTAGAGAGAATTGTTGATAATCATGTTATAAGTCAAAATGTGACGGAGGTGGGCCTAGCCGACGATTATTCACCGGATCCAGAGGAGGTTGGTTCCTGGGAGCTGAAATATCGAAAGAAGGTGTGGGGCGGAACAAGGAGATAGAATCTTGACAAATTCTTGCGTGGGTTTACGAGGAGGTAATATTGTGATTAATAGTCCTTGTGAGCTTTTCCAGACAACCGTTCCGATAAGGAAAGACAAACCGACCTGCCACAATTATACTTCGCCCGAAAACCACCCTCGTCCGACTGTTTTATGGAATGCCGATTCCGATCGGTTTATCGTCTTGCGCGTACTACACTACCTCTGGCATAACCGCCAATCCTAATCTTTTAATCTACAGGTCCCTTTGGAACACAGAAAGGTCGCAATTCTGGAAACAGATTCTAATTGATCGAGAAAAAAAAATTGATAGGCTATTTTGGGTGGAACACATTCTTCCGGCTAGCCTCAATGACATTGGCTAGATTAAAATCAAGTTAATCGGCAAAATGTTTTTTCAAGTTACTTAATAAACGGAGTAGGCTGCTATCTTTAAGCCGTCAGAGTGCGATTGTCCCTAACCCTCTTGTAATTGTGTTTTGGGGCTGTGAAGAAGAGCATATGGTTCAGGTGGGGCCTAACCTTTCCATCATCAGTGATATGATACCCATAGGTATCGGTTAGTATGGGAAATATTACGAAAATAATCGCGCAGTTAGAAGAGTTCATTGGTAAAACCCAAATAAGTGAGGTTATCAGGTGACCGTTGGTGGTGCATAGTAAGCTGCAGCCTTCCGCGGGCACAGAAAGACCACCTATCCCCTATGGGCCGTAGAATATATGTCCACTGAACGACATGAAATCCACTAGTAGCTCGGACAGATTTACGAACGCTTTGGCTGGCGTCTATCCACATAAAGTATGCTGTCTTTTGTGTTTTCTGTCAATTAAAATGCCTACGGGAAACAATTACTGTTTGTAATACTGCTATTCTAAAACCAAACTGATAAGACATTTTCTGAAATTCAAAATACACAATCTTTTCAATCGTTTGAAGATTTATCAATAGCAAATAATGATTCTATAATAAGAAAGTAGAAAGTAAAATTATTCTAATAAAAGGATAAGCCTGTAATGTCGAAAAAAATTTGAAGGAACCAAGTCTACCTTTTTTTCAGCCTTAGCTGCTTGGCTCCACCAAGAAGGAGACATGACCCGAAAGTAACATTAAAACCAACTCAAGACTGAAGTATGAAAAATGATGATTTTGAATTATGATTACAGTTCAATACACTTTGAAAAGCTACTAGAAAGAAAGAAAGGGAGAGAGAATGGGGATAGATTGAAAGAGAGAGAGAGAGAGAGGGAGTGAGAGGGAAGGAGAAAAAGATAGATAGATAGAAAGAGTGACTGAGTGAGTGAGTGGTGAGTGGTGAGAGAGAGTGAGAGGGAAGGAGATGTAGCGAATACACAAAAGTAAACAAACAAAAAAGAAAAAGATAGATAGATAGAAAGAGTGACTGAGTGAGTGAGTGGTTAGTGGTGTGTGAGAGAGAGAGAGAGAGAGAGAGAGAGAGAGAGAGATAAACAAGTACGCTACGAAAAGGACTTTATCTTTTCTTACAATTTTTCGCAGCAATTTTCCTATATCATTCAATTATTCATAGAGAGGTCAAGCATTTGTCATTTTCCTGTACCATTTTGTCAAAATATTTTTGGTTTTTTAAAACTAATAAGTTACGTTTTTCTTAGTGTGCTACAATTTTGTATCGATGGGCTTTTGATAATAGCGATACTTTAATTTTGGCAACGGTATACATTTGTGAGAATATTTTCTACCCCTTGTTTATACGAAACAAAATTTGCTTGCTGTTTGTCTATTATCGCTTTACAAAATGTAAAAGAAATCGCTTCAATATGGTTCATGTTTTGGGGAACAGTTGACTGAAAGTTGAAAAAACACAAGGGAAGCTAACCTGAGCTCAAATATTTCCCTACCGTCCAATTTCCGCCATAGAAGTCGATTCCTCTTGCTTTAGGAAGTTGATAGACTATTTTTAACGTGTATGATAATTTTTGATAAATAATATTAATAAAAGTCGAAACCCTTTGAACAGCGCAAGGTATGAAGTGTCGAAAGTTACCCAAGGGTGAGCTAACCAAAGCCAGGGGCATACCCCCCCCCCATACGAGAACACTTGATTTGCAATTTTCAAAAAATTATTTGAACTCTGCTAATTTTGGAATCACATGGGCTTAATTTCAATCTGTCTCTGTTTGGTTGCTATTTTGTTGAATGATACTTTTACTTTAGAGTTAAATAAAATTAAAAATTACTATGCCCTGGTTTGAAACATTTCGTCATTAATAGGATTTGAAATTTAAAAAGAAGAACAATTTCTTCGGATAAGTAATGACTATTGTTATGTTTTTTTTGGTTAATCAACAAATGTAAACATGTTCGGGTCAACATAAATCATTGAACCGGTACAACAGGAGAGTTTCCTGTTGCGATTATTGTTTTTATCGGAGAAATCGTTCACCTGTGCATATTTATTGCTTCCTGGCTTCTTTATTGTCGAGAACCGGCATGCCACCTAACAATAATAAAATCGAAATCCCCTCCCAGGACCCGCAAACATTTTGACAAACGCCGCTGGAAAACTGAGGAAACCGGAGGCCAATTGTATCCACACGTTTTGAGGTTCGGCCGTTTTTCATATTTATTCGGTTTCGATATAAATCTCAACAAGCCAGCTTCTATTGGACGTGAGCCACGGCGGAAAACTCTCTCCCGATTGTAAAGTACACCCTATGAAATTGAGATCCTAACAAGAAAAAACAGTCCGGCACTCGTATCTATAAAAGGAGCTTGGATAAATAAAATTAAACCTAAAAATTCTTTATTCTCTATTGTTATAGACTTCACGACCACGACGCCAGTCTGAACGTAGATCATGTAAAAAATTAACGGTCGAACTAATTATTTCTAACTAATTATAAGCCGACTACGCCAAAATATTGATTTTAATTCAACATCGAGGTCGCAAAATTTATCATCGATAAGAAATCTTCCATAAAACTGCGCTGTTATCTCTGAAGTAACTAAATGTTATAATAAAAAAAAGTGGATCTAATTCTTAAGAAAATTAATTATGGAAATTTAAAAAATAAAATTTAATTTACATATCGCCCGTACTACATAATAAAATTTATTATAAATAATAAAAAATTAAATTTAATTAATTAATTTAAATTTTTTTTTGACTGGGGCTTCCTACATCTATGTCACTTCAGCCCCCCACTAAGCTTATATTCTATTATTCAAACACTACATTCGTACATATAAATACATGCATGCACATAAATACATCTGTACAGTACACACATTCTGTTTGATCGGTGGAGTGACTGAAACTATTCTAGATTGGGGTCGGTGAAGTACTTTTATAAATATTCCTCCATCGACCCCGAATACGCATTCACTCGTTTTCATCGTTCGAGGAGTGATGATTGACGGTATATTTCACCCTCGCTATTCTCGCTAATAAATACATGCACTCAGAAAAAGCATATAGACATACAACACATAAGATATACCATATACAATAAAAAAACCAATTTCCCCCAAAAAGCAGAACAGTCTGAAACTCGCTACCGTGCTCGAGAACTCTTCTCAAGTCTGGCGGCATGCCTACACGCTCTCTGTATGGAGCCAAGGCTTGACACGCCTTTATTATGTTGGGCACATCGAGCAACCTTTTTCGGCATAAGGAGACCGGTTATTCATAAGCATGATATTGTTTGGACATTTTGTAATTTGTTCGACTATCTTTATCCGATTTCTGACCATGTAATTTGCATATGTAATCATGAGTTTAATTAGGATTCTAACGTCGAAACAATATTTTATTAACGTTGTCTCTAATAAATTCATGATGACTGTTGAAACAGGCGATAATTGATCAAAAATGGTTAGGTCTTCATAAGATGATAGTTTACACCAGGTGTGGCAATAAATTTTCTAATTAAAATTAGTAATTGTGTATTCAGGAAAAAAGGTTAAGAAGGCATGGCATTTTTTTAAATTTAAATTTGAATTATTAAACAGAGCCGAATCATTTAAGCAATTTTTTTTTTTTTTGAAAAGATGACAATCATGAACAAATTTTATAATTTTGAATTGTTAAGTTTTTAAGTTTTTAATTGTCAGAAAAGTTAGTAATAAAGATATTAAACAATTTTATAGTAAATTGAGCACCTTTTGATACCCCAGATGTCACAGAAATAGGTTTGTATATAAATTATTTAATTTTAATGATTTGTGTGCGACCCATGGGACATAAAGATATCCATTTTATACGAGGGGATGAGATGCCCAATTTAAAGGCTTATTAATTTGCACGGAATGATTGAAAACCGGAGAGGTAGTAACAGAAATTGTATAATCAAGTGATACCTGATAACCTGAAGAGATGAAAAACTAGTGTTGAATGGCAAACTAAAATCAGTGTCACTAAGCGAGAAAATTAGAAGAAAAAAAACACCACAATAACGGCTAATCGACAAAAGACGGAACAATACGGAAAAGGCACTAATGGAATGAATCGTGTCGTTCATTGACGCTGTCTTTACCCAATATTAACTATACGATCATTATTAAATGACTGTATGTCCCAGAATGTACACCTGGTTATGAAAATGTCATTTGATTGCCAACGAGGATTGGCGAAGGAGAAATTGTTTACCGGCAGAGGTGAAAAGTTAACAAAAATAGAAGAGTGGCCGCCGGCGAGAAGGGAAAGAGGAAAGAAGCAAATAAAAGATAGTAGTAAGTAGGGGATTGCGTATTTCGCTGTTTGTAGCCGTCCGTAGGATCCCATAACAATCTGATTCCTTGATAAGGCCCCTCATCCCGTGTGTGTGTGCCGCCTTCAATGCATAGAAAACAAACATCAATATATATACTAATTCGGTGCGCCTTCTCCAACCGTGTATTTGGTAAAAGGGCCTCTTTTGCCATTAACGGCCTCTGGCTTTGGAGGAAAATGAAAATCTTTAATCCGATATTCAATGTTGTGTAACGGAGGGGGCTCTGCACTCGTGCCGTCTAATCAAAACAGTTGGAGGGACTTCAAACCGGGGACTTAACGCGGAAATCGTTTTGCCCACATTTTTAACATCAACCATTCCTTGTGCTTATTTTTTCCTCACATGAAACAAGCCGCAATTGAATGCGTTTTTAAGGTTTTCTTGCTTTATCATAAAAGGCATTTAAAAAGGGCTTTTATGAACGAACAAAACTCACTTAATTTTTAAAAACACGCGTAATTTCGACGTATTTAATCATACAATGACGTTGGCCCAGCGAAGACAGACCCAACGAAAAATAACATTAACAAAAACTTACAGGTTTATCACCTCGCAGACCGCAGGACGAAATCACCCTTTTCGTCAAATCAAGAATGTAATTCACAGTTCACTCAAAAGGTACAGGTTATAAGGAATTGATCTCTTTACGCACCACGGCAAATATTGGTCTATTGTCATATCTCCCCAATGCCTTGAGCTCTTCTGTAATCTTAAATTCACTATTTTTCGTGGTGCACTTGACCAATTAATATAATTCAATTAACTAAGGCTTTTAGTTGAGATAAAAACCTTAATTAAAGTTTAATGTTGTTTACCAAATCCCAAAACTTTGTTTCGGATGAGTGTTTCCTTCACGTCTAGGTTTTACAACACCCTGGAATCTAAGCCTGCTGAATCTACTTTCGACACCACTACACAGAATTCAGTAAATGAATGAGTTTAGATGATCATGGCATTACCAAAAGCCAAAGCTAATAAACTGTTGGTTGCTATTATCTTCTGTTTTGAATTATATATTTTTAACATTTGGCAAGTAAGCTCTTGTAGTGTTAAAAATGCAAAGTTCCTCACAGCTATTATGCATTAAAAAAGACTGATGCCCTACTTATTGTGATATGAAGACGATGAATGAAGAAAGACCTTAAAGACTCAACGTTTTGAATGATTGAGATCGTATCAGAGAAATGAGGAAAAGTCTCAGAATTACGCTTTCAAGGGAACGATCCATGCTCCGTGTGATAGGGTGGCTTTGGGGGGTCTAAACAGAAACAAGTTTGTCCCCGGGCGAAGCTGAGATTGATGCAGGGATAATCGCAGGGACTATTTCCCTAGAAATCTAACTCAAAACTAATGATTGACCATTAGTTTTATCTGCCTCCTTGAGGCGAAGACATCACTACGGCATATTTATTTCATTAATCGACTTAATGCTTCCAATAAACCAAAAATAAATTGAGCCTGTCGTTGTTCAATTAGGGAATTCGTTGCGTTTTGGCTTTAAAGACTTAGGAGATTAAAATTTGTGGTGTTTTGAATTGTTTTCTACAAACGCCATACATTGCTTCGAACTAGCTATGTAAGTAAAAATGACTGGGATGGGCTATACTTCATATATTTTGTTAATATTTTGAAGTCCAATACACTGTTTCATTGAAGGAATGTAGAACGTTTAGAATTTTCATGATGTTTAGTTCAATATAAAATTCAAATATTACAGATAATTATAAAAGAAAATGTAAGAACGAGAAAAATCTTCAACATTATTTTGACACGCGTTTGTAATCTAATGAATGGTTCAAGAGGATGACTGTGACTGTAGTTTTAATTTGATCGAACGGGGATTGACGTGGACGGAGAGGTCGCTCTCTGTTTTTATATTTATCTAATTACATCCAATCTATCTTAAGACGTCAAGGGCAGAAGGTTTTATAACGTATGATCGATCTCTCCGCTTGTTTCTGACCGAACTTCACATCGCAACCCTCCGGAAGCATTCTGTCTCCATGTTGCTCGAACATCGATAAGCCTTTCAGAAGAATAATTATTGTCGCAGTGTCAAACCGGGAAAATCATGTCCTGTTTTGCTTCAAGGGAAAAACTATAATCATTATGACCGATACCAGTTAATTTGTCACGACTTCAAGGACTAGTTATTCAATCAAAATAATTATGTTCCCACCTTGGGTACACTTTGTAAACACATTTTTTATGCCTTTTTACAGGATCACCTTCGCCTATATCCCTTGTGTAAATCCAAACAGACTCTCGGTCCAAAAAGATTGTACATAACAAATTTTTCCCGTGATTTTTTCCTATAATTACTAAAGTGTACACCCATCACGTTTAACTTAGTTATACAAGAGAAGCATAGACTGGATCACGTGCATCTGTAAACATAATACATTATAGTCAGGTAAACTAATGTCATTTATATAGGATTTTTTTTTGTTACTTACATGAAGTTGTAAAATCCAGTTAAAAAATATTCCACACTATCCTCCACTTTCACGCTAATCACTACGAACAAATTACTTTCATCTCGTTCACTCAGAAATCCTCAAGTCAACAAAGATAGTGGCGCCGTGACTAGTTCTCATAGAGTACGAGTGATTAAGTGATGGTTTCTAATTTGGACTGCTGTCACTGGATAACTTCCCCACCCGATTGTTTTTATTTTAATTCGAATTACCTATATATCTAACCTTATTGCGTTCGCGCAGATTGTTGCTCTATTGCCCAATAACAAATAATTAAATGGTATGTAGGATCAACAATGGGCCTTTGTTAGATAGCCCTCTAGTATTCGTCTAATGTTACCATTATCTAAACTAGTTTTTAATATCATGTAGAGAAGGTTGAGATGAAAAATTAGTGTCACGAGCAGGACTCGAACTCACGACCTTCGGGTACGGCTCGTTCGTGATACCAATTTTTCATCTCAACCTTCTCTACTTTCTATGACACAGTGATCTCATCTTTTCATCTACTTTTAGTTATTACCATCATCTCCGAAGAATTTTTATCATATAAATTCGTTTCATCTAGAAAGAGGTATTGGTAGGACATGGAAATTTAAAGGCAAATGTGATCTTAGTTTCAGCAAAATACTTGTTGCCTATTTTCCTTATCTCAGGGAAGAAACGTATCCTACCCCGCCCGCCCTTCTTTTATAGACATCGGTTTATCCGAAGCCCGGATCTCGCTATGAAGCTTTTTATTTGTTTATTGTCAGCTGCGTTTATTCTTTATCTGGGGCTATCCGATTGCAAAGGGTCGGCGCTGGGGCGCATGTTTTTTTATCTCGAGGCTCCTTGAACAAGTTTTCGAGACCCCTTTATGATTCGAGCACGTCCACTTTACAGCTCTCTGGAATCGGCCTCTTCAACCAGCCAGGGAAGAGGTGACAAAAATAACTAACAGCAAACTGAGTGTGTTATTTCTAATATTATTCTATATTTTATGACGAAACCATAATTAAATATATAAGTACATAATAAAAGAAGTTTCTTTATAAATATTCTCGTGATTTTGATTTCATTTATAAAAAACAGTTTTGTACATAAAATTATGTACGATTTGTACGTCTTTATTTACATTTTCCAAATTGTAAGTCATCTCAGCCAAAATAAGATGAATAAATGTAAATGTTAGTTATTTCAATTTAAATTCGTAAATATTTATTTTATTTTATTTCGTAACTATAGTGTTTTTCCGTCTTTAAATAACGATTTCTAAACTTAAAAGAATATAGAATTACAAATGGGTTAAAAACGAAAATAGTCCCGAATTACGGTCCGATACAGTCAAGATCACCAAGATCTTCCAAGAGAGTAATTTACCGGGGAACGTTGGGGGTGTTTGCAACTCGGATGGTGGAAAGGTTGTTTGGTAGAGTACTTCCATTACGGGCGAACGGTAATGTTAATGAATGGGAAAAGGCTGTTGGGTACTATTGATATGGGGATGGTGGCGGGGAGGCGGAGGGAAAGACAACGGAACGATAGGGGTTCAATCAATATGCAAGCTGTTAGACGGAGAGAGAGCAAATGAGAGAAAGAGTAAATAGGAAGGGGATCACCGTGAAGAAGGGAGAGGTTAAGGGATCTGAATCAGTCATGAAATTATTCAATGGTTTTAATAATTTAATAAACTGGAGAATGTTTTAATAGGCACTCAAATGCCGGACTTGACGAAAGTGTAAGCTCACTAATTTAATATAATATCAACAGTACTCGTTTAATCCACCTCCCCCACAAATGTCAAACAGAATTTTGTTTAAACTAGTTCAACGTAATTCTGTGTGGCTCTGATTGTTTACATTGACTTACATAATAAAATGCTAAAAATGAATATGGATAGCCAATTTTGCAGTTTTACTTCCCGTAGCATTTTTATTATAAATTGTTGAGATGGGAAGTTAGTCCCCAAGGGGATCGAAGTCACGATAGCTCAAATGGTAGAGTAGCAGCGTACCAAGCCGAAGGTCGTGTGTTCGAATCCCGCTCGTGACACTGACATTTTATCTCAATTTAAAACCTTAATTAATTGAATGTTACTAATTGGTCAGGCGGACCACGAAAAATATTGAATTATAAATTGCATTGCAATTGAGTAATAATGATGATGTGTGGTTTTTAGTGACCTTTAATTAATGATTATTTAGAGAACGTGAGAGCGGTCTGGTGTGATTTAGGTTTAGAAATACATTTGTTTGTCGTGCTACGTTTCGATCTTTAGGGAAATCTTCTTCAGGGCCTGGGATTTATAAACATTGTCAAATTATACAAATATAAGTAGGATGTGAAAAAATTAATTTAAAGAATGATAGAAACTTTAGACTCAGTCAAAGTATTTGTACTTCCTCAAAGTATTTGTTTTCGTTTTTTTTCTGTATAGATGTGTCATTATTGTGTGTCGTGTTGAGAGTGCCAGTGATATTGATGATTTATGTTTATATACATGCATTTTGAAAGAACGTATATTTATTTATTTTTTCATTATTTCTTTATTTTTTATACAGATGATTTGGATTAACATATCCTAGATAGGTTAATGAGGTATGACAACGATATTAGACGACTAAAAACCGGCGACTCACAGGGGTTTATTCTCGGGAACAGCCTGTTTACCATCTATAGTGCTGAATTTCCTATACATACCAATATCAAATTACTCAATAATGAAACAGCAATTTTGTCTTCCAACCTGCAACCTATCGATGCGACCTCAATCAACCTGGTGCATAAAGTGGAGGTTGAGAAAACATATTTCTTGAGAGTCTAATAATTCTGTACGGTAAAGAGTAGTCAGATATTAGACGAATACAACATCATCATCAGCATCACACAAGGGGCCATACTGGTCCTATCCTACATTCCAATTATATGTAATTTCTATATAGTCACATGTACTATGTACATTCACATACATGATACTACCACATTATTGCAAGATGTATACAGCACTTTATCTTTCAAAAGCATCTAAGAAGAAGCTTATCACAATTCTACTGTATGAAGTGGACGATTCGACTGAATGGGGAAAAGTGAATGTGGACAACAGTCTTACATTTAACTGTACTTCAAGGGCGTGGTAATTTCACTCAAGTTACATGCTTAGATCTATACCGAGAAATAAGACTGAAGTCGAATCACTACCTACAACTTAAGATAAAAGATACAACTTAGACTACTAAAACATAAATAACTACTAAGACTTTTAGGACCGACTACTTTTTTCAGTGCTAGTGGTTTTTACTGAGTCGGTCTTCTAATAAATTTGAGATGGTCTGTAAAAACATTAAATATTTAAGATTCTCATGTAGGTTCTATACAGTTATATTAATTGTTAAATCAATTGTAAAAGTATGTTTTCTTATAATGTGAAATTAATATGGCCCTTAATAATCTTATTGGGTTGTCCGGAAAATAATGCAGGATTTTGGTATTAAACAAAAAAAAAGAAACTAGTTACTTTAAAGCAATGTTCTTTAATCAAAGTAATTTCCCATACTCTCAATACATTTCTCCCAACGTGTTGGTAACTTATTAATTCCGTCTGAGTAGAATTCAGAATTTTTAGAATTGATAAAGTCAATAAATGCATTTTCCAGTTCCGTTTGATTTTTGAATATTATGTGTTGTAAGTAGTGGTCCAGGTGTCTAAAAGAATGGTAGTCAGTAGGCGAGAGGTCCGGAGAGTAGGGCGGGTGAAGCAAAGTTTCATAGCCAAGCTCCAATAATTTTTGTGACGTTACACGTGACACATGTGGTCGAGCGTTGTCATGCAACAAAATGGGCCCTTTCCGATTGACCAAAGAGGGCTTCATTACTGCCAATTTCTGATGCATGGTATTAATTTGGTTACAGTATGATTCAGCATTGATGGTTTCGCCAGGATTTAAGAAGCTGTAGTGTATTAAACCAAATGAAGCCCACCATACCGTAACCATTACCTTTTTTTGATGAGTTGGGGGCTTTGGAAAATGTATTGGAGCTTCTCCTTTGTCGAGCCACTGTCCAGAACGTCTAGTGTTATCGTAGAGAATCCACTTTTCGTCACATGTAACAATTCTGGCCAGAAATGGGTCATTTTTGTTTCGACAAAGAAGTGATGCACAAACATCAAAGCGCTGATTTTTTTGGCGATCGTTTAATGAG
>CM077100.1:15523253-15571617 GCA_039619505.1 Cimex hemipterus
GAGGTGGTCAGCGACGGTCGTTTTACTGACTTTGAGTTGCTCTGCAAGTTCTCGAACAGTTGTTTTGGGGTTTTCTTCCACCACTGATCGCAGAACATCATCATTAAGAGAGGAAGGCCTTCCACGACCTTCTTCATCTTCAAGGCTGAAATCTCCCTCCCGAAATTTTTTAAACCACCTTTGCACAGTGCACTCATTAACACAACCCTCGCCCCAGACTTGGTTAATGTTTCTAGCCGTTTGGGCTCCGCTTCGGCCGAGTTTAAACTCGTAAAAGAAAATCGTTCGAAATTCTCGCTTTGACATTATAAGGACGACTGAATTATTTCCAAGTAGCGGAATGCTACAGAGGTAAACAAACAATATCATTTGGAAGAGGATTAATAAGTGTTGACATTCATACAAATGAGTAATCCTGTAAACGTAAACAGAATATTTTATATAGATTTTTTTAATGAAAATTTAAAATCCTGCATTATTTTCCGGACAACCCAATAAAATAGGTCGAGAGCCGGGCAGCCATAAATGAATTTTCTTTTTTCGAGACCATACCATGATCCAGATTATTCGTAAGGGAAATTTATAAAACTCATTTACCTTTTTACCATACATTACTCCGACCATTTTCGACGGAACGGAACTGTCAGTTTCCTTCAAGTCATCCAACATCTAGCGCCACCAATTCTTTCAATCAAACATCCTCGGACACGTCAAACCTCACTGTCCATTATTGAATATACCCAACCTCAAAGTCTCTCATAGCAAGATTGTAAACAAACAATTTTATGTTTCCAGTAGCACAATTACATTTCTTTTTAATTTTCGCTAAAATCTTCAAGTTATATTACCGATTAATAAATAAAGTTGAAATTATTATTATTTTTCTTTTTTTTTCATGAATTAGACAAAAAGTATGCCTTTCATTGTTTTACTACATTTTGCCCAACGAAGAATATTTTGAAGAATCGGAAAGTTGAACCTTTAACTAAAATACTAATTTAAACCAACTAATAAAAATCAAATTGAACGAAACTTTTTTTGCATTTTGCAACTTTTGGGCTGAAAGAATGTCCGTGAGAGAATTTTCACACCGTTGCTGTCGTAAACTTTGGAGACTGCTTAGTCTCTTTCCGTTATCAAATTTATGCTCGGTTGCATTTTTCATTTTCTCCACTTTTCCTTCTGCCATTCTAATTAGATTAGAATCTCGGTACTGAAAACAATTAATTATCTGATTAATTTTAAAAACTTTTCTGAACGGGAGCCCTCCGGTCATTAATTTTTTAAAGTGGGAAAATTCAGCGATTAAAAATCGCGGCGCATTTGTCAGTTCGACGTGTTTATATATAATATTTTTACTTTCCTGTTTCATAAAGCATAACTTATTGCGTAATATGGTTTGCTTTTCATTCATACCGACATGTATCAGCAGTTATGAGGCAAAAATTGTACAGTTTCCGTTCGTGCCATGTTTTGAAATGCTAAGTATCGATCCATTTCTTACAGGATTAGTAAGGGTTTGGAAAGGTTGATTCGGTATAACAATAAGATTCGGTAGCAGTCATGGGGAAAGCTAAATGAACCTCCATTAACCACGAAGGGAGGACTTCACTCCAAGAATGCCATTTCGTACTGATGTATTTGATGGCTTTGGAGGGGAATATTTTGTTATTGCTTCACTGAGGACTGACTTGAAAGAACGAAAGAAGCTATATTAAATATCATTCAACCCAATCAACTAAACACAGTTAACAAGACAAAACATTCACTCAAACGGAAAACGAGCCACTGCGGGATTAATTGTTGTAGGGAAGGGCTAATCGGCTGAGACCTTCATGATTGACTTATGTAAGCCAAGCTGCGTTTAGGCCGGCTGGATTCAAGCCCAGTACCGCTTACCCCTTAGTGTCGAGCGCCGCGTCATGTCATGGTTATTTTTACATTCCTATGGTTGCCGTCATGTCAATTCACACCATAATTTGCGGTCTTTCTAATCATCGCTCCTGATCTCGCATTCCCCTATTCTATTCTTCTGCCTCTTTTCCTTCTTCTTGAAAGGACCAACCTTTTACCTCAAACTGGGCCCCTCTAGAGAGTGCGCGGGAAACCAGGCTGATGTATTTCGGTCTAGGTAGCTCTTTGCCTGCGGCATACGATTCGATGCTCAATGGGACCCAACCACTCGGAATGGGCAACTGGAGAGCGAGGTTCGTCTTGGCCCCTCACGGCTGGGGCGGCCTCTACACCAACGCTGCGGCTGTAACTCCCGTCAGTCGTATGAGGAAGTGCGTCAGCTCTCATCTTAAGAATCAAACGTCCAATAGGGCCTAATCAGCGATGTGCGGACTTTAAAGATCCTCATTGTCTTTATAAGGACGATCTAGTAATTTTTTCTAATGTTCCCTTCTCCAAAGGTATCCTTTATTTCTATTTCCTTCCTCATGTCTGCACACCTTATTCGGTCCACCCATGTCTTTTTCAACTCCTCCAAACCTAATTTCAGTCTCATTTTCAAAATTATTTGTTGGGACATTGGATGTTAAACAGTCAAATGAAAAAGAACAAATGTGTGAAAAATAGAGTATTACATATGAAAAAAATTGAACATCACGGTGTAACGACAATTTTAAAAAAATATTAGCACTACCATATTGTGCATCAAAATTCCCTTTGATCGTACTTAATTTTATAACCATATAGGCAGTGTTAAAGGAAAAGACCATCTTTTCTAAAACTCAAACGGTATCTTTTTCTTAAACTAAATTTATTTTCGGAATAATAACATTTGCTGTTAATTGGTGATAATTATTTCAATCATCATTTGGCCAAAACGATTGACAATCACTGTAAATAACGCATGATTAATAAAGCGTGAAAAAATCAACAGTCATGTAATAGGATGCATTGCAATTATTTTTTAATTCCGTTTTGATTTCACTTTTACTGCAGTCGATTATTCAAAATTGATTTAATAATTTTTTAAAATAAACAATATCTGCAGTCGTGCTTACAGCATTGGCAGAAATTTCCAGGGAGCCGGTGGGAATCGAACCCACGACCGTGGTAAACGCCTTCCTACTGCGGTCCCATGCACACAACTGATAGATGTATTCTATCTTACTTGTTTTATGAGAATGTATGTATATGCGTGATGTGTGTGTGTGTGTTGGTCTGTATGTTGTGCAAGAGGTTCGATAGCGAGCAAGATTCGACACTCAATTAGCGTCTTAAGGTATGTGTGGTTTTTTATGGTTTTTCATTTAGTTGGGTTAGCCATGCTTGTTTATATATGTAATGGGTTGATTGAGTGAATGGCATGTAATGGCTTAATAACAAATAATTTATTGCCCTGACTACCAAATACCAGATTGGGTGGCTTTGTGGTTTGGAGGTGTATTTATAAATATGTTTACAATTTATCTTATACGTTAAAAAAAATTATAAATGTTTATTTATTCACAATAGTTTGACAAACAGGTCTGATTAGGTTGTGCAGTGGTTTTTGTGATTACAAACAAATAAAGTTGTCCCAGGAAAAAAAATCTGTTAAAATCATCGGCGAGTTTGTCCGAGGAATAAAAAAGTGAAAAATGGAACAATAGGAATTTAATGTCGAAACCCAAAGTTTAGCCTGCCGGGAGTAGATGTTGAAGCACTAATTAACAAATCACAGTGAACAGAGTTTGGTCCGAGGACACTTGTAAATACCGCATGAGTTTTAACTACTTCACTCCCGGGATCAACACAGGAAGCAAAAACGTTTAGAAATAAAACACTCATTGCGGGAGAAGGCAATGGAGGCACATATTAAAAATGTATCACCATTAAATGTCATACGTGGTAGATAATTTTTTGTCCCGACTGCCTCTTCCGCCCCCTCGGTAATGCTCTAGATTTTTGTTTTTCTGTCCGCTCTTCCCCCAGCGGAATTAGGAGCCACGGACCGCATTTTCTCCGATCAACCATTACCCTCCGACCCCTCCGTTTGCAAGCTTTCCCAGGAGGTTGAAAATCGTCTCTAAGGATTTCTCTCCTCGAATATGGGGCATTTTTGTATTTTCTTCTATTTATATAGACGTGTTTAAATAATACAATATTATTTAAACAATTCATATTATTTTTATTCACATAACATTGATTTCCTTTTCTACAGAAGGGCTTTAAAAGACCCCTTGCGAGTTACTAACAATCGGTCAGGCCCACTTTATTTTTTTTTTCTTAACAATATTATGAATTAAAATTGCGTAAGCCAGCTTTCCAACCCAGACAAACTTGCATGTTTCCTGTAAAAAAGACAGAACAAAATAGAAAAATGTAAAATGAAAAGCAGCAAGAAAGTCGGAGCACGTTATTTAAACTAATGTCGTTAAATTGAAAGAATTGTAAACTCTAGTATTGCAATAATTTTCTTGTTTGGCAGGGGATCGATCGTAAGACGAGGTAGTGTGAAGGAGCGAGGTCAGGAAAGTGGTGAGAGCGCTCTTTAGTCCGATTGAAAGTATTTCGAATTTAATTTTATGCTGAAAAAACACGTGTGATTATTGTAAAACTTTCTTTCTATCCTCTAAGAAATAGGTTATGGATTCGCCGGTTAACTTAGCATATTCTAAAGAATACCTTTTTTTAAAGTAAGTAAAGTAAAAAATGGCTAGAACAGGCGGACCAGGTTATCTAAACATAAACTGATCTCAATACATTCGATGATTCAGGTTTTGTGAAAAATACTTGATTCTTCAGCCAGGTTGACCGAGGGTGATTCAATCGTACATAATACCAGATTTCTTTACTGTAATATACAGAAAATCAAAGTGGTTGTTTGAGATAGCGTCAGAAGCTACCAAACTTTCTCCTTAATTTTTATCTGTTGGACTGGACAGGAATTATCCAATTACAATATTGAGTCAATGAAAGTAAAGATGTCAGTCACCATTATTCCAGTGTGAAATCTTTTTGGTTGAAATTGTTAGGAAAGTTAGAAAGGGGCCGCAGAGGAAGGCCGGAAGGATGAGTATGTAAAAGAGGAGGGGGAGATAGAACTAATTTATGTGTTCTAATAAGGGAATCAATAGGTCGGGGAGTATGACGGGAGGTTCATACATAGTAGATACTCCTCTTTGGGAACCCCTTCCACCCTCTCGCCAACCCACCCTTTATGAATATTCATATAGGCTTCTTAGCTACTGTCGCGCGATGGATTGGTAATTGCCACTGACATCAGCCGGAGCCTGACAAGCCCCTTCGCTCGATACCTCATCAGGGAGGGGGTTGCTCACCACTCATCTTCAACCCCTTTCAGACACTGATTTCATTTCCATACTTGAGTAATCGATACATCAAACATTGCCACTATTCTTAGCTTCCTTATAGTTTCTGGCCTGCCTGGCCTTCCTTCCCTCCATCTTCGTAAATACAAGGTTTAGAGTTCTCTATGGGAGCTGCGTATGGAGATATGAGAGAACGACACATTTTATTTTGTAATATTTCACCGCGTGTGGAACAGTTGAAAACGGCCAACAGTAACGTGTTTAACAGTAGAAAAAAATAAATGACCCTCACAACCCTTTCTACTTTTAATGAACAGTTTACATTCAAAATTCATCAGTACTAGATTATTGACAACAATTTTCATGTTTTATTTACAACAAAATTGTCATTTTCTCCAGCACCCACTTTTTGCGATTCCATCAGACTTCAGCTAATTCATTATTTTTTCTATAGAAAGTTTCCTACAGACTTTCATTACTTTCCTACAGAAAAGCGATGTTCGCTATTATACGGATGGATGTAACGTCCAACTACATGCTTGGGTGTCGCGGACGAGTGGTCATGAACCTCTTTACAATGTCTTTTCAAATGAAATTTGGGTAAAACTTCACGTGCTATGCCTGGATCTAAACTCAGAAACGCTAGCGTGGAAAATACATAAAATGAATGAATATTTAGATTGCCATCAGCACTCACTGTAAAACAAGTTGTTACTAGCGTTCCCTTTTACCACTTTTTATATTCGCAACCTGTTTCTTCCCCTAAGTGCTATATATACTTATAAAAAACATGTTGAGAATATGGCGATGAAAAAAGCGAGAATATTTGACCTGAAGAACAAATATATAACCGACAGATTAACAACATCTCTAAAATACAGTGTTAGATTAATTGACGGAACCCCCCCCCCCCAATAATCCCAAACAACAATATAACCAAAGTTTGACGATAACACAATATAACAATATCTGATGAGAATTGGTATCCTACGGAAGATCAAGTACGTCGCCAAAAGCATAATAACAGTGTCATATTGTTGGATTAATTGAAGGGTCATATCCAACATTCCAAAGCCAGGGCATAGGTTGTCAATTGTGAAAATGCAAGGTAGTACAGCCTTTGTATAACGACATATAACAAGAATTTGTCCTCTCCGGAAGACCAGATAACTGATTGACAAAATTAACGCACCACCCTTAAATTTTAATGTATTTAATTGCATACTACAGATGCGGTTATAAAATAAGGCATTTAAACTAAAATGTTTAGTACCTAATTACAATATATGTATGTTGAGTAAAGAACAAAAAAACAATCGAAAACCAATAAAAATGTTTAGAAATTTTCTTGACCCCTTTAAAACCTGTTATTTTGACCTCTATCAAGAATCACGTCTATTAAACGCCTTTGTTTTCTTTGGAAAGAAATTCTAGTAAAACCCTGAGAAATTCTTTCCCATTTATCAGGAACACTCGTTTCCAACTCGTCAAGGGTGGTAGGACCTGGGTTTCACCGTCATACTCGTCCCTTAAGTTGGTCACAAATGTGTTCCATTGGTTTTTTTTTTGGGGGGGGGTTTGTATACGACATCTAGCCACGTCATCTAGATTGTATAGCCTACTGTTTCAGACTACTATGTGCTATGATATTATTTTAATTTTGTATCAAATTTGTAAGTCAATCTTTTTTAAAAAATTATATATTACTTTATAAATTTGGACGTCCGACTTTGCTATTAAGGTTTCATAACTGAACGGCCTTTCGAGAGTAGTAAGTTTATCTAAGGACTTCATTAATTGTTACAGTTCTTCCTCAAATTCAACACAGAACATTATTATATGTTTTAAGTCTTTATACTCATCCCATGTTGCGCAAATGGGAGTGTCTATGCTTTTTATGATTTTATTAAGGTAAGAGCCACAAATGCCGTGATTGCTTCTTATTTCACGAAGTTCCATTGGGTTCAAATCTGGACTTCCAACTGTCGTCACCAAGAACTCAATTCCAACCTTATTCAGGTAGCCATGCACAATATTTGTTCCGTAAGGCCTGGCATTCCTGCTTTAGCAAGAATCTCTCAGCGATGGGGGGGGGGCAAATGCCACCCCAGAATATCAATGACCTACCGTGGAATGCTACAATACAGCATTGGATGTACCTTTCACCTGAGCATCTGCACAGGAAATTTCCCCCATCTGAAGATTTGAGGCCAACTCTCATTTCACCTCTAAAGTGAATTTTCCGATGCCCAATGCGAATGTTCCTGTGCGAATTGAAGCCCGGCTAGTATCTGAGCTGTGGGAGAAGTCCACGAGCCGGGTACCGGACCGTGAGGTTATTTTTATTTCTTATCTTCTTTCTTAGAGGAAGTCGATACATTTTCGACTTGCCTTATTAGATTTGTTATCTCATTTCTCGTAATACTACAGTTTCGTAGAGGCTAACGAAGGATGAAACTGTCGTCGGTCTCGTCCGTAGATCTAGGTCGACCCTGTTCTTTCGATCCCTGTATCTCTGAAACACCCAAAACCCCTTCCTAATAAAGAGAGATTTACCCCTTGCGACTTTGCGTTTGCTCTAACCTACTCTAATAATGAACCCTGACGCTGCCAAACTCAATCTAATGCCTGATCTTTAGATGTAGCAGAGACAGCAAAAGGGCTCTTTTGTGCAATTGGTATTAATTACTGCAAAAGTAAACAAAGAATTACTTACTGTTTATTTTGACTACGATAGCTCCAATTAGTTGTAGGTAATATAGTAAAATAATGGATTTGATTTTAAAATAAATAAAGTGAGTGGTGCGTTAAATGTGTCAATCGCTGAATTTAGCTAAAAACACACTGTCGGAATAATTATAGCACCCCCCCCCCCCAATAATTCCAAACCAGAATATAATCGAAGTTTGAACGACCTCGTAGCGCTGTGACTTGGCTTCATATTGAACAACTGCAAATCATTTTCGTTTATTTGCACTGGATAAAACAAGACCTTTGATATTTGACCAGTAGAATCGGCGACAATACAGCGGCCCTTCGTTCTCCGTATAGATTGTCGTAAACTTTCCCAAGTTCTCGCTCTTCATCTCTACTTTCGAAATTTTTCAACTATTTAAGCAACAATCAGTTCATTGAGCCCAACATCTTAAAATTAGCACATCAAACGTCGGTTCTGCACATGTAAATTGGTAAATGTTATTTTTCAGTGTCTTCATTAACACAAGAATCCACTATCGGAGCGTATCTTGCATTAAAAAAATGCCAAAACAAAACACTGAATAAACTATATTACACGGTATAATATTTTAAAGGTTTGATATATTTCAGAATTTTTTTGGCTATGTTTCAACCTTTGAGCACCTGCTTCAGGTGGTGTGTCTTTTTCTTCAAACTATACATCCCACTAAAAATAATTTAGGTAATAAAAATATGATTTGTCATAGGAATTACTTTACTTCACCCTATTGAACCTTTTTATTGTAGTATATTACAAATGATATAATTAGCCATATAACTTGTGATTTGGACAATTAAATTTGTCAGGTTACAAAGGGCGAAGGAGCGATAAACCTAAACGCATTTAAAAAGTAACAAAAATTACAGCCATGTCATATAATTCTTTATTTATAGAAATTTCTTTATTTTATTTGTTTATTATTTAATAATGAAAAAATACAAAGGAAATGGAGTTTTCATTGAGATAATCAGATCGATAGTTAATTCGACCGGTTCCAAACTGTTTTGTTTACCAAAAAATCCAAATCAATAGCATACATATGTCAAATTGTTGTTTGTTGTTGATTAAAAGAAAACAATGAAAATCGTCGTGTTGCTGAGTTCAGAGGGGGCTGAGGTGTGATACCAGCAGGGCGCTATATGACACTGACCATTCCGTGTTGAACACAGCTTGGGGTTCCTTGCCGGCAGCATCTAGCGGGAAATTATAGAACCTTTCTGAAAATGAATTTCTTCTTTAACGCTCTATCTGGAGATAGCGCAGTTCCAATTCTGCATTTAATTTTTGGGGGGTTAAAGCTAATTAGCAAACCGCGTTCAGTGAGCCCTAGAAAGAACGGTATCGAAACAACTGATCCAATAAAAAAAATTAAATAAAAAACGGTCAAGGTAAGATATCAAGGAAGCTACTAAATGGTAATAAAATATACATCGAAAAAATTTACTAAATCACCTTAAACCCTTCAGGTCTTATTTGTTGGTAAAAACTACTGGAACGTGGTGACCGCTCCTCCACGATACAGAGTTTACGCGCAAGTCTTTCCAATTGGACATTTTACTCTACTGCTTAATATAATTTACAATTTTATTAATCATGGTCAGTATAATGTGTCTCTTGAAGCTAGTACAATATGTCATATCTATATGGGGCACTCTCAACACCGGACGCAAAATTACACAGGAGACAAACACTTTGAGTCCTGAAGATGATCTCAATAAAAGATCGAAACGTTGGCACGATAAAGAAAATTGTTTTTCTGATGTCTACATCGCATCAGACCGCATCTCACGATAGCTGAGTAATTATCGATTAACGGTCACTAATCTCTACACTGATCCATTTTATTTCCCACGTTTTTTTCACCATCGCCTTTTCTTTCTCTGTTACTCATTCTTTCTCTATCTAGATCTAGTTCTTTCTCTCTCTCTCTCTCTCTCTCTCTCTCTCTCTCTCCTCTTTTTTCTCTATCATTCTCCCTGTCTATCTCTCAATCCTCTATTTATCTACGAATCCTATTTATATATTTCTAATTTTTTCTCTAAATGAGTCATCCTCACCCCATTGGATAGGCCATGTTGGTGGGGTTGACACACGGACAAACTTAGGCCCAAAGCCCTCGTAGAAAAAGGTTGCTCGATGAGTCCCACCTAGTTGAGGAGTGCACTTCCTTGACTCCTTAGAGAGAGTGTATGAAGCCTGCCTATATGCGAATATGCTATATGCTTTGGCAGTATCTGGGTCCTCTGTTCCGAACTTTGTAGGAAACGGGGTTGTTTTATTTTATATAGTAATGATAATGTTTTATGTACTTAGCGAATGTAGAGAGCATGCATTTATTAGCGTGTGAGAAGGTCGATGTTGGAATATCGGATACTCCCTATCGACCGTCAATTAGGTTAGTTATATATAATATCGAGTAGTCCAACACTTTAATTGAATGAATGGTAGTAAATATGAGAGCTTATTTAAGAATGAATGAGAGAAATAAAAGAACTGAAACGTGTATAAATAGAGAACTGATGTCGGTTAATTTGTTTAAATGTTTTTTTAATTTAAATTTATTTGTTACCTATACACGATCGTATATTATATAATATATGATTAATGTATCACACAGTGCAACACTGCACTAATGCCAGCATTGCACTGGTAGAACACGTGTTTTCGGAGCTAGCCATCGCTGGCACTCAATGTGTAGATTTGGTTTCAACTAGTCCTGCAGCCACCGTCTGTTGAGGAGACATGACGGGTTATCAGGACGGGAATGAATGGGGAGGGTTCGAGCAGTATGGTTAGGACGGTTCGAACGGTTGGTGTGAAAAGTTTGGAATCTGGGTGGAACAAATAGTTCGTTGACAAAAAGAATGTTGAGGTTTTTCTGAATAGTGAGATTAGTTGCATAATAATAAGGTGTTTTGATAATTTGTCTAAGGACTTTCGATTGACTGGACGAGCTGAATATTGGATGGCTTTGAAGTACCCCCAGTCCAGTACATATTGGTCTCCAGTCTTATCGTCAATAGTCGCCTTAGTCGTCAAAATCGATTTCGGTTTTAGAAGTCTTCGTAGAAGTCCAAGTCTTGCATTGTTTTTTTAAAGTCTAGTGCGGGGATTCCACGTCAGTATGCTGTTGGTATATAGCCCAGGTATTTGACTTAAGTGTGAACTGGTATCTCTTGGTTGTTGATGTTCTATGGAGGGCAAGGCTGCTTTTTCTGCGTGGAAGTACACAGTGCACCTTTTCTTGCACAATCTTGTCCTCAATTGTTTACACCGTTCTTTGGTAAGCTCAAGGTGTACTTAGATGTAGGAGCTATCTTGGATAGGATTGCGGTGTCGTCCCCGTAGGTCACGATATATTAGTATGGCAGCAGTATAAATGATGTAATCTATAGGACAAAGGATTCTCCCTTGAAGTACGCCGACCTGTATTTGTTTGACTTCCAGGAACTCATTGCCGCACCTCTGAAACAGATATCAGGTAGGTAGGATTTCAATAAAAGGTAATATTAACAAGTAAATTAAATTAAAATAAGTGTGGTGCCATTAAAACTACATATAGATTGAAATAGACAAAAAAATGAGTGTCCGGTCCTTGAGTTTATATCTAAAAAATTTAAAATAGTCAGTTATAACATTTTTACAAATTATGAGTCGTCATAATAAAAGATGAAAACAATAAGTTTCAGATTATGAAGAGAATCGTAAGATTTATTCCCCATTCAAGAGAAAGGGGTTGAGTCAGATGGCCAAACTATGCTGAAGAAAGTGAAATTTATTCGTTAAAATTCGGGTTAATTTCCCGTCGCCCTCCCTGGGTCTGTTGTGAGGGAGGCGCATTGTCACTCGGTCGGATTCGAGCCGGGATGTTCACCGAGGCGTGCTTTCGGCAAATGAATACAATCAATCCAATCCGTTGCTTCTCGCAAATTCTCCAAAGGCAAAGGAAATCGGCCGGTTCCAAAGTCGCCCCCCTGTCAGACTTGTATCTGGCATCGTTAAGGATACGTCGCCCTTCTCTTCGGCCCATTGAAACCTCAGGATCTCTGATCATTATCCGGCGCCGAGATAAAACATTCTTTTGATTCGTACCTTCAAAAAATTTCAATAGGAGCATAAAAGGATGGGCAAATCGTTAATCCTGTGTAATGGTGAGTCCTTTATAGGCCATCACTTAAAAAGAGAGAGATAGCGAGAGAAAAAAGAACGAGAAGGAAGGACAGTGATGTTTTCTTTATATTTATGGTCCACAGGAACGGATCGGACCCTTCTTACAATAATAATAATATTAAAAGAAAATCAACATTTAAAAATCCCTTCTTTTCCAACCAATTTGGAAATCAATACAACAAACTTTTAATTAAAATATAAACATTCAATTAATTTACAAAAGATTTTTAATCTCTTTCCTTCTGGGCTAAATAAAATCGAAATAATCCAATTCTCAAACTTGTGGCAAATCTATTATAATAATTGTAGACTAATCTTATTATTATTAAATTCAATAGTTTTCCTGAAAAATTATGTCAAGAAGAAGTCTGTTTGTTTATTCATTAACTTTTTATTTTTTCGAGGGTTCGCTACAGCAGAGGTTATATCAACCTTCCGGGTGCCGGTGTTTCTGAAAAAAAAGCACATTTGTAAATATGTCGGGTTGGAATGCAGGGCCGCTGAATTCGAACCCGGGACCTTTTCCTTACAATGATTATCGCGGTTTCAACGCTTAAACCGTTGTGGCATCGATGCCCTTTAAGTCTGATTGTTGTTGTGTTAAGTTTCTAAGTCTTTTAGTTGTGTAGATCACAATATTTTATTGAAAAAAAAAGTATGACTTGAGGGGATCACTTTAAAAGATTAATCTTATTTTAAAAAGTGATAACAAGTTATTTATAAATTAATTATTTTTATTGTAACAAATTGACATTAAAAGTTGGTGACGAACACGTTATCCATTGACTTAAAACGGCTTGAAAGTGTGCTTTTGGTTTCGCGCATCGTACTGCTTTTAACATGATTAAAATTTAATTTAAAAAACTGTTTTGCAACAAATGAATTGTCAATTAAAATTTCCTGAATACGGTTTCTCATTGGAAATCATCCAAGCAGTAAATTGAGACGAGCGGATTATTTTAAGTTGCACTCAGAAATTATGTATAAAGCCAATAGGTAGAAAATAGACTGTGGTAAAAAATTGGGTTAAAATATGTAAATAATCAGGTCTTAAGGATTATAATAGTTTAAATTTTAAACTCATATATTATATTTTACAAATAACTAATTTAAATTTACTACTCTCAAATATAATTTTTGGGAGCGTCTGTAGGCAAACGTTTAAGGTGATCATCACTGTAAGGTAAAGGTCGGGAGTCCAACGACAAAAAACGTGAATAAATGCACAAAATAAAAATAATGTTTGATTTAAATTGCATAATTTAAATTTTTAATTATATAGCATTGCATTTCTTTTTTTTGTTTTTTATATGCTTACGTTTAGTTAATTTTTAAGTAAGTTGGCTAGCAGAGAAATCAAAGCGGTGAGTGAGAAGTCAGTTCTTGAAACAACAATTGAAATAAATGAAATATGCAATTTTTAATTTCCAGCACAGATGGTCGATTCAGTGCAATGAACTGATGTTGAAGTATGCTGGTTAACGAAGAAAGCGAATGGGTGGGTAAGAAGTTGCGCTCCGACACATGAGCTCAAAATGTGATATGAATGAAAAATATTAAAAGGATCGGGTGTTAGCTCTGTATTCTCAGGGAAAAAAGCTATTTATTTCAAGCTATACACATTTGTAAGCTTTTTTCTCGAAATTTTTCCATAATAGAGTAGTTTAAGCGTAATGATTAAAGTGAACTTATAAACTACTGATTATACTTAATGTTAAATACTAATATAAAGTGTAGTATTAGAAGTAAAGCAACAATTAAAAATGTTATTTTAAGGAAATGATGTTTGTACGGTGTGGCATAGGTTAACCTTTCAATTTCCAGTTATTTAATTCATTGAGCTTTGTCCGTGATAAAATGACTTAGCATTTCAGTGTAATGATAATTATTTAAGTGTGTTTAGAAAAATTTTCTTAAAAATCTAGTTATCACTGAAATAAAGAGGAGGGCTAGAAGGCAAGCTGTAAAGCAATAATTAAAAAATGCTATTTAGAAAAAAGTTGAATGGAATGTGTGTAAGCTTTTAATTTCGAGGGTGTTATCTACCTCTTTGAGTCGTGGTTCTGAAGGGCATTCCCGTATTATGTTAAGAAAGAGTTGACCAAATTTTAGGATAAACATTAAGTTAAGGAAGACAATAAAAGGGCGGATAACAAATCAGGTTCACAAACAGCAATTAAAAATGTTATTTTAATGGCAAATATTGAAAGGAAATGGTGTCAGTAAAGTCTGCCAAAGGCAAGTTTTATTAGCTTTCTATTTCACAGCGTTTTGTCCAGTATAGAGATCCATAAATGACGATTAGGCGGAATAATGAACATGAGCATAGCTAAGTTTTGATTTAACAATTGGTTAGCGAAAAAAACAAAGGGGAAAACGAGAAGACAGGCTTTCGAATAAAAATTAAATTTTTTTAATTAATTCTACTTTTAATCTAATGTCTAGTTCGAGACGAAAGAGCAAATGCCACGTCAATGTGAAAGCTTTTAAATACAAGCTATATCTTTTTTCAAATGTTGTCCAGTATAGAGTACTTAACTCTTATTCAAGTGTAGTGATTAAAGCGATCATAGCTAATTTTTGAAATATATATGATTAAGGAGAAAAATAGTGAGATCGGTGAGAAGTCATACTATCAAACATGTAAACATAAGCATAAAAACGAGGGACAAATTAATGTATCACCTATTTGGCCGACTTTACTATTTGTCTAATATGTTAAAGGTACTAAATTTACATATTACCCTTCGCCACGTCAAAAATAATTCCAGGCCTTTTAATTTTGAACATGATAGGAAGAGGGCTTGACACGTGGGCCCACCGTTGTGTTGCTTAGGAAAGTTAATAAACGTTGTAAACTGCGGAAATAAATATGTTAGTTAGGTTATTTAACACTTTACGGAATAATGTCAGATTCTGTCGTGTTTGACGATGAAGGGTTCCTTAAAGTATCCCGGAGTGCATATCATCTTGCTCGCGCGATGCCGTTGGGGAGGGGGTTAAGAGCGATCCAGTCAACTTCCAACTCCTTGACACCTATCAGGTTAATTCGCCACTTCCCTGAAATGAAACAATTTTGTTTGTTATGGTCCTGGCGATAAGCTATAAGTGAGTTATTACCAGTGAGGGGTCGAAGCGATTTCGCTAACCGGGCCCTATCATCTAAAGTGTTCAATAGGCGGATGTAAGACATTGTAAAAGAATCACTGAAGGCTGACTGCTAATAAACCATAATGCTAGATAGATTTTAGTCAAGGCCGAAGTCTAATAGCACTTCCAGTTTGCGTCGATATCTCCCGTAGAACTCCCTCTCCAAATAAAATTCTGCAAGACAATGACTTTACAATATCAAACTAACTCCATTTAAATCTAGGCTATTGTATTTGTTATATATTTAAATATGTAAATTTTCTATTTAGTCTCAACGATGAAGAGAATATTGGACAATAAGCCAAGAAACATAAAACATGGTAATAAGTTTTAAAAGTTTAATTATGAATTCAAAGATTAGTTTTTTTAATATGATAGATTTTGACAATTTTGCACAACCTGCCAAAAAGAAATAACAGTGTTTAATTTTCATCATTTTTTTATTAGTTGATTTTACAAAAATTTCTTTTTGCAGTTTTAGATGTGTCGTTCACATTTTTACTCAGGAATAATGTTGATCTTGTTACGGTCAAGTGGATGAAAAAACAAATTTAATTATGATCTATCAACGTTTCTGTTCATTTTAAGGTAATCATCAGAACAAAATAATGCTATAGATGTCTAAAAATTGATATAATTAATTTTTTGTTATGTGTTTTCAAATTTCTACGAATATAAACTCAGTCAACATTGGGAAAATAAATGTAGGACAATTCAGCAATGTTGGGACTGATTATGAGTCTATCTTTAAAGACATGAGAAACCATCTATTAAAAATCAACTTATGTCAATTTATACACATCTTTAAGATTGTTTTGTCTTGATGATAAATTTACAACAGGCAGAGAGCTTGACAGATAACAATTGAATCTGTTGGTTTTTTTTAATCGTAAGAAAACGTGGAATAATGTTCCTCTAATCTGTACATTTCTTGTTTAGCTTTTAAATCTGATCGAAAAATTTTCATGAATCGGCTGTTTTCCAACTTTTACGGCCACGTTAAAATTTCCCGAGTAATTGGGACTGATTTGCATCCTTTAACCCAAGTTTCGCTTAAAGCTGAATCGGAGGGAGGAGGGATTAACATAAAAGGAAACGTTAAAATTTAAGCTTCTTCCGTCCTACTCTCAGATTTTCATTACTTCAATTAGTATTAAAAGCCTCATAGGATTTTACAGGCGTTAATTTATATTTGCCTTTATTTTATTCTATTGTAATAGTTCGTCACTTAATCGGTAAAGACCAAGAACGTAAAGAAATTCAAAAATAATTATGTTTAGTTTTTGTGGAGTTGTTGTTGGCCTTGTTGGTCAATAGCCTAATAGTTCTCTATCTATGGTAATAGTTTAATAGTTGGTGAACATTTTTGCATTTGCCCAGCCCATGATCGTCCTATTTTGCCCATTCTTGCTGATTGAAAAAAAAGGAACAAGTGATGAAAAATAAGGCAGTCTCACTTGTGATTTATTATTTATTATTTTATTATTATTATTATTATTACTCTCTCTCTATATATATATATATATATACGTGAACCAATGTTAGGCTGTTTTCTGATAAATTAATTTTTACATATCCTTTTACTTTAGCTTCAGTATATAAACACCTTTTTCTGTCTAAGATTAGATGTTAATATTTAAGCACGTTTAAATATTCAAGACTTCGAGAAAAAAGGGAGAGTGTGAAAAAAATATCCCACGAAAGAAAGGAAGATTAAACATAAAATTTTTCCGATAGGAATGTCGGATATTATTCACCCTGAGGACTCTGGGCAAAACAAGTGGAAAACAAAGCCTTCTTAAGTAACGATGCGGTTCGGAAAGAATTAAACAAAAAACATCCCCCCCTAAGTACAATCCCTGATCTTCATTATAACGAATGCCATTAACAAAGGGAATAAAAAGGGTGGTATAGATTTAAAAATATCACAGAAGGTTGGGGGGAAAAGACGAGGAAAAAACTGCCTTGTTTTCCTCTTAATCCGCTTAAGGGTCGAACGTCCCAACACATTTTTTCTAAAAAAAAAGTGTAACCGCAAAAATAAACTAAGCCTTGATATATAGGACGGTCGGCGGTAGAGATTGCGACATTGGAGAAATACATTATTTACGACTGCACTTCGCTGTTTACTACTTTGCGGATTTAGAATTTTCTTTTTAATTGTTCTGATAATTGTGATGATAAATAACGTCTCTGAGAATGCAAAATACACGTTTATGTCCAATACAAATATAAAACTAATGAAAGAAGCCGGTAAGAAAGAAATTCTCAAGATGAAATTGACCATCCTATATGTTTTTCGTATTACGGTTGGAACCGAACCCACAACCTCGTCAACATGATTATAATTATTATTGTCGCAAGATTTCAATTCGTTGTTCAACGTAAACCACCAAGTATAATTTATTATGAAAATTTACTGTTTAAAGCGGTAGAAGTATCAACAACTTTTTTACTCACCACCAATCTCAATAGTCCCATTAGATGTGACAATCATAGGGGGTGTTAGGATTGAATCTATCTTCAACGAATTTTCAACTCATTTATTAAAAACATAATTACGTCAATTGATAGATATCTTTGAGAGTGTCTTCCCCTAATTGATGAACTTAAAATAGGTCGGAATCTTGGCATATAGCATTTGAATTTGTTTTTCTCCCAGATCGAATTTACATCTAATGCGTCACATGCTTTTTTGTTATCGTTTCTCTTTTCGGGTAGAGAATCAGATCAAAAACCCATGCTATTTTGCCTGAATTAAAGAATGGCGTTTTTAATTGTCAAGTGCACATATCTTTCGTCCATGCTGTTAGTTACTACTTTGAGGAACTCCTGCGCCTTAGGGCTGGTAGCCTGATGATGGAGAGATGCCCCTGATGATTGGCAATGTCTATCCGGTTTAGTAAATTATAGGACCTGGTAGGAGAAAAAAAAGAAAACATTGTCTTAAGCTTCCAGGCTTCCAGTGCACTCCTGAATAACATGCCCTTGAAGGCTTGCTTTCCCATCTAATAATACACCGGAGCTTCGTTTTCGTTCAAAAGCAGTAGCGACGATGTCTAAAACGTGATGGCACGGCTGGAAAATAGATAGTAAAAAAAAGGAAAATAGGAAAAAATCGAGAGCAAAGTACAGTTGCTGAATGAAGGAGACAATTTACATATGAGTGCCAATTACGGTAGGATGATGGATGATGATTTTGATGAAACTAAGAAGTGTGTTTCGTGCTCCAAGCACTAAAGACTTTTGGCTTATTACACGTTCCTTGTTCCTTAGTTCAGTTCAATCGACTCCATATTTCTCCTAAGAAGTCCTACATCATTGACAGACGTTGCTACAATTTATTTGGTGTTTTTTTCCTTTTGTATACCTGGTTATATCCCGTTTCAGCGGTGAATTCGCATTTGAAGATGATGGGGGTATCTGTTTCTTCGTCCTCATCGCACAAGCTACAAAGGGGCCATGATTGAATGTGAGATTCTTTCTCGCATGCAGAATCAGGTAAATATTCCTACCACCCGTCTGAGTTTGCTCTTTGTAACTGAAGGAGTGACTTTGCCAGTCTTTGCGAGGATTGTTTTAACATAACCTTATTGCATCTAATAACTCTAGATTTTATACACTTAGGTTGGTGGAAGATGATGAGGTTTTATAGAGTTCTATATCAATCGGATAGTAGGTCTTTTCAGATCGAGAAAAATTATAACATAAACATGTAAGAATCGGCTAATTGCTGCATAAACATTGCTCGAACTAATAGGCCAGGGCCAATGTTAAATGTTAGGTCGAAAATGTAGACACATTGCTATCCGTTACGGCGTAGGTAATCAACATGGCAGCCATGAATTTAACAGCTGTTTTTTGTTTACTCGTTTTTTTCTTAAATACACATCAATTGCATTTATTTTGTTAATTTCTGGCCTATCATTATACTCACATTCATACATCCCTATCCTGTAAAATTGTAGGCTGTTAGACATTAGGGTGCAAGATAGGAATATCGGCACGAATTGAAGGGTGTCATTTGTCTTTTCCAAGGCATTCCATTTTGTATGAAAGAGTTGATTAATTTTTCTTTTTACTAACCTCTGGCGTCTTACAATTTAACGCAAAATGAACAAAAACAAGCTTTTCAAGAACTGTTATAGGTTTATTTTGAGTTCTACCAATCGCCACGGGCAGCATTGCGGAAAAAGTAAAGTTTAACGTGCTAATAAAAGTCGGGGACGTTCACGATCTTACTGGACATTTCTCCATTCGAGTTCTTACATACATCATGAATACCCCTTGTATCTACGTGGTGCGTTCGATCAGCCTTTACTCTATAATATTCTCGAGGATTAGGGTTGTGGCCAGAAAAGAAAATGGTACTTTTGTACCAACGCCGAGCAATATATTTCGTCTTCTTAGGGTATTCAGAGAATAATCTTAACTAATTTTACATTCATATAGACATATTACAAATTTTTTACAACTATTTTGGGGTTAGCTGATTAAAATGTTAAGCATATAAGAACATTGGAGGAAAAAACATATCTTGTACCTTAAAAACTTACAGCATTTAATAATGTAGGCGAACTCTACTTACAGTTATCTAAATTAAGCTCAATTAAACGAAAATTATTTTAAATTTTAAAATAAAATTTTATGTTTAATTAAACTGACTGTTTAAATGTGAATAAATGTAGAGGATTAATTAAAAGCTAGGACATTAATTAATCATCATTACATTTTTTTTAGTGCATTGTTAAGTTTGATACTCTCTTTATTTTATGGCCGGGAGGCCACGATGATTTCTGCCAATTATATACGGGCAATGATCAATTCTCTTACAATTTGTGAACATTTCTATTATCCCTCATGATATTTTATGATTCCTTTTTAATTTTTTTGATTACGAATTTGAAGTTGTAGACTATGACTATTAACAAACCAAATATTTCTCTGATCTACTTGGCTTGAAATTATTGAACGAATCACAAATATAATGGAATGGGGGTAGGAGTTAATTTGAGACACCGTCTCGCTTGGAAGTCCGTGCAAAATCCACGTTGGCGCCGGGTAGGTTCTAAATCTGCGAATGAGGATTGTTAAAGGTTGTCGTGTAACAGGAGACGCCGGGGAAGTTTGCCTGTTCAATTGAATCCGTAAAACTTAGTTTGATTTAAGTTTAACGCCTTGCGGCTTAGCAGAGCGATTGGAGAGGATTGATCCTAAGCTCCGGCATTTCCTCGGACCGGAGTCCTAACTAAGGCAATAGATGGTAATAGGCTAGAGATAGATTGACAATAGGTTTTAACTCCCCTATTCACTCACTAATAACTGCTTATTTCCGTTCTCAATCAATTGTACATCATCAATTGCTCTAGCCAATTGATCTTAACTCCACCTATGTGGGTCGGGAGTATACCGCCTCTCCATATCCCGGGCACATGTTCTTATTCTGCCGGAACACGCCACACTCACAAACGATTCCCCTTCATATTTCCACTAATAGCGTGCAACATTCCATTTTAGAAATCCACCCCCCAAGGTCTAATGTATTATACACTCGGACTTCAGAAATATCGCTGATATCATCCGGCGTGATGGTGTCGCTAAATCACGGGTTTCGTGTATGCACTTCCGCGATTATCCAGTGTAAATTGGATCCTTACGCTTCTATGATTAATTGACGACTTTCTCACAATGCACGGCAATCTGTAGGGCTGAACTAATGGGAAATAAAATCGGTTGAAAACAAATTGGCACCGTTAGCGTAGTTTATCAGCTATACGCAACACAAGGGTACATTATAAATACCTCACGGTAAAAAAATCACACATCGAATGTGAAACATCTTCCTATATCGTAGTAGATCCCGTAGTGTAGTAAAAAGTACTAATTATATAACCAAAATTGAATATATAAAATAGAAATCAATAAAAAATGAATAAATGATACAGGAAGTCAACCTAATAGAAACATCTTTTTTTTTTTTCAAAAATTAGACAACCTAGATCATTTGACAATATATTATTGCAAAACAAATCGCCAATGTTTTAAAGTCAGAAAGGAATTTGTTTGTGGATTTCTATTTCGTTTATAATATCCACAATACTCTGCATATTAAAGAAAATGCCGTTTGTCAAACAGTTCGTCACATTTGTGAATGTTCAGGACCAATTATGAGATTAAGTTTAATTTTGGGCTGGAAAATCACTATGAACAATAAGATTAAATGTTGAAAGGCGGTGCAGGACGAGCAGAGGTTTTTGGACAACTAAGCTTGGGATAAACTGATATTTCATCAACCAATTCTGAATGAAATCATTCTGTTTGTTCTCCAAATATTATCCTAATTATTTATCAATTTGAAATTAAAGATTTTACGTAAAATTGGATTCCCGCTAGTTTAATTGTGAAGACCAAGCTCGTATTAGCCATAACACTTCAATAATGCAATACAGAAGTTCTCGTTTGTTAAGAAATAAATGAATACATACACCGGATCAAGACATACCCACACGTAGCAGTAAGTAGGATATTTTTTGGAGTTTCCGACGATTTCGATCTGCATTTATTTGCTGTTTTGGTGTATCAGTTGAGTTTCGCTTCAAGCCATCTTCTGTGTTTAACAATAATTTTAGTTAAAATCTCAAAAAAGCCGAAGCGCGTTTCACGACAGGAAAAACGTGTCTTTGGCGAGCTAGCTAAAAGATTTCTGGTTATTTGTTTGTTACCGACCTGTCTGCCTATCCTAGTTGGGAAAAGGACCCTTCTCGCCGACTTTGGTTTTTAATAATAATTTTCATTATACCCCGCCATTACAGAATCCAGATTTATTCTACCAAATACGCCGAACTGCCTAACAGTTGTGAAAACATAATCTTGACAAAATATTGTTACCGATATTATAAAAAAATGTTGAATCGAACTATAGTTTTTAAATAAAACATTTATGTCTGGCCAGGACTACTACCACTCCGTAGAAAAAAATTATATATATATATATATGTGTGTGTGCGTGTGTGTGTGTGTGCGCGCGTGTGTGCGCGCGCGCGTTTTGTAACCCAAAATCTCAGAGTACAAACTTTTAAGCAAAAACTCATTCTTAATCCACCAATGACAACGGTCGCTCAGATACAACACTGAAAGTTGTGAGAAGCCGAAATGCGTCTGACCGATCAAAACAGGAAGGAAAGCTGGTTAAAAAGATGGGAATCACAACACGACAAGTTACAGCTCTCAACCGAGTTTGAAAGTGTTCTCGACCAAAATAACTGAACATTAACACCATTAGAATTTTGCTGGAAATAGCAAAAACGTGTATTTTGCGAGCTGAAAGATTTCTGGTAATTTGCTTGTTACCGGTCATATAGGTTTGCATATATTATCTGAGAAAAGGGCCAACAATCACAAAGACTGACCGGAATAATAAAAGACCTACACTTCTCTTGACTTAGATTATATTAGAAACGTGACATAAAACGCCCAGACACAACCCGATCACGCGACTGACTGACCAGCAACGCGATGATAGAGTATGACCAAATTATCGATTCAACAATATATCGTGTACCATTTAAACCAATCACAATTAAAAAGATTTCTACTCCTCCAATCGAAACATGTGCAGACAATTTATTTTTATATTTTCAGCTACATGGCTAATGCGTTAAGTAAAGCAAAAAACATTAATTTTTTACGAGGGTTCGCAACAGGAGACGTCATATAAACCCTCAGGGTGCCGGTGTTTCTAAAAAAATGACCATTTGTGAGTATGTCGGGTTCGAATGCAGGGCCGCTGGATCCGAACCCGGGACCTTTACCTTACAGTGATGAGCGCCGTGTGAAAGGCTAAACCTTGCGGCCACCGACGCTCCCATTAATAATTGTTAGAAAATAAATGACGACGTTTTCATATATAATTATTAATTTAGTATTAATTGTTGTTATTAAATTTCATTGTACCTTTAATCTTATTATCGAATATATCTCGTTAAAAATAATTTCACCAAGTGCTGCAGATGTGCTCGTCAGCAGTGCGTCCGACGCAGAATCGATTGTGTCAACGAGCCAGTCCAAGATTGACAAAGTAGCGTTTTCGTTGATATAATGATTCGAAGCATTTTTGTTTCGAGAGCTGATTCGATAGGGGGAGGGTTGAGCGCCCCTTGAGAACGGGGTGATGTCCTTTGGGAGTCTGCTGATTAAATATGGATTAATTTCAGGTGGTACACCCTTATATTATCTCATATTGATTGGAGCCAAACTCGCCGAACAAATATAAGGAAAATATTCGAATTGATTAACAACCTAACAGTAATGTTTTAGATTTGTTTTTCTTCGTACGGGTAGTAACATACTGTATCTTACAGCAGTTTATCAATTATAATTCTATCCTATCCGACGATCCATGATAGCAGGTACAATAAATTTAATTGGTAGAAAGACATCGGCTAAGAAAAATAACGCTTACACCCCCACCCCCATCAAGTTGTTATAAAATTGCAATTGAGATTCACCAAAATCGCTCAGACCCAATTGAAGATGGAGAAATATCGCCGAAATGCGTCTGAGAGATCAGCGAGGACAGGCAGACCAGGATGATCGGTAACGACCCAATTACAGGTTCATCGACCCGTACCGCACGGATTATATACACATTTTTCTTACCGCTTTTTTTTTCAATTTTTGTTATTTTCAGTCACGTTTATTCTCTGCATTGGCTTAAATTAGCCCTGAGGTCATTTCGGACGTTCTGATGGCTAAAAGAAAATGACTGGAGAATTGTTTTTATATTTACATTTTCTGTTACTTACGGCATTGTTGTAATATCAATGTTTTAAATTGGAATTATCTAAGAATAATAGTAATTTAAGTTACTCACTGCATATAGCGTATATATGCCTTATTTGTATTGACTAGAACTTTGTTTGCATAAATATATTATAAATAGTACTATTTATTTTAAATGTCCAAGTGTAATGCTAAAATGTCTCCTCTTATCGAGAGAGAGAGAAGGAGAAAGAACGAATAAATGAATAACGATCGTTTTATTTAAAAGGTATCACCAATTTAAAAACAAAGTACAAATAGTGGTAAAACACGAGAGATAATTACGGGGTGAGATTTGTTGAAAGATTGTGGAAGGGCGTAACGTAAAGAAAGAAAGTGAGATTAACATGGAAAAATTAAAACAGAGAAGGAGACAGTGTGTGTGAGAAAGAGAGAAAGTGACAGAAAGGAATAAAGAGTGCGTGCCAGAGAAATAGAGATAGCCAGATATTAAGAGATAGATAGATGAGACTAAAAAATAGGAGAAACAATAATATACGTAAGAAATATAGAGAAAAAGAAAGAGTGGGGGAGAGAGAAAGTGTGAGAGAGAGTGAGACAGTAAAGAGAGAAATGAGAGAGAGAGATAGAAGTTAAGGAAGAGAGAGAGAGAGAGAGAGAGAGAGAGAGAGAGAGAGAGATTGAGGGAAAGAGGGAGACAATATAAACGAAAGAGGAAAAGAGTGAGAATTACAAAAAAGCAATTCAGAAAAAAATGGAGCTAGATAAATGGAGAATGAGCGAGATATTAAAAGAGTTACAAAAAATTAGAGATAGACTAAGAGAGAGGACAAATATGGATACTGGGAGGTATATACAGATAAACAACGGACTGAGTTAGAGACAGAGCAAGAGAAAGAGACGCATAAACTGAGAGAGAGAGAGAGAGAGAGAGAGAGAGAGAGAGAAAGAAATAGAGTGTAAGAGTGAGAAAGATGTTAGTAGAAAAAGTGGGGAGCACAAAACGATGAGAGAATGAGAGACAGAGAGAGAGAGAGAGAGAGAGAGAGAGAGAGAGAGAGAGAGAGAGAGAGAGAGTGGGTAAGTGAGTGAGACAGTAAAGTAATGCAATATTTATTTTCAGATAAGATTAACACTGGAAATAGTGTTTGATGGCATTAAAAACGTTTCACTTATTTTTTGTAATATTGATTCTCACAGATTTTATGCCATGAGGAAAACATGAATGTTAGCAGTTTTAATTTTTTTACAACTCGGCGTAAATAAAACAAAAGGAAAGCCAACCTAGGAAGTTAAATATTTCATCGCTTGACAAAAAACGTTTCCATCGAGGGCGAAGGAGCCGAGCGGGGTTCAGTTTAAGTATAATTAATTCCGGGGTTGGTGAGGTTTACACACTGACGTATTTGTCGTGTAGAGCTGTTGTCTGGAATAGGTATGTGTGCACCACCCTTTCCCTGTTTGCTAATTTTACACATTTAATTATAGCGGGTGAAGAGGGAAGGAGTGATAGGCACCTTAGCCCTTAACATTGTACATACCCTTTTCAACCATATTGCGATCCTGTCTTCAAAATAGGGACTTTCCTTCCCCATTTTCTCGGAGAACAATTTTTCGAACGTTATTGAAGATATAAACAATGGTGAAACAAATGAGAGCGAAGTTTCCTTTAGACTATGCTTTTAATTACAACGAATTGATGTCGTTTTTATTTTGTCATCAAAATAAAAGAATTCAGTACCCTCTATTAAAAGGAACCTCATGTCCTTGTTGATAACATACAACATATCGTGATTTGAACCACTTTGATCCCGGAGACAGTTGTTTACAAAGGATGCAAGTTTGTCATAAGTACGTTTATGATTTCAATGCAAGGCTGACATGACTTGCCTGTAATTGACTACTTTAGACAAGCTTGTAATTGTCATTATCTCTTGTGTGACCAGGACAACATTATGAATCTTGTACAGGCGACCGTTCAAATCAGTATTAACTCGACGTTGATAGTTGGGCTAGATGATAAATCTTCATTGTAAAACATTTCAGGAGATGATGCCTGTTTACCATACCGATACAAACCATTTAAATTTTTTTAACAACATGGACAAAGACCTCAGTGACTTCGATTGCTCCGATTGTTAAAGAATATCGATTAGATCTAATAATAAATATATTTCATGTTGGCTTTCTAAAAACATATTAACATACAGGACCGCATTGAAAAGAGGCAATTTCTCGTTGCACGTAATATCACAATTTGATTAGTATTCTGCAGAAAAACATTTCTGTTGGACTAGGTTTGGGCACGATTGTTTGAATGTATTTTTTGGGACAGAAACTGCCTTTCCATCTATCAACTTCTTACTGTAAGAAGAAATTTTGTTCACTAATTCTGGGGCAACTGGCAAAATTCTATCTAGATCATAAAACCGCTTGACCTGAAAAGTTGTATTTGTTTACCGTTCGGGCCGGTTAAAAACCTTGATCGTAACGAAACGATTTTTTTACGTTTTGTAAAGCAATATTAGACAAAAAACTTTTGTAAGCAATGCGAAAACACGTTCAGGAGTTTATGATCTCTCTCTCTCTCTCCCACTCTGTGTTATCACTCTTTCTATATATCTGTCTGTATCATTCCATCTATCTCATTATCTCTCTGGCCATCTATCTACCTAACCGTTTATCTTATATGAGCAAAAATAGTAGTAGAAAATTTAGAAAATGAAATTTATTACGCACCCCAAACGTTTTAGCCAACCCTTCCACAGAAAACAATTCTGGGCGGACCCCTCTCGTTCAAGTAAATTTGTTTTTTAAAATTAGATACTTATAGAACATTTTTGAATTAAAGTTTAACAAATTAGTCAGTTTGTTCCTAATTAGGCAATGGAGGGAGATGCAAAAATAAATTTGTCTCAATAGGTAGGTAAAACAGCCAAATTCAAAAGAAATAATTTGAGCATTAATGTTTAATAACTTAATGTGGTTGTTTTAGCCTACAATTTGGATACGTTGGGTTTAATCTTTAATAGCTGGAGAAGGATGTCGGGTTCAGGGTTTAGACAGTTTTGATATTTAGTTCTGATTGCTGTATAGAGAGAAATCCGGATTAGCATGGTAAATGGAAGAAGAACACGCTTTCCTTTTCAACGTGCGCTTGAAATTTTTGTTTTCCAAACGAAACCAAAAATCGGGTATGTATCAGACTCGAAAGTACATTTCAAGGTGAAGTTTAAGTTAATTGTATGAAACATTCGTATTCACTTAACACTGGTTGGCTTTGTCAAAACTGAAAACGGTTTGACCTTCCATTCATGGTCTTGCAGCATTATATCTGCCAGATGGTGGCAAATAGTGCTCAAAAGATATCTTCAAATTTCGATGGTGTACTCTTTTGTCAGCAATCAACGGCACGGTCGCATGGTCGAGTTTGTTTTATTTTGAAAAATCATTTAACCCAGAAAAACATTCCACCTCTTCCTTTTCAACGGATTCATTCAGCCCAGAACTGGACGTTTATTTTCAAGGTGGTATCCAAATACCCTTTTCTTGCAAAGAAACACTTACCTTATTCATTTTCATGAAAATAAATATCTGATAAATCCGCCTGTATACATCGCAATTTTTCATCACTTTACATTGTTTGTCCAGCATTTATTCGAAGGCTTGTGGAATTTGAACATGCTGAATCCTGCTGTGGTGCTTCATCCAAGGCTGTTTTCCATTTGATATGTCAATAATTTCCTCATTGGAAGGCTTGATCAATTCCAATTCGGCGTTTTGCCGTCGAGTAGGTAATGAAGAAACTCCATCCTTCTTCAGAGGTCCTGACTATGGAAAATCTTCTGGGACTACTCAGTAGCTAGAAATGTAGTTGCTCGGTGTTCTGAACGATAGTCAGATCTCATCGGATTCCTTAATGAATTTAAAGAACTTCGTAACTTCAGTTGAAAGGGGAAAAATTAAAAAGTTAATCCTCTGGATTTTATCCAAATACGACGGTATTGCAAGCTAGGGCTAGCTACTTTTAGACCTTGTGAGTATTGTTTAGATTCTAGGCGATTACAAGAGAGAAAAATAATGTTACGACAAAAATATACATATTTTGATTTAACAAAGATTTGTCTATTTGGGTATTAGTGTGGGCGCAGAAAAATACAAACTAAATATTTCCTTTGTTTTTCACAAAAATTTAAATTACGTTTGATCCAATACTATGTCAAAATTATATAATACGACTGAAATAAGCTGAAAAATATGTACAATCTATACAGTTTAAAATGTATTGAAGCATAATTGAGTTTAAATATAATTAAAAAATACAGCTCATGTTATTGACCTTCATTCATATATTTTTGAAAGGTCAACGACTGTTAGAAGGGGGTCAGTCACCGGTGTCTCTTTATTGTGCAATTAAAAATCGGACAAAAGCGCAGGAACAGGAATATCTATTCGAACAGTAACGATAATTAACCTATGTTAAGATTACGAGAATTGGCGTATTTATCTATTTATATTATAATGGAGTGTGTTATTAGGGTGATAGACGTGTGAAACAAATTAAGGGTCTGTCAAGACCGTATGGGATTCAGAAGGGAATCAGAAAGCAAGTTAATTGATTCTGGATTGAAACATTGGGAGGTCCGTGTGTGCGGTGGGTGTTCCATCACCGATCAACTTCATGCTCCTGACAGGTACCGATGACACATACAACCCGGAGGTCGAAACTCGATCCCGAAAATTCAACGCTCATGAATCATTTTACCGCCGCCCCCGGGTTTAATACATTGAATTAAAGAGGCTGTCCGCTTTGTCGCCAAATGGCAAATTGATATTCGCCCTTTGTTTCTGTTATTTAAATCTCCCTCTTTTTCAGGGCGTCCACACGCATTGTTTCCGCCCGGAAAAGTCGATTGTTTCAATGGGAGAAGGTAGACGCCCTTTTTCGTCTTCTCTTCTGTTCCATACATAGAAAAAATATAATATAATAATTAAAAAATATATTTTTGAACTACAGCACTTCTGCGTTGACGGTTTGCGCAAGTGGAATTTTCCCGGTTATAAGTTACGAAAAGCAATAGCTGACTTGTACAAATGAACTGTATTGTTATGTTTTACCCTTATTGAATATTCTCTTTTAGTTAAACAAAACAGAAGTTACAGTAGTTGTTGTACTTTTGGCATGGTTTCAAAACTGGAGACTATCAAAAAGTTCAATGATGTCCCTAGTCCCACAGCGGTTCATTATACTCATTATAGTATAAGGATGGATGGTTTAGAGAAAGAAGGCATACCGAATCGCCAACAAATTCAACAACAACAACAAAATTTAAACAATAGTAGGATTGTTTTGCAGGACCAAAGCATGCGATAAAAGTCGTCAACGGACAATCCCCTCCGCAGAAACTGACGGCAGAACTGATAAACCTAGGACGTGATAGGATTAGGATAGTAGGAGTGTTGGCTGAGCATCAGTGCAGATACGGGAGACATATGGACTCGGAACAGCAGAAACAAACCTATGTAGATATTGCCAGGAACAACTGAACATGTCATACATTGGTTGGAAGGCCGGTGAAGGCTATGGGAGATGGGTGGACTGGATCATAACTTACATGGGACACGCAGGAACAAAAAAAGGGGTAAAACCAATATTGGAATGGATGTGTCAGTCACAGCAGCGCAAATCTGGTAAGGAGGTCAATACACATTTCCTATTTGTGTCAGTGGAAGTAAGAATCCAAAACGGAGAAGAATAAAGGAACAAGGATTTCCTTTCCAATCATAACATCAAAACCGCCATGAATTTCATCCATGGTCATTAGATCCACTACCAGTCCACGGAATCAGGCTAAAGCCCAGATCACGCTCTGAGAAGCGCCACCTCCCTCTTCGATATCTACTTGCCGGTGACCTCGATGACTCAGCCTCACAATAATATTGCGCACTTCTGATTCAAGATGTCTTTCTATGGTTAAAAAGAATACAACTGGTTTTAAATGGAGAAACGTTGAGAAAAGGGATTTGTTTAGAAAATGAGTAATTTTCATGCTTACTATTCTTAAGTAAATCCATTATTAAAAATGAGGATTAACAATTTTTTGTTCGGGTTTGTATTTTCTATTTCGCTTTATACATTTACCAAAAATATATCAGTTAATATTAATAGAATAGAAATAAGTTTTAGTTGAGTTGATTGATGATGTGTGAACAAAATGAAATGAATAATAAGAAATATGTATATATGTAAATAAAATGTTGTTGAGTTTGTAATTGTACACTTTAATCATAATGGGTAAAGGCGAGAGAAAAATATATATAACATTAAGGTTACTAATTATTAGAGAAGTTTTTGAGAAAATGAGAACCCTAGACGGGATTATAACATGCAAGTTAATAAAAAAGTTGTGTTTTTGATTTTTTATATAGTTATAAAATGAAGATAAATTATTTCTCATGCCCCGATAAAAACATATTAAGAAATACCTACAAACAAAAAGAACCAACTGTAATAACAGTAACAAGGGCCTCCTCACATCCAATAGCTGAGTGGTTTTATTTTCCTTATTAAATCAGACGTAAAGGGAGAAAATCCCTTAGGAAATAAAAGGAGACTGGGTGATCGGCTAATTTGCTATTTTCTCGTTATGTTTGCAATGAGGAAATTTCCTTTTCGATTGTTAATAGAACGTCGCGGAGCGAGTTGCATGCAAACACTGCGCTTTTACAACAAGGAATTGTTGGATTTGTCGTAGAAGGGAGAAAAGGGAGGCGTCTGAATCGGGGCCGACGATGGAAAAGAGGTTCGGGTGATGTGCCTGTTGGCGTGCGAGGGGAAATGCCCAGTGGATGATTGGGAGACGAGAGCCATAAAAGAGGGCTTTCGGAGGATGTTATTGATTCAACCTAAGTGACGCGGCCCGGCTCAAGAGAGAGATAGGCCAAATGAGGCGAGTGGATTTTAACAAGGTGCACACAATGTTATTTGACCATTGGATCCACCACTCATCCTAAAGGGCTATACAACCAAATCAGCCTCTCCTAAGGGCTCCTTTCCTCAAGAGATGTTTTTTCCACAATATTATTCCCTACCTTAACGTTCCCATCCGTCATATATAAACAAGTATGTTTACTGTGTCTTCGCTACTATATAGCTATAAAATCCCTGCTATAGACATTCACTCCCCTCGCAGTTTTTTCTCTTTCTCCACATAATTTATGTCGCATTAGGCACGGTGTCATATATAGGATAGTTATTTTTCACAATACGACTCACAACAACGCGTTTCTATTATAGGAGAGGGACTGAATATTGATATATCGCCTTTCCCGATTTATCAGACAATTTTCGCCTGTTCGGTAAATCTTCCAACCAACGAGGCTCACACTTCAATGGATGCGTTTATTTTATATTGTGCCGAACCATGATTTCAACTTAAAAGATGTGAAGTTATCATACAGGAAGGCAGTATTTCTTCCACCGGTATCGCCGGCGAGGGGTGAGACCATTTTACAATCCTAGCTCTATTCAACTTATAAAAAACAAACCTACCTCAAAAATCAACTAGAGTATCACATACACGACACTAGAGAAACCGAATATAGAAAATCACGAATTTTTCATACAATAACAACATATTTTGTATTATTATTATCATATTGCCTTCTTATGTCAGGTAAATAAATGTCAAAAATACTTGAAATCCTTTAATAATTTAATACAACCAGTTTCAGTTGTATATTCAATTCGTAATACAAGTTTTTTTTTTTTTTCAGATGAGAATCAAAAAAGGCGGAAATCACGTAGGACGGGGAATTACAACCCAAACTGCGTTTCTAAACAGCAAGGATTTTCATTATTTAATCCAAGGTTATTATTTGTTAATAGATAGTACTTTTTTTATACTTAACGATTTCCCAATTGGCTCAGTTATAGGGAAATTACATCCAGGGATAGTGAAAACCCCATACATATTCTGGAAATGATGGAGAATGTATTGCGTATTAATAATTTTGAGAATAGCTTTCTCGAGATGGGAATGTGCAGCGATGGCTAGAGCAGTAGAGTGAGGATGGATCGAAAGAATTGTAAGAAACCTTTGGAATTGGGAACGGATCAGCTAAGGAGCTTCGACAGTTTTTAGCTAATGACTTTTGACTGGGAAGATTGGATTCCGGAGATGGCTTGGTCGAACCACACAGTTCCTCTCCTCTTGTCCAGAGTAGTCGCACTAAAAATAAATCTTTTTCGTGGATAGTTTAGTTTTGACGACGTAGTTGTCATAGTCTCCCGTTCAGTCGTTGTCTCTTAAGTCTTATTTTAGGATTCCATATCGCACTGCTGTTACTCACAGTGTCGTTATATTTTACTTCAATTTGTTGTTGATTTACAGTGGAAGCGAGGCAGTTTTTACAATGTGAGCGTATTTTTCTTCATTCAGTTTTGTCCTCCATTTTCTGCATTAGTCTTAGATAAGCATATGGTGTTGTTGGATGATGACTGTAGCGGCGATGATGGTGTTGGGATGTATAGATAGGTCGGCAGTATAAATTGTACAAACGATGGAACCAGAATGCTCCCTTTTCTGTATGATTAATTCCAAAAATGTTAGAATTTTCCGCTAAAACTCAAAAGTCATACATTTCTGACAAGACACTTAAAATATTAATAAAACATTCATATAAAAATATTTTAAAAAATCCTAATTCATGATTATTCTTTATTATAATTATTCATACATGTGCAACGATCACATACAAGAAAATAGTAACATTTAATTTTTGTTGGTTTTTCAAAAAGACGATAGAAATTATCGAGTTTAGAGGGAAAACTACAATACGTGCAACACACATCGATCAATATTTATGTTTTTAGTATCATTTTTTTAGAATTTAATAAACTTTCATGTGCATAAAAAACGTTGATCAACAGATCGGCGTAATGTGCCAACTTATTACAATTCAAATAATACCAGAAGATTCAACGTCAAAAATTACTTTTGAATCCATAGTTGTTACAATAAAATAGACAGTATAAAAATAAAAGGCCATGTCTTACTTTATAAAAATAGATCTTGGTTTTTACTTTTTGCACTGAAAGGAGCTACATTTGTAAAACTGAAACGATACGAAATAACCAGTTCTTGTAATTTACAAAACCATCTGTTCTTGTCCTTTTTCTGACAGGATGTGCACCTCATAACCCCTGGTTTTCTCAGACTACTCAACCTAGTACAAAAATAAAACAGGTTTTAGAAAATCAGAGGCTCGGAATTTGACAACGTGTGTAGGTAAATTACATTTGCTATTTGTGATTATATCTTATAGTTAGTTTTGAAATGGCTTCATGTGCACCAATCACGATGAATTTCTGATGCCAATAATTCGTCTGAAATTCTCCCACCCCATGGAAATCCATACGTTTCTGAGCCAGTCGGTGAAAACGGCAGCGGAACAAATCCAAATAAAATAAAAATGTATTACTTTTTCGCCAAACTCGCGTGAGATGTGTTTTTAATTATTCGTTCGCATTAATTCCGCCCTTTCATGATCACTGAACACAGCACGACAGGCAAATGGTATTACCGTATCCGAAATTAATTTACTTAAAAACCCCTGGACAGTCGAACACCGCGGATGACATTTTAACTAGTGCATATTGTACTACACAGCACAGAGCCAATTGAAGAATTGGGTCAGTGATGGTGATTCACGACCGGGTCGGCGCCTCAAGTCATCCTCACTTAAAACAGAAAAATGCACCTTACAATCGTAAAGATTTGTGTTAAGGATCTCAACGCAGAATGTCATTAATTGCGAACGGCTCTAAACAAGCAAAATGAGGAGATTGGAGCTTTTTATTACCAATGTCAATTACAAGGTCGTGAAAAGGAGTGATTTGAGAAGAAGTCCTCTATCTGGGCTGATCCGGCAATTTTCGTCCCTGCAAACAAGTTATGATTGCCCCCATAGAAATCTGCCTTCGGTCGTAACAAGAGCGAAACCTTTCAAGGGAATCTTGATTACTCAATAAGCAAGTTAGAAAAAATTATTCACCATTTTGGATGACTTTGACCAAAGCTCGGAATTGTAATGAGGATTGTTATAATATTTAAATGGAATGGAAATTCAAATCAACTTCAAAAAATATGTAAGTTAGATGGAATTTTATTCCTATTCATAGTCCTTTCTGCTTTAAGCCATTTAATTAAAATTGAATCAAATATGTGAATTTAAAAAGTCCAATGTTACTTCCAAGAAACCACCATGCCATACTAATACAATAACAAATTGTACGCCAAATTAGATTTCATTCGACAAGAACAGTTTATTGTATGTCTTCCGCACCATTATAAGTTGAAAGTATTCTTCTTAAGAAAGATATTAGATATTTCTTTTTAACCTGTTCTGTTTTTAATGCAGGAACAATGGTTAAAACGAACGAACAAGAACGCTATACAGGGTGGTAAGCGCGTCGTGTTAAAATATATATAATGGATTTGGGGGAGGTACTGGTGTAAAACCCCGGTGTCGCCTAAATTTTTAATTATACCTATAGTTTACAAGTTTCTATTTAATGTAATTGTATTGAATAGCATGTATGATGGTCCTCAGCGGGATATCCATCACCATGAGACCTGCTGAAATCATATAAGACCATGGAACCTGTGTAAAGTTCCATTGAGAATAAGAATAAATAACAAGAATACAGTCCCCCCAGAGAGTTCAAAAAATGTAAAACTGCCTGCTCTTCAGAGTGGAGAACGAAATTTCGTTCATAAAAAAACTGAGAATGAGGAAAAGCGAGATGCATAATAACTGGACGGTGAGCAAAAAGTGAAAGTTAACTCCATTTAATGAAAAAAGTATAACAATTGTCCAAAAATTTCCACACTTTAATTCAATACAGAGAAAAGACTAAATAAATTTTCGCATTTCACGTTAAGTACATAGTTATATTTGCTCTCAACCTTTGATTAGATAGACTGTTTAGTGTCGTAATTCGTCACAAATCTTGCATTGGGACTAAGACGAAAAGATATTTTATTTAACTTCATCTATGTTACCACTAAACAGGCTAGATGGTGCAGAGGTAAAATATTTTATACCTCAATGTTCAGCAAATTTAAGTAGCTCAGCACCTCCGTAACTATTTGAGACCAAAATGAAAGATTCAAATAGTACATTAAGCCTTGGAAAGACAAAGAAGTACGATCCAATTAGGCGTCAGACTTAATATCGTCAGGAGCGCGTACCGCAGACAACCCGACAAAACCTCACAATTTATCCGTTAATAATGCGGTGAACTTCGGATTTAACGCCTTTTGTTTTTCTCGTATTATCTATCCAATTCGACATGCGGATTACAATGCAGCGACAGGTGTTTATTTAACTACAACAAACTGAAAGATGAATCTTTCAAATCGGGTTTACTTCGTATGAGCATTTCTTACGTTTTGCTCTCACTAGCTTGTGCGATAGATTCATTCAAAATTAAAAAGATACAGAGAAGATTAGCGTGCACATTGGTAAGGGTGGCACGATACATTTAGTTCTGACTCTGACATGAAATCGTGAAAATTAAATTATCCTCGTTGCAAACGCCAAAATTAAAATTATCCACCCTTTGGCGAATTAAATAGATCTTTTTCCCAAATTAACTAAACTATTTTGTAAATTTGCAACTTACACTCACTCTTTTGAAAATCATCTTTACTCTTCTGCGATTTAATGCTACCTTTTTAACAAATATAGACACTATCTTGCTAATTAAATTCACTCTTTCGTTGATCAAAGTTACTCTTTTGCTAATTAAATTCACTTTAGTGTTGTTGGGTGTTGGTTTGCGAGGCGTTCAACCCATTCTGAACCGGCATACGGCCATTTATTGGTTGAAGATGAGTGTTCTTGAATGCCGATTGAGCATAAACTCGCCATGCATTAACAATAAAATTACGATTACAAAAAAAAAATCAATACTCCAACCAAAAAAACCATAACAGTAAAACATGGTTTGGGCAGTTTGGCTCCAAATAAATCGATCTTGTGTAAATGGTATATCAAACAGAGAGATTTTGGATAATTATTGTTTTCCAATATTGGATTCCAATTTCTTATATTGGAAGGACAATGGAATTTCCTTGACTGCGAACCAAAATATAATAGAGTAATAAGTATCGGACAATTTAGAACTGCCCCATCACAAGTTTAACTTATATCAAACTAATTAGTACAATCGTGGTTTCCTTAAAACCAGCTCAACTTAGAATAAAATTTGAACAGTTTTTTAAGTGTAAGATGTACTTTCAATTACTTGACTTCGTTACAAAATAAACTTTTATAGTATGGTACCTCACACTTTTAATTTCAGATTTATCAGGTTCTTTGCGAAAAAAGGAGAAAAACCATTTACAGATGTCCTTTCCTACGGTTGCCAAAATATGAATGAACTTTGTCGGGAGGGGGATCAGCGTTCCAGAGGCGATGCTGACATCGAACCCACAACTGGTCTACAAGTGGAGAATCTGACGCCTTTACCACACACTCGGCCACTTAGGCTTAAGTAGGCTGTTGTCATAATTCCACTTCCTCGATATTTTCAATGTTATGTACTTGCAAAACTTTTCTATTGGGTTGTCCGGAAAATAATGCAGGATTTTAAGTTTTCATTAAAAAAAAATCTATATAAAATATTCTGTTTACGTTTACAGGATTACTCATTTGTATGAATGTCAACACTTATTAATCCTCTTCCAAATGATATTGTTTGTTTACCTCTGTAGCATTCCGCTACTTGGAAATAATTCAGTCATCCTTATAATGTCAAAGCGAGAATTTCGTACGATTTTCTTTTACGAGTTTAAACTCGGCCGAAGCGGAGCCCAAACGGCTAGAAACATTAACCAAGTCTGGGGCGAGGGTTGTGTTAATGAGTGCATTGTGCAAAGGTGGTTTAAAAAATTTCGGGAGGGAGATTTCAGCCTTGAAGATGAAGAAGGTCGTGGAAGGCCTTCCTCTCTTAATGATGATGTTCTGCGATCAGTGGTGGAAGAAAACCCCAAAACAACTGTTCGAGAACTTGCAGAGCAACTCAAAGTCAGTAAAACGACCGTCGCTGACCACCTCTTTGGTCAATCGGAAAGGGCCCATTTTGTTGCATGACAACGCTCGACCACATGTGTCACGTGTAACGTCACAAAAATTATTGGAGCTTGGCTATGAAACTTTGCCTCACCCACCCTACTCTCCGGACCTCTCGCCTACTGACTACCATTTTTTTAGACACCTGGACCACTACTTACAACACATAATATTCAAAAATCAAACGGAACTGGAAAATGCATTTATTGACTTTATCAATTCTAAAAATTCTGAATTCTACTCAGACGGAATTAATAAGTTACCAACACGTTGGGAGAAATGTATTGAGAGTATGGGAAATTATTTTGATTAAAGAACATTGCTTTAAAGTAACTAGTTTCTTTTTTTTTTGTTTAATACCAAAATCCTGCATTATTTTCCGGACAACCCAATATTTGCTTACAGTCAGAAGTGAAATTTAAGGGCTATATGATTTAATGATAAGACAAGAAGGAAACAAAATTCCTACATTTAGACAATATGGCCATACGGGGAAGAGCATACCATATGTATATAAGTTCTGTGTAAAAATACTCAAAAGCAAAAAGACGAAGAAACACATTGAAGAAATTAGACTACTCTGTGCGGGGAGCGATGCGGATGTGGGTGCATATTGGGGCGATATCAGGATCTTAGAGCCCCCTCGGCAACGCACACTCTGAGCTGGGCCAATTGCCTATAAAATTTGTTCAAGGGGATAAAGAAATATTGTCCGACCCCCTTTCTTCCCTCGAAATCGTTTATACTTATCAGATTCCCGGGAACGGATCTTCTCGTTCATAAATGGCTCGCTCCCCAGACGTTTAACACCTCAAGCATTTGAAGAAATTCCAATTATTGCCTGATTGAGTATCCATCGCCTTCAGGGTAAGCCAGCAGATTTAATGTCGAACCTATTTTTTTTTTTTAATTTATAAATGTTTAGATTAGATTTAGATTAAATTAGGAATGATAATAATTTTATTTGTCAAAAAATACTAAGCGTACATTTTTCTGGTACGTGCCAAATTAGGCACAGACAAATGATGATTTAAAAAATGAAACAAACAACAATGAGAAAAAACGCAGTATAATCTAATAAACGAATTTTCCTAATTAATGGCTTTATATATATAAACTTCATTCAATTTAATTTTTCCTCATCCTACTCAGTTTCTTTTTTGTTTCTCCTGCCAATTTTATAATGTTATGTGATATAAGCGTAACCGACTCTGTTTTCTTTATCCTATTGCTTACCTCTCTACATCTTAGGACCTCGTCAAGGTCAAAATATCATAAATAACTAACAGAAAATAAATAAAACATAAAATCTGGTTAGCATTCAGTTTACCCAGAGTATTCAATATTCCTCGGGACCGTAAAGGAGAACTCCTTATTGGTTTACAATAAATTTGTTATTTCTGTTTATTTCGTTATCTTTTTATATTTATGCACATTATAAAGCAAGCTGAAGTGAAAATATCCACTACAGGAAAAAATTGAAAACTAGTGTAAATTCACGATTTTTGGCAAAAATTTAAAAGTCTAGCGTTGTATGCCTGTAAAATTTTCATATTATCTAATTCTTACCCGTGTCTTTGGAATGATACTCAGAGCATAAAAAAACCCAATAGCAATATGATGTCTCCTAAACAGGAGTATGCCGGTACGGGGAATCGAACCCGAGCCTCCCGTGTTAGAGGTAGGTATCTCATACAGATTTATTTATAAAACCGGATCGCTATTTACAGTTTAACATATATTATATATTATAATTATTACCACTTAGAATAAATAAATGGTAAAAATGGATGAATTGAAAGTAATCATTAGAGAAAAAAAACGCTACTTAATTAAACACCTTTCTTTAAATTTCAGCCCACATGTGGCTGAGATGCGTGGATGACTGCCGTGTGCAGAAAGTAAAGAAAAGTGATAAAACATGTACGGAATGTTATTTAAAAAAACTAAGGAAGCACAGACGACAGAAAAGATCGAATAAAACTGCCGGGTACGGAAATTAAAGAAAAGTGATCAAACATTTAAGGATTGGTATTTTTAAACAAATAAGGAAGCATAGATAATAACATATATAAATACCTAAGAGGCCAAATAAAACTCCAATGTATCCCAGATAATGAAAATTTTGAAAAAATTCTAAATTTTCTAGTCTTCTTTTTCTTGATGACAATTAAAATCCACCTTATAAATCAAGGAAAGGGCGATTGCAAGTTCGGTGAGTCACTTGCACCACCGGGTCATTAAATTTCTTATAGCTGAAGGCGTGGAGCTCTTAGAAGCAGCAGCGCTTTTTTGCAGCGCGTGAGTCTTCTATTGGAAAACTCGGTCAGATATACATCATTACAGGCAGGTACAATGCCCCTTTTGTCCCCGGCTGTCGAACACAACCTATTAACTAAACTTGGCCCATTAACCATTCACAGACGTCTTGGGTGACACTTTCCCGGAAAAACAGTCTCGCCCTTTTAAAGATTAATACTACAACTACTGGAAATTCTTGTTTATTCAATGTTGATTCACTCTAAGCGGAACAGACAAACGTGTACTTGCTTCCTGTCGATGTTTTTATTTTCATACGTGATGGATTTTTTGTGGTGTAGTAACATCTTGGAGTCACTCCGATTACGAAGATAGCATTTGTTCATAACTGTTCACATTACATAACGTACCAAATGAAAAATATAAACAAGGTGAAAAAAGTATAGCATTGAATGTCGCATAATAGTAAAACACGCACTAGTAAAAATAATATAAACTTATTTTTCTATGTTGAGTAGTTTCTGACGAACGAATGGCGACAATAGTAAGTTGACACGGTGTTTACTTTTTATACTTTGTCGAAATAATGGGTACGTAACGGCGAAAACAAATACCTCAAGAGTTTATATTACGACCATGAGATCAAGGGATTTTTTTCGAACCCATTTGTACGAATGTCAACGAGTATATATTTTTTATGTATTTTTTTGTTAATTTGTAAAAATAAATACAATGTATATTAAAATGGACTACCAATAAAGTTTGTTTAAACCCAAAGAGCGAATTTAATTTGGAAAAGAGTGAATTTATTTTTTTTAAAGAGTAATATATTTTTGATACAGGTGAATTTGGTTTCTATCACGGCGAATTTAATTTCGAAAGGGTACATTTGATTTGCAAAAAAGGAAAATTAATTTGCAAAATGGAGAATTTGATTTTCAACAAAATAAATTTAATTTTCAAAAACGTAAATTTGAGTTGTTAAATATGAACTTAATTTGTAAAAAGTGAATTTGATTGGCAAAGAAATGAATTTTATTTGAATCGGGGTGAATTTGCAAAAAGTGAGTTTGATTTGGGAAAAAGTTAATTTAATTTGGAATAGGGCGAATTTGATTTAGAACAAACTGACTTAAATTTGAAAGGAGTAAATTTGAGTTTCAAATAATTTAATTTGTAAACATCTGAATTTAGGTTAATAAGTAGTGAATTTGATTTGCAAAGGAGCAAATTTCATTTTCAATACGTTGGTTTTGATAAGCGAAAGATTGGATTAGAGTGAATTTAATTTGTAATTTTACGAATTTGGTTCGATGCAAAGTAAATTAAATTTGTAAATAGGTAAATATAAAAAAGTGAATGTATGTTTTACAAAATTTCTAATTATGTTGCAAAAAAGGTAATCGTAATTTGTAAACGAGTTAATGTGGTTAATGGTGTGAATTTAATTTTCAAAAAAGTGAATTTGATTAGTAAAAAGATAAATTAAATGTAAAAACAATTTCAATACTATATTTCTATATTCCATATATTAAGAGTTCCATTCTTTTACACATAATTTATTGCTGGAAAAATTTGTATGTTGTGGAATAAATTTCATTATTGCAGCTATTACTGAATATGACATCAGCTGATCTAGAAATGTTTTCTGATTATTTGAATTATTGCAAGTGGTCCAAACGTTCCATTATACCTCTTTTTCATTAATATTTTTCCTTTGTTTCATCACGGCTTGCACAATTTTGATTTTTCTGTAAAAGTATTTCCACCATCAGTCATTCTTAGTTGCTACTAACTAATTAACATGATTTGGAGTTTTTAAATATGATATAGATGTAAAAACACTTGATTTGTAAAAATAGTGAATTTATTTTACAAAATGGTGAATTTGATTGCAAAAAAAAATTGAGAATTTTTTATTAGGGAGCAATGATAATGTGTACTTATTGAGATATCGTAAGATGCGGTCTGGTGTGATGTAGGTTTCAGAAAAACATTTTCTTTATAGTGCCAACGTTTCGATAATGTGTACGTTTGGTTTTTCCTATATCATGGAAACAGGTAAGGTAGAATGTAAAAAGGTTTTTCTAAAAAATTATTTTCTTCCAAAAGGAAATCAACATTCTATAAAACGTTTTTGTATCGTAAGTTTTTGATAGTTGGCTTGTATGTTTGTCGCAGTCAAACGTATTCAGAAAAATAAAGAAGTCGCGCATGTTATTACCGGCTTTAGAAAGAATTTAGATGAGAGTGGTTCTGAAATATTTAAGACGGCATCTAGAAGGTTTTACGACTTCACCTGATGATATGCACAATGGAGGAAACAAAGAATTCGGATCGACTAGACGGAAGGCGGCACCTGCAGCGACTGCTAGGCGTTTCAAGGGGAGACCTACAACAATAAAAAATGTGTCGTACTGGCAAATAGGTTGTGCAAATGGAGTGAAGGGAAGCGGAGAATATGAGTTGTAATATCCTCAAGAGACTAGGAGAAGCGGAGAGTACACCCCCTAAGGTACTTGGGCACAATTCTGTCTTTCTCCCCCCCTCCCGCCTTTCCAACTTCATCAATATTGACAATACGCCATTTCCCACACGACAGTTCGAACCCACTTTAAACTTTGTCCCCCTCTTCTTGTGTTGTTCTCTATTTCCCGCTCTACAGATAAATGGTTCCTTAATCCAAAACTTGAGTCGACCTATTGCCGATCCCTCCGACACATTTATGACTACCGCGTATGTGTGTGTGTGTGTGTATACATATATATATATATATATATATATATATATATATAATGAGAAAAAGAAAAGGCCGACGTTGCACGTTGCCTATATTTCATAGTTTTTTACCCTCCCTTCCAATAACGCAGCCTCCCTCTCGTGCGAAGTAGGAATATGATAAATTGTCTATATTAAACTCTTGACTTTTTATTTTCGCCGCCCTTGCAAGCAATAAGCAGTATAATTCCACATCTGCATACCATGTATCAGCCGAGAAAGGCGTGTCGAGACATTCCATTTTTAAGATCATCGAACATACATTCAATTGTGGGGTGGAAGACACCAAAAGATGTAGAAGTGGCACTAACGATTGATCTGTTAATTACGTCTTCTTTTTTTTTCAATTTCTCAAGTTTGTTTATATATAGACCTATCAGTAAAAATCATACCATGATCCAACATGATCTAATTGGAACTGGGCAAATTGTATTAAAAAGTTTCTATTTTCGAAACTCTGATTCTCAGGTGTATTCATGATACTTAACTTTTCAGGGTTTTGATTATCGATTTACATAAATTGTATGTCTATCTGCACATTCATACTCGCATGTACAGAGTTGACCCTGTCATTTCTCGCAGTCCACGGACAATCCCAGATTTTGTAATTTACAATGAGCAAAGGCAGGCCTCAGAATCAAATATCCCAGCTGTTGGCAGTGTCAGAGCTCTGTCCTATAGACCAGCTAACAAGATTGGGCTCTAGAGACTCAACAGTTTGATGGTGGACTACACTTGATATTCTTTCATCCCTCCCCACACATATTAATAACTAATCTTGATAGTCGATGGGCTATTCAATATTCTGCCAACGTCGCTCTCATAGTACACATCATTGCTAATAAATACTTTCACTTTCAACGCACACTAGGAGACACGAAACGAGTTCTGTATAAAGTATTGTATACGAGAGAACAACCCTGTCCACTCCAATAATTGCAGCAGTGGGCCCATATACTCCCTGCCGTGCTCAAGATCAATTCTCATATCAAGTGGAGAATGCCGAGCGCCCTCTGTCTGATTCCCTTCCATTAACTGACACACCAAGAAAACTTGCTTTAGCCGAAAAGTAAGTGTCTGTATTTAACCTTTCATAGTATATCGTTAATCGAGTGATGATGGCCCATCATCTACGAGTCAATTCCTCTATCAGTGCTCTTGATGCCTTTTTGCCCATCCAACAGATTCTGCCACTTTCGTTTTATCCTGTTTTTTTTTATTTCATTTTTCCCGTCAGAGGGCCGGATAGCGGTGGTGGAGTCCGTAGGTTAGGTCATCCGGGCTTTAGACATCTGTTCCTTCTTTTCGTTTAGCGTACCCAAACAACAACCACCGTTTTCCCGAGCCGCTTCAGTTTTCCCGGTTACTTCAACCTTTCACAATTTTATTCCATAAAGTCCCCAGAATCTCATAAAATGTTAATACTACTTTAAAATTGATTATATCAATTGACCAAGGGTTTTTAAACATTTTTTATTTAATGAAATCTGAAGCAGTTGCCAAAATTCTTGCCTAAATTTGAAGTAAGATTAGCAAAGGGTCAAGAAGTTGTACGTGTACCTAATTTTCCAAAGTTAACACCAATGTAATTTTAACATTTACTTGCTTAAAATGTAACTTTTCTGTTACAAACTATTTGAAAAATATAGTTATTATGATTTTAGATGAAAGTAATACAAACTAATATAATCAGATTTTTGGTGCAAAATTGAAAACAAGAAAATGCTTCAAAAATTAAATTAAATGTTCATAATATCCACTTTTTAAGAATGAAATTTATTTTAGACAATTTAATTTTTAAAATCGTTTATTTTTTCCTACAAGTACAAAATAGCTATTTATTATTCAATCATTAGGGCCAAGTGTGCACTCTGTAGGCTAAAGCTACTTTATTTAGTACTTCCTTCACAAACATAAGCTCAGTTTATTTTACCATTCATTTCTATACTAGATAAACATATCTTTGAAGATAGAAGACATCCTTTATTGATAAATATGTAAATAATTAACAAACAAATAATTGATATAATTATTTTAGTATGGATAGAAAATCTGTCTGCCGGAGGTGGTTCAATCAAAATTAAAACAACTTATACGGTACATGTTTTAAATATGTGGCTTAATTGAAGCGAAAACTTAAATTTAATATATTTACTGAAGTAATAGAAAAAAGGTCTCACATACACTTCTTCGTATCAATCAAGAAGGAGGCTCACTAATGGTTTAATCTACCGGTGTTCATTCACGCGAATGGTTGATCAAGTCGCTTCGTTGATCGCGGACGGTGGTTTGTTTGGGGGCCGAGTGGATTTGAGGGGAGTATTGCTTATCCCAGGTGGATCGGGAATTGGGACCGGCCGGGTCGTCGGGGAGGTCAATTTGTGAAAATAGGAGAGTAGAAGAAAAGACACCTGGCAGAATGGGCAGCCACTCAAAGTGGTCCGACGGCCGGAGGGGGCAAATTTGGAAGGCCGGAGAAGGCAATAAAAGATGTGTTTATCAGAGTGGATGGGGTGAATTGCACCCGGTGGTCAAGGGCGACCATTAGCTCAGACCTATAAAACCTTACTACCGACCTTTCATTGCTTCTTGATTGATTTCCCCGGTCTTGCTTGGTAATAGTAACCCTCTAAGGGGCTTTTCTTTACTTCCCTCCTGTCCAAACTCGTATCAGTAAAACTAGTACTTCCAATAAGGAATGCAATAATTTGTTTAAAAGAAAAGTGGAGAACAACACTGCATTAAGCAGATAATAATTTACTTCGAGCATGATTATATATGATATTGAGCATCATATATAAGCAGGGTGTCAACCTGTAAGTGTTTCGCCAGTTTTCTCAAAAACTGCTCAACATAAAAAAAATTGAATAATTAATTTTGTTATACATTGTACTTACGTCCATGTAACGTAGCGTTAGAGCAACAAAGCGATCGAAGGATGTGGGCACGAGTCATTCTCAAATTTCTATGGATAATTTGGTCTGCTATAAAAATTAAAAATGAAAATAATTAAATAATTAAAATTGAATACCAATAATTTGTGTAGTTTGCAAAGTTTTCGGCAACTAGCAAGTTGACAACCTGTATAAATAATGCTTATCTTACATATTTCAATCAAGATTATCATCTATGATTCCACAGGGGGTAACTATACATGTTTATAAAAAATGTAACTATAATAGTTTATAAAAAAAATAAAAAACATAACAAAATAGATACATAGAAATAAGATGTGTAGTTTGTGATAAAATAAGAGGTGAACTAATAAACTCACGTCATAAATAAATGATGTTTTACTGATAAATTCTAATCACATTTATTTATCTACAATTACGTAGAATTTAACTTCAATGTAACTCTTTCTATTTTTTAATGAATAAAACTCTGTTTTCACCTTTTCTAACTTAAAGTAATTCTTCTGCAAATTTAATTATACCTGTTGCAAACAAAATTCACCATTTTGAAAATTCAAAATTCACCCTATGAATCAAATTCACCCTTTTGCAAATTTATTTTATTTCGTTGCAAACAAAGTAACCCTTTTGCAAATCAAATTCTCTTCTTTGCCGAGTAAATCCACCTTGTTGCAAATCAATTTCACTCTTTTGCGGATCACATTTAGCTCTTTGTCAATTAAATTCACCTTGTTGCAAACCAAATTCACCATTCTGCAAATTAATTTCACCCTTTGGCAACACAAGTTCACCATGAACAGCGCAAATACTAGGTTTATTCATAATTTGCATAGTAAAAAAGGTTTGGTTGTACCAAGATAACATACGGCTGAAAATCCAAAAACGTTTTTAAAAAATATTACTTTCTCTCCTTTAACATCAAATATTTCCACCACTAACACCTCTGTTTGGAAACGATTTCTCGTTAAATCCTGAGGGATTCTTTCCACTTTATCAAAACAGCCGTTTTCAACTCTTCTGGGGTGTCAGGACCTGGGATTCGCCGCTGTACTCGTCGATTAAGTTGGTCCAAAAGATGTCCGAATGGGTTCAAATCTGGACTTTCAGCTGGCCATACCGAGCACTAAATCTAACCTCATTCAGGTATAATAAGTGCTCTATGGGGCCACCATTGTGGGAGGGGGCAAATGGGCATTACATATTCTTTGATTATGTCTTGTAAGTACCGCCGTAAAGCTAGAGACCCTTGTCCAACAAACCAGTTTGGTGCGAGCGACCAAGGAAATGCCACCATGGAACATCAACGACCCTTCATGGAATGCCACCTGAGTGAGGAACCGTACAGCTTGGGATGTACTTTTTCCCTGAGCCTCTCCATATGAAGTACGTCCATCTGCATATATGAGCCCAACTCTCACCGTATCTGTAAAGAGAACTCCTTCCCTATATCCCAATGTCTAATTCATATGTTCCCATACGAATTGAAGCCTGGCCATTTTCTGAGAAGAGATCTACAAGCTGGTTGCTGAGCCCGATGTTATTTCCATTAAGCCTTCTTCTTACAGTACTGGAGGAAATAGAAAAATTTCCGACTTGCCTTATCAGACTTTTTATCTCATTTTATTAATCCATCGTGACTCTCGTCCGTAGACCTACGTCGGCCAGTCCTAGCCTTCTAGGGTGGCCTTCTGTTGTTCTGCAGCTCGAAGAACCCTTTCTACCGTAGTGATTTACACTCTCATCCATCTCCTAGCGATCATTGGGCGTAACAGAATGTAAGGTTACAATACTTCTTTTTGTGCACATTGGAGTAATTAGTACAAAATTAAACAAAGCATTAATTACTGTTTATTTTGACTACGATAGCTCTTCATTTAATGTAACTAATGTGGAATAATGGATTTAATTTTAAACTAAACAAATTGAATAGTGCGTTAGATTTGTCCATTAGTGTATTATCGTATAGTAGTGAAAATTGCGATCTCTCAAAAAGCGTTTCATATTAAAAAACATTTAAGAAAAAAGCTCATATCTGGTAAGAAAACGGTTGTTACCGCCTTCAAAGTATATTGAAAGTAAATTTTGGAAGCTATGGAATAGTTCTGTATGTACTACAATATCGATAGCAATAAGATAATTTTATATGAGCAAGGTGTCGATTTTTTGATAATATTTATTTATAAAATAAACACAAAAAGAAAACAGAAGCGTTGAGTTTCGTGATGTCAAGACTTGGCAATGTAAATAAAACAGTGTTTATGAAATTTGGCTTAATTGTGTCGACGAAAAGCATCAAAAAAACAAATTTGGAAAACCTAGCGGCAAGAAAAGGAGAAATGTGATGGAAGGATCCACCTTTACATCCCCGTTTTACAACACTAAAAGCCTCGCAACATAAAACTGTGAACTATTTATATGTTAAAAACATGCTAAGGGCGCGCTCTGGGGCGAGTAATAAACATACGAATACACGTCTTGAATTTCTACCCTGAGAAAACATTTCTTCTCTTCTGAATGGCTTTGGCCCAGGTTGGGGAAATAATTAAAAGGTAATTACTTTAAACCGGAAAAAAAGAATATGTTTTAAAAAATCGTTTATTGAGATTCTTTTTGGGTTTCATAATTTGCAAAATTTCAGCTCATGACTGTTTTTTTCAAGCTGATATTTTAAACTACCACAAATCTAATTAAATAGCCTAATTAATAAGCAGTACGTATTACAAAACCTATTAACCGGTAAAAAAAGATATAATTAAAAAATATATCCTTAAAATCAAATCAGTCAAATAAGATCTAGGATTAAATTGTTTTGGGCCTATTGAAATGTTTATTTTTATGTGGCAAATGACCATGGCATTGAGAGAAATGTTGTCGACACCTGTACCACCCTTTGCCTTCATACAGCTGCCAAGTCGAGCCGATGACCGGACAGGTGCTAGGACGAGAACGAAAAAAGAAAGTTACCGAAAGAAGTATGTTACACGTCATTTTTAAAGACTAGATGAATAATTCAAAAATGAAGGAAAAGACGGAGATAAAAATGAACTAATCTGAGTGATTTATCTGATATTATATCTCGATCTTTGTACAAATTTGGATGGAGAGAGAAAGAGAGTGAATATGAGAGAGAGAGAGAGAGAGAGAGAGAGAGAGAGAGAGAGAGAGAGAGA
>CM077100.1:15581617-15602706 GCA_039619505.1 Cimex hemipterus
CGCAGCTACGCCAACATCATTAATCAAATTCAATACAGATAACATACGATACATTGTATAAATTCCATATTCTATATGTATTTTCTAAATGTAAATTATGTTTGTAAATCCCAGGCCCTGAAGATGATCTCAATAAAAGATCGAAACGTTGGCACGATAAAGAAAATGTTTTTCTGATACCTACATCACACCAGACCGCATCTCACGATATTTGAATAATTATTGTATTTAATGACTATTTAGAGATCGCGAGATGGGGAGACCAGACCGCATCTCGCGATCTCTAAATAATCATTAAAAATAATGATAATCTGTTCAATTTCGCCCTTTCTCAAACCAACGGTCTGGTCTCCGCATACTACGATCTTTAAATAATCATTAATTAATGATCACTATTACCACACATTATTTTTAAACTAGAAAGTTTAAATTATCAGTAACACTCTATAAAGGAAACAGCAAGTTATTAGTATTGTTTTGGTTTTAAATCTTGGTACCTAGTTATCATAAAAAAATAAATATATATTAGCATTTTAGTTTTTGAGTGTTTTGTTGAGTTTTAAGTTAATTTGTTACATTTTCTAAATTGTAAACTGTTTGGTTGTGCACGTAGGGTATAGATTGGATCAACCTCTTAATGGTGAGAAGGGATAAACACTGGGGGTCCGATAGTGGAGTATTAAGAAGGTTTTATTTGTCCAGCAACCGGCTATTGAAGGTACCCGGTGAAATACCCTCGAGCCCTCACCGCCATCCGATATTGGAACTTATGTTCAATATCCCAGGCCCACTTTTTTTTCTTTTTTTATTATAAAACCGAAAAATACGAGTGGAGGGAGGAGAAGAGACAGAAATAGGAGCTAATGAAAAGTGATAGAGTTTGGTGTGGGGGGGGGCAGCTTCACTTTTATAGCGGAAGCCCTCCGCTTCGATTACTATATATTAGGAAATATAGTTGGGGTGGGCCCTAACGGCTCTCTCTATTCCAACGCCAGATCAAAACCTAATATTATATTTTACTCCTCCCCGCTTCCACACAACGGACGCACGCACACTCGCACACATACAACAAATAACCAGTCAACAGCTCTTACCTCTTCCCGCAATAAGCACTAACAGGACTTGACCCCACAAAGCTGGCCACCGCATTCCGCTCAGTATGACAGTCGCCCGACATACATATAACCGTAATTACATATACAATTTACTTATCCAAAGATCACATCAAATAGCCGGATGGGAACGGCGCTCTTGGAACAGTAAATCAGAAATTTAATGAACGTCGCGGGCATTAAACCGAATGTCATATTTATCTCGGTTTGATAAATTTACAGCCGATCCTGTCGTCGCCCGACTTGTATTCTGAGTTCTTTATTGGAGGCTTAACCGAAAAGAGACCCTTTCACCGATTTGGGACAGGGATTCATTTTTGTGGTCATGAGCTCAAAAATACAATCGTTTTTTTTTTGTTTTTGTTTTTCAGACAAACAATACATTTGCATATCGATACAAAAAACTTAAAAATAAAAATAAATAATATAGCTTCCAAGACAGTGAAATTAATTGTTAAGAAAAAGTTATTTTCTAAACCTTTGCTGAAAATATTTAAACCTAGTTTGTCTTTTATGTTATATGGTTCCACTTATCTGCCTGCTTATTTACTCACCGTGATATTATTTATTAAATTATTTATTTAATTATATGTTAAATTATTATTAAATTATTGATTAAATTGTTAATATTACTGTCTACATATGTTTATATTTATTTACTTACCAAATTAGTAAATGTCAGACTATGTATTATTCATTCAAGTCTATTCAATGATTTTAACTTACTAGTAATTATTTATTACCTTCCTTATTTATGAAATTAGCTATTAAAGAAATGTGTTGCTATCAAACTTACCAATGGTACATATGTGGTCAATGATTTATGTTGTAAAATTTATAATATATGTAATAATTTGTTCTTTCTAGTTTTCTCTAATTATTAATTTTTTCTGCACGGGGTTTTTGGAATAATTTTCACCACTGTTCTAATTTCTCTTGGCCAAATCAACAAATATTGTAAATACACTTAAGCCCTCTGCCACAAAGTTGTATAATGTCCTAAACATTTTCCCTTGTAGTCGCTTTGTACAAAATGTATGCATAAGTATCTAATCAATCAATCAATCACTTATCTGGCTTAAAATTGGGACATCTAAACTAAATAATAATTCGTTATATAATGGATGTAATTAAAGAGCATTGATCATTTCAGGCGTTTGACCAACGATCAAACAGTTGGTCTGCAGTGCACCAAAATCATCCACAACATAGCACATACTGATTTTTTCATATATGTATTGATGGCAAAAAATAACCCAATGCATACTAAAATCCATGCTAAAATTTAGAAATAACGAAAAAATAATCTGGCTAGAAAACGGAGTGTATTTTCTTTCAAACGGGGCTTATACTTGATTTTTAAAGCCTTTGGCATAGACAAGAGTCCGTACGAGCTTTTTAAAGCCTACCTTGTAAATTCTAGACTTGCTCAACCACGAATACAACATAGTCGACTAATAATTATCGACTCTAGAAGGACCACTTATGTAAAGAATTATAAGCTGTTGGTTTTATTAATTATAATTTTAAAAAATATTTTAGGGGCTTTTTTGAATCGGGTTTATTTTTCATTATTTCAAAAGGATAATAAATTTGATTTGAGGTTGAGAGCCCATATGAAATAAAAGTCCTGTTTTTCAAAGGGAAAATCATGAGTTCTATGTCCAATGCAATATTCACCGAAACTACAAACTCAAGAAGCTTTCTATATAAAAACAACAACGCATCCAATCTATTCAAATGTTCCATGAAAGCCCATTCGGTATTTAGTGAACGTTCAGAAAGTGTCGGACCTCCATGTTGTCCTCTAATGCGATTGATTATTTAATTACTAACAGATGGGATCTTGTTTTAATGCGGCGGGACCACTTTCCCGATTAAAAAAGGCACTCGATAAACCTTCAGAACGACACGGTTTAGCGTGTCTCATTTGTCTCACTGCCCCTCCACACATCAAACTGGAAAATCAGATCAGAAAAAACGTATTTTGCTCGGGGTGGGGCTTAAAAGGATTCAGCGTTCAGCCGGTACTTTTACGAGGTGCTGGATGCTTTTACAGACCGGCAACACGTAACTGATGTGCAGAAGAGTGTCCGCATTGGGCAGGGGCACCGACTTCATCCATGAACTATTAATTTTATTTTCCGTTGTAATACCAAATCACACGGGTTGAATGTTGAAAGAATTTTGTAATGAGCAATGCTTTTTGAGCGAAATGCTAAGGTTTTAAACCCTCTATAGCAAATTCAAAATTTTTAAGGAAACCATCACCGTGAACAAAATTTGTTTAATAAGGTGATGAAAAATATTCGCAGGGAAAATTTTAAGAAATGCTTACATAAAATTTGTTTTTCTCAAAGATTCTGAGCCAAAAGTTGTGACTCGCTAACACAAAACAGTTTTACTCATAAGCCCTATTTAAACTATAGTATTTACTCTTGATTTTGTAATAATTAAGATTTTAATTTCAATTCATTTTAATATTGAATTAATTGAGATTTTAAAAATGTAACTTCTTAAGAGTTTTCTTTTTGTTTCATAACGGATGTACACACGTATGTACACGCTCAAAACGACAGACAAGAATATCATATCTACACGGAAAACAAACACATTGAGCCCTGATGATGATCTCAATAAACATCGAAACGTTGGCACGATAAAGAAAATGCTTTCCTAAAACCTACGTCACACCAGACCGCATCTCACGATCTCAGAATACTCATTGACTAACGATCACTAAACACCACACATTTACACACACGTGTATGTACACATTTTACACTTCCAAGTTCCTCCATATGACCCTAATTCTGATAATTGTTGTCTTGGAATATTTTCGTCTCGTTTACAACTCGTTGAGGAAGCTCGAGACCTCTTCTTAGGAATAAGGGAACAAAACATAAATATGCGTTTCAGCAAATAAACAAAGAGAATAAGATTGAAGAGAAGTGGCAGAAGTCTCCTAAATCGTTTTAAACAATTAATTATTTTGTTTGTAGCCTATACATATTATTACGTATAAAAAAGTCTCACCTCTTCTGCGGAACGTAGTAGTGGACAACCTCATATGCAAACTAAATGAAAGTGGAATCTATGCCCAAGGCAATGCAGACAACATCGACATACAAATCAGGGGAAAATTCGACTCAACATTAAAAAAGCTCACCCAAAAAGCACTAAACTTCGTGGAACAATGGTGTTCAAAACGGGGACTTTGAGCAAACCCCTCAAAAACCACCCTAATCGTCTTCACCAAAAAAAGAAAAATGGAAATACAAGGATTACGTTTCTATAACGAAATGTTGCCCTTAAAAATGAGGTGAAATACCTAGGAATAACTTTGACAAGAAACTAACCGGGAACCCTCATCTGCAACATACAATAGCAAAAAACAAAATATCGCTAATAACCACAAGAAGAGCTGTAATAAGACCCAGAATAACCTATGGATCATTAATCTGGTGGAACAAGGTCAACAAAAAGTAGCTACCCAATCATTAGGCAGCTTTCAAAGACTAGCAAACCTATGTATCACAGGGGCGATGAAAACAACCCCTATAAATGCACTAGAAACCTGGCTAAACCTACCTCCACTAGAAATATTCACACAGGGAGAGGCTAGGAAAAGCTCATTCAGGCTCAAAAAACAATTAAATTGGAAAGGAACCAAACAATTCGGGCACACAACCATAATTAACAAAATCAGACACCCATGATTAGAAATGGGGACTGATTACATGGTCCCGGAAACAATCTTCACAACCTCCTACAAAATCTCAACAGACTACGAAGGAGAGGAAGAACACAGGAGAACATCGGATACAATGATATGATATACGGATGACTCCAAAACAAATGAAGAAACCGGATCAGGTGTTTTCTGCACAAGCCCAAAATATGAGCAATCAAACTCATTAGGGAAGTACACCTCGGTCCGTCAATCAGAAATGCATGCTATCAATGCTTGTGCCCTGGAAAATCTTAAAAGAGGTTATACTGATAAAAAAAATCCCCATAAGATCAGACAGCCAAGCAGCTATTAAAGCACTGGCATGTACAAGGATTACATCAAAATTAGTCAGTGAATGCTTCCAAAATCTCCAAAACCTGGGGAAACACAACAAGGTAACGGTATCCTGGGTGCCAGGGCACAGGGGAATTTTGGGTAATGAAGAAGCAGACAGACTGGCCAGAGGAGGATCCGCAAGACCATACATAGGCCCCGAGCCTATCCTTGGGATATCGAAAACAAACATACAATCCTCCAACGCAGAATGAATCCAAATAAAACAAAGAGAAAAATGGATAAACTTTAGCAGTGCTAGACACAGTAAACTCATGATAAAACAACCCTCACCAAAACTGGCAAAAACACTGCTACAATTGGAGAGGGCAAATCTCCGAGGAGTGGTAGGACTACTAACCGGCCACTGGTATCTGAGAAAACATCTACATAACATGGGCATATATAATAGTGATCCCATTTGCAGACTATGTAATGAGGAGGAGGAAACAGCCACTCATATCATCTTCGAATGCGTAGCAACGGCTCAATGGAGGTTCAATCTGACGTATAAAAGCGACTCAGAGAACCACATTGAAGCAATAACAGTCAAAGACTTGATACTTCTGAGAAAAAGGATCGAGTCCATTGACTAACCCAAGGAACTAGGAATGTACAATAAGCCAGAAGGCTGCAGTGCCTGGGGCACACAAACCCCACTTCCTAGTACCCTTGCCACCATACCATACCATACCATACGTATAAAAGCGTTATCACAAGTTGTTTCGTACTGTCTCAGGACTAATTAATGCCAGTGTTACGCCTGGAGGACATAATACATGAGATAACAGTGAGGAACGGGATTGTGTAGTGAGGGCTCGAGCAGTAAGTATGGTTAGGATGGATCGAGAAGTTAGTGGGAAACTGTTAGAATTGGGAATAGATCAGTTCGTTGACAAAGAACGTTGAGGGGTTGTGTATAGTGAGGTTAGTGGCGTAGTAAGGTTAATCTGACTAATTTTGATTGGAAGGGTCGGATGGGCTGGGTGGTAGTTGGTTTGGCAGAAGCACACAGTTCCACTCCGTGTAACCAAAGTGGTCGCATTAATGTCTTTTATAAGGTTAGTTTAGAGTTGACGGGCAAGACGGATTTCATAGGTGTCCATTTCTCCCGTTAAATGATTGTCTCATATGTGCGGATTATATGACTGTCTGTCCTCTAGGTAGAGTCCTAAGTATATGACATGAAGGAATGTCGGTATCTCTTTGTTTACTCTCAAGCTCCTCTTTTTTTCTTCAGTGATACGAATTTCCCATTTTCCCGACTTGCACTTAACCTTTCTTCTATCGTGTTCAAAACTCTACATTCAGTTTCCCGTGAAGATGTCATTTCTTTAATATAGAGTAGGCGTTCCTCGATCGTTTCCGAATATCTTGATCTGCATATCCCGTTGGTTTAGTCAGATGTGTTTCCGATTTTATTACCTTCAAACTAACTGTTATATTTCCAGACGTTTCTAGATTTTATGCAGTTCGCGAGAAATGCACACCTTAAGAGCATTCATGACAGTTCATCGAAGTCCCAATGGCTATGCCAACGACACAGTAGGATCCATGTACAACCTTGACCTTATGGTCCTACCTGACGTTGCTCAGGCTCATGATCACATAAGTAACAATGGTGACCGAAAAGAGACCAAAGAAAATCATGGAAACTTCAAAAAAATTCAACGAATGCCATGGCTGAGCTCTTAAAACATCGCCAACAGCTAGAACTGAATGTATCTAAAATAAAATAAAAAGCATCAAATCAATGTTAAAATCAATCTATTTTCCCAGTAGTTTCTAGTCTAACACAATACTAAAACCAATATAAAAAGAATAAGAAAAGACGGTAAATAATCAATAATTGCATGAGTTTTGCCCGAGGAAGGTTGAACTTCGCATGTACAATATGCACTACAATACACGCAATTTAGTATTATTTGAATTTTAGCATCAGACGTTAATGTGTTTTTCTAATTCGCCTCTAAAAAATCGAGGCTTGCCCTTGACTTATTTATAATATTAAATAGCACACTTTAAACAATATAAACATTACTTGTTGGCCTTTGACTCAATTTTCTTGTCGCATTCATTATTGTAATTCATATTTTTATCCTCAATTTTCGTTTCAAATAACCAGGAATGAATTCTTTTCATTATGTTTATTATCATGATTTTTCAGATATTGTAACAACATGCAATCTGAAAATATTGTTCTTCAAAAAATTTAAATGAACTCACAACCAAACTTAGGTTTATTCAGAATTGAAAACTATTTTAAAGCACGGTGATTGTACAATTGCCAAAATACAGGGGCAGTTTGATTGCTTTTTTACAATTTAATAAATATTTTTCTGTTAAAAGTAGAGAAAGAGTGTTCAGAAAGATTAGTACATATTAGGCAGTTTATTGAGAGTAAATGAGCCGTCAGATGCCGTATGTTTATCTGGAATCACTTTTATCTTAGTGTTTTCATTTAGAGATTAAGCCGAGATGGCTCGTGTACATGTCTGGGAGCACTCGGAGTTGGACAGTCGGTCGAGTAGCTAACACGTGTTGCTAGGGGAGATTACGTTTGTATCGAAAGGGAGGACCCGGGGGAAGAAATAAGAAGTAGAAGAGCGGGGAAAGAGCGGCCAATTAAACAAGAACAGTTTGGGATTCAATTACTTGCGGTATTGGGGAGAGGAGTGTAATCAGAGATAAGGCTACGGGGCGATAGACAGTTGTATTGGCTAGGCACCAATATGCCCGGTTATGTGAGGGCCCACCAGACCTATCTTCCCCTTTCCCAGAGGTAATTGGGTCATTTCGTCCAAGAAGCCTCTTTTATAGGCTTTCAGATGGACCCAGACCCCTCCCACTCATATTGGCTGAGACCACTTTTTCCTTACAAACATAGCCAGTTTTTTCGCTAGATCCTATTGTTTGCGTTTCCTATTTTCAGATGAAAGACGTAGGAAGTCAAGTGGAAACATTCTTTGTGATCCACACAAGCTCAATAGCTAATGGTAGTCAAAGATTGTAGCGTAAGAAAAACAAAACAACGATACAACGAAGACATATAACAACATTAAACGTACGTTAGATAGCTTGGTTAATCGTTAAATAGTTCGAAAAAAAAAACACAAGATTTAGGGATGATAGAATTAAATTATAAATAAAATTCAGGATTATAACTGATAAGGCCAAAGTAAAGGAAAATAATTATCGAATACAAGAATCCTGCAACACCGTCTGATAAATGTGGCGCGTAATAAATCCCTTCTCTTCTGGACTTTTCTATGACGCCTAAGGTGACCGGTGGCCGCAATTGAAAGAAATTAATTTATTAATTAATCAGATCTCAGTGACTCAGAATTTGATCCCAAGCTCCCGACTCACTTTAAACACAATTTCCTCGATGGAAGAACAACAACTCAAATTCGCACTTGTATTGCGAGCCCTGAAAAGTGGAGCCTGGGATAAAGTACGATAAGCTGAACACCTACAGTGCTCAGGGGGGAACTCTTCCAGTTCCTGGTGTCCATTGTTAAAAATAACAATTTTCTCTAAAATGCTATAATATTTATTAAAACTGAGAATGTTGATTTGTTCTGAATCGAATCATGTTTTTTCTGTTAATTGATGTGATTATATGTGTGATAGTAGCACGGTAAAATAATCTCTAACTTGGTACACTTTGCTTTAAACACATTTGAGGAAGGTTCATATTCCATATTATCGTTCTTAGATCTTAGCAAGGCATTTGACGTTATCCTCCATCAGCTAGTATTGCAGATTATTCTACTTGGGATGCTTTATTGTAAATTAATTTTTATCTCAAGGATAGGTGGTAAATAATGAATTTTAACAACAAAGTTGCTAATGGTGTACCACAAGGTTCAATACTTCGGGTCACACTATATATCATTTTTACTAATGACATGTATAAATAAAATCCCAGAAATTCGTTTCTTTGCTGAAGGTACAAGTACTCATAAAAGGGGAAAAATCTGGATGTCGAAGGATTAGGAAGAGGGTAGAAGGAAGCATAAATATTGGTTTCAAATATTGTTTAATTTGTGATTAAGATTATTCTTTCCACTCAACTTAACTTCTAGAGAGGCATTAAATCTATTAAATACTGTGGTGTCCGAGCGGTTAGGGTGACCGACTGGTATTTGTAACACTGGCGTTTCGTGGTTCGAATCCAAGTAGATCCAAATACTTTTTAATTGATAATAGAATGAATAATTTATTGCAAAGTGATAAACCAGCGATTTTGTAGCCTTAACTTTTTTTCTTGTTTCTGTCAATATGACCTGTTCACTTCGGGGGAGGGGGCATATACCTTTGTTTCGTATCTTTGATTAAGTTATTACTTTGTTACATGTAATGCCATTATTTACATGGTGTTTTTAGTTAATTTACTCAAAATAAAAATAACAGACTAGCTTAGGAAAAAAATTAACCTGTGCGTGAACACAGATGATTCGGTGAGCTGGGCCCGACTCTTGATTCTAAACTTTATTTACACAAAATACACCAGCCTGAACATACATTTCTTATTTATGACTTTTTACTTTTGCCATTGTACTTTTAGACATTGATGCACAAGCCCATCTCAGACTAAGGCTGTGGAATTTGCGAAGCTACAGTTAGGTCAGAACAAACATTCAGAAATTTCAAAAAATATCGTACAACTAATAATATATAACTGATAAAATCTAAAATTCTATGTTCCCAAACTTCCTAATGGCCTCTAGCATGGGTAAGGAGAATAAAAGAAAATATTATATCTTCTTTGTCCAGGCCGACAGCTACAACGAGAAAGCTTGAAATACTTTTGTTTATAAACGCGTAGTATTTTTGATATTAATCATGTAGAAATTTGTGATGCTTGTAAAAGTTTCTTGCATTACGTACTATTTTTAGAAGACTGTGGTGGCCGAGTGGTTAGGATGACCGATTTACGGTCCAGAAACGGTTCTGGGTTGGAATCCGATCAAAGACCGAGGTTTTGCAATTGATAATGGTATGAAAAACGCTTTGTTAAGTGATTTGGCCTCTCGTCCGTGACACCCAATGGGTCATTAGATGTCAAGCCCTCCTGTGAAACTGGATATCTTCCTTAATTTTCACGTGTTAATGAGATATAATAATTAATTTAGCATAAAATCTAAACAAAAGTGTCTACTTGTTTCATTCTATAATTTGAGTAGGATCCTGGAGTCCCTTTTACCCATACGATTCTAACTTGTTTGCAAATGGCTAGTCCTTAAATTGATTTAAATCCATTAAAAAAAGATGCGGTTTGGTGGAATGGGGTGTCGGTAAAGGAAAATAATTAGATTCTGACCGATCGGTGACTCCCATCTGAATCGTAGCTGTGCGAGGGGCGGAAGGGATGTGATTAGCGGTCAAAGAATTGAATGAGAGCCTAGGCTGCAAAGGGGTATCGGGAAGTGAATTGGACCAGTTGTGGAGTGAGGTAACCATTGTTGGGGGGGAGTCGGTCAGTGTAAACCCTTACAGGGGTTAAACCTAACTTGACTTGAATCTAATAGTGTTCTGCCTCCTCTACCCCTCCCCTTATCAGTTGCCTATAAGGCTTAGCCTTAAGCTACCAATGTAATTACTGTACACAACGCATTTCAAACTGCCAACTCTGGTCAACAAAGCATTGTTATTCCCTCAAAGGATTAAACATTATATCTGCCGTACTGAACTATACCCAAGCTTCCCTCTTCAAGGCTCTTCATTCAGTCCAATAAACAATTGGGAAACATCTTGCCAATTTATAATCCTCACATATCGGTTCTGGAATTTATCCCGAACAACTCATACTTAACAATTTGGAGTTTAGAACGGAATTAAAACTTACTTACATGAGTAACTTTGTTTCTCATTATCATTTTTGAATGGGACAAGTTGAGTACTGAATTTTATAAAGATAATTTGATTAACGTATTAATAATATCACCCTGGGTGTAAAACATTTATCTCTTCTAAAAGACATCGGGATTGTGACATTAGAATAATTCCATTCAGTAATCATAAAGCAAATGAAAATAAGGGGTCACTACAATTGTTCCTTAAAAAAAATCGAAAATTATTTATTATAAATATTATATATAATATTCTTATTATAGGATTACTTGCTTTATAAGAAAGAATAATCTTTAAAACAAGTAATATTTCATAATCTATCGTTTATATAATAACACAAAAAGTAGTTTATAATTGAAAGTTTATAGTTGTTTGGTAATTATATGAAAATAGCAGAAAAAATATACACACCTTATTATGTAGCAGTTCCAAAATTGAAAACTTTCTATGAATTAAAAAAGAATGTTTTCCCAGTGTTAAAAATAAAGGAAATTTTACGGATAAATTAATTATCAAAATATATAAAACATTGCAAAAACAATAATCTAAAATTAAAACTTTTCCATAAAAAATATATGGGACTTGAAAAGAGTAGAGGAACACAGAAACTCAAATTATGAAATCTAATTAAAAATTAATACCTTTAAAATATATGGCAATTCGTTTCGTTTGTCAAAAGAAAAAAGTTGAACAACAAAAACAAATAAAGGAGTATTATAAGTTTATTATAACGAATTAATTTTGAAGTTAAAATTATAAACACCATATTAAATTTCGTTTCAACATCGAAACCGTTTTCTTACAATCAAAAAATGTTAAAACTAACGTAAATATTTTGACTATATTATTTTTTAAAAAATAATGAAACAAAAGTAAATATAATATAGAAATAAAATAATGTAAATATATGAAACTTCGTAAAATTTGAAATTATCTTTTAAAAAACTTTCAAATACTAAGGCCTACAAAAAGGAAATGTTGGATCTGTAAAAGGAATAAAAGGAGTAACAAAGTGAAAAATATTAAAAACTCTATTTTAACAATTAAGTTTCGGGGCGTCGGTGGCCGCGAGGTTTCGTCTTTGACACGGCGCTCATCACTGTAAGGTGAAGGTCCCGGGTTCGAATCCAGCGGCCCTGCATTCGAACCCGACATACTTACAAATGGGTTTTTTCAAAAACACCGGCACCCACTGAGGGTTTATATGACCTCTGCTGTTGCGAACCCTCGTTAAAAAAAAAAGAAAAAAACAATTAAGTTTTATTGTGGAAATGTAACCTATTACACTGCTTGGTTCATTGTTATTTATTAATCGTTGAAGGATAATTAACAGAAAATTGCTTAATTCCCTAACGACACGACTTTTAATTGAAAAAGGTTTTCAACTCGAGTTGTTTTGCCAAACATGAATCAAATGTTTCTTATTGAAGGGCCAAGGCTCGAGCGAGGGGGTACCTTGAAAGTGCAATGTCAGGTGATTATTTACAAAATTCAAAAGAAACGAGCACGCATGTCTTTTCATTTTTTTAATGATTTTAGACACCATCTTCACAGGAACACATATCCTCCTCTGTAAAATCTCAATGATGTCATATTTAAAATAATTTGCTTCAGCTACGATTTTTATATTTCTTTTAAGCTGTTATGAGCATTTGCTCCGTGTGCATCATTATTCACCATTCCAGTATTTATGTATTTATGGTGATGTGTGGATGGAGCGAGGATAGATTTGGGATTGGACTAAGTTAATTCGGAATAAAAGGAGGTGGGTTTTGAAATAAACCAAGCTTTGGCGAAAAGAGGCGTTTACCCTAAAAAAATTTGCTTATCGAATTGCAATAGAGTTTGTAAAGCGTGTTTGGATGAGAGGAACTTTACGATGACGTCATAATTGTGTAGAGGCCTTGGCGGGAAACACTTAGCTGTTCAAAAGCCGTGGCTCTCCGTTTGAGCAAACCCCAAAAGACCTCAATTAATTTGTTCCCCTTGGAAAAACACGTATGCCCAAGAATTGATTTCTTTGAAGGTTTCCCTTTTCCCCTCCGTAATTACTGACATCTCTGATTTTTATCCAACAGTCTTTTCATGATTTACATCCGGTTTTCTCAAGCGGCCCGACCCCGCAGCCGTTCCTTTTTGAACAGAGGTGGCTCTAATTAAATTTCCGTTTGGCTAAAAATACCAGCCAGTCAACACCTCTTTTCAGATCAGACGGCATTTTCCATGTGTGCTTATGTCTTATCGAAAGCTTTTGACTTGACTGTACGAATTTCGTGTGCAACCTCCCAACCCATTCCACTGGAATGAATTTGTAATTGGAAACATCTGAATATTCGCGTATTTAATTACTTCAAATCAACTGGATCCTTCTGAGTCTTATATATAAATTAATTAAGAATAGATAGTACTTTTTGGCCGTTCTTGGATTTTAATTTCTTTCGCATTTCGCTTTAGTCGTCAGTACGTTCGATATGAACACGACATGCAAAACTATAATACAAAGTTTAAAATGTTAATTTTTTTGTATTTTGTAGAAACCATAATGCATACATATAAAACTATATAATTTATTTCTGTACTATTTCAAGGTCATTTAGTTGTTTACACACAAAAAAAAAGATCAAAAAGTTGCCATTGTCTGTCTGTTTACTACTACCTCGTCGACTTCGGTCTACTTGTTAGCGAGCCAGGCTAACTTTGAACAAGAATCAGGTAAACATTTGGCGAGATGTCGATACGCTTTGGCTGAAAAATATCAGCAAGAATTGCCAGGTCAAACCGACAGGTTTTTAAACTATTTTTAACTAAGATGTTCTAAAATTGTGATTCCATATTTTTTGGCAACAATATTACATTGTTAAAAAACATATTTCTATTTATTCAATTTATTATTTCACCATCGTTATTTGAAGAGATTCTCTGACCGAGGTCGAATTTTTCCCCATCACTGCCCAATTAATTTAATGTAAAAACCATGACCAACTGTGAAAAATGTAGAACTTAAAGTCTTTTAAGGTGAGATGTAGATTTAATTTAGTGTCTCAGCCTTCTTAATGCCATTGAAATACTAGCTAATTAACTGCAGTTAGCCCTCCGGTTTCCCATTCCAGTGTGGTATCCTCTAGTATGGCTGAATGAAATCATGAATCAGTAAGTACAAGTTTATAAAGATCGACATAATCCTAAGCAATTTCGACGAACCATAATTATTATATTAAAGTCTTTTTGAGATTGAAATGATATAACATTTAGTAGTAAGATATGTTACACTCATACATACCCATTATTTTTCCCGTCAAATTACCCTTTTATAAGGTCAAATTAACGTTTTTAAACCTCAAATTAATACTTTCTAATTTCCAATTAGCAAGTGTTAACTTCAAGTATGCTCTTTCCTATTTCAAATTAACCATTTCTTTAAAGCGTTAAAATAACTTAGAACATGTTATGATAAATAAGTATTAAAAGTAAAATTCGGGTATATTTACGAATGTTTATTAAGTACGCTGTAATTGGGCTCCGTGAAGACACCATGAAAATGAAGTAAAACTAAATTTTTTATAAAATTAAACATAAAAATAAAGTAGAAATGAAGAAGGTAGGGTGAATACGTCGGTTCACTTTTTGGAAATGACGGCTTCACTCACAGAATTGTATTTACAACGATCCCGATTTCGAGTATGGCTCAGATAAAAAATTTAAAAATCAAATCATAAATTAATTAAGTTCGAAACGCTATAGATACGTATTTATGTGTACGGTCGAAAATACTAGAGGATCTAAAACAATTCTTCCAATTAATTCATTCTTTAGATAGTAGTATACATTTTACATTAGAAATAAACAAAGATGGTTGTTTAAACATTGTCATAACACTGTCCATAATAAATAACCTGATTGAACTATACGTACATAGAAATCTCAGAAAAATTCGATAAAACACAAATAAATTCATTTTATTTTGGACCGATAACGCTGCTTGATTCATTTGGCTCATACGTTCAAATTTTCAGTAACATTTCCTAATTATAAAAAAGAATGATTAACAAATAAAACCTTCGCTAAAAACAATGGATATCAAGGCCGCTAGTAAAAGAATTAAAAAAGTAACTTTAAAAAAGCCGCACTCGGGCCCAACTACCCCACAAAAAATAAATCTTTATGTTTGCCATACATTCGAGAACTATCAGGAAAAAATATGAAAAATTCTTTTTAAAAAAGTTTTACAATAGGGTTTAAGAGGTTAAAGATCACCTCCAAACTTTAATGGCCATCTAAATGAAACAAAACACGATTTACATTTAAATACAACGGTGTTACACAGTTTTATCGATTGGAGGAAACTAGATCGGTTTGAGATATTTGAAATAAAAACAATGTAAAATCAAACATGTGGATAAATGCGTAACTAATATAATAGATCTTGATTTACCTTCCATTTTAGTACGTACATACTATTTGACATAGAAATTAACGACTAATTTAAAATTATATTCTCGCAGTATTTAATTTTTTTTTATTATAATATAGTTTTACCTCTTTAATTTATTTTCTTTGATACTTACTTTCCTTACAGATTTATAGGTTGCCAGATTATGATTACAGGCTGGCATATGATTTTATTTGAACGTAACGTTTATTTTTTTCCCATTTTTTTATTTATTTTCCAATGATAAAAATAGCCATTTGAAAACTAACATTGATGTTATTTCCTATTCCTAAAGTCATGTAGTCGTTTTTTCTTAGTACCCCAAAGATCTAATTTCGAGGGAATAAGACAATTCTTTTCACGTAGGCGTAAAACGCCCAGGGCCGTGAAGGATTCCCGGTTTTATGTTTCAATCTAAGGGGTCATAGAGTCCCTTTTGTCCAGCAAGTCGTAAAACATCGTTACCAAAATTCCACAGGAGCCATCCTCTTTCGCCCTTCTTTCCTTAACAAGGTGCAGAGGTCGACTTTTCATGACAGCACTTAAATCACATACTAAAATTAACAAAAATCCAAACGTTTTGAACAGAACACAGGTAAATTGTTAAGTTTACGTTTTTTCAAAATAAAAGTAGGGACTATAATCAAACCTTCTCTAATTAACTGAACTTTTATTTTGTCTTCATGCCTTCTAAATATATGGATTTATCAGTATTGCTCGCTGAAAAGAGAAAGACAAATCAAAACATGAAGGACCAGGGAGTTTCCATATCTGAACCTAATGATGATTGATGATGGCAAAGATTCTAGGAAGCGACTATTGAATACTCCCAAAGCCCTTCAGCCTTTTCGATTAATGCACTTGCTCTAGTTCCTTAGTTCAGTTCAGTTGACTTGGTCCTCCTTTTCAGATGTAGCTGGTCAAATGAGTTAACGACTGTCATCTGACTTACTAGGACATCTTAGGGCCCTAAGGTGTCTCCATTGAGCGAATGTTTCGCATTGTAAGATAATATGGGTGGCAGTTGCTTTTTTTCATTGCATAACATATAAATAGGTTTTCATTAGACCCATTGTGTAGATGTGGGTCTCAGATGCCAATCACCGCTAAATAGCTTTATGATTCTTTTGAATTTTACCAAGTTTACCTGCAGTAACTTTTGTGAACGTTCTTCAACCATTTAACCGTGAGGTGACTACGTCTAACACCCCGAGAGTTTATCTTTTCTTTTGATATGTGCAGACCCATTCTGTCATGAAGGAGCCTAGATTTGATCTTGTTATCCCAGCTATACTTTCTGGTGCTAAATGTGGCTCTCAGTGGTCAGGTTATGCTTTTACATGAAGGAAGATTTGAATACATTTACAGACTATTTAACAACCTAAGGATTTTGACCGTTTGGCGTGTAGATATTTTTTCAGATGTCATACGACCTAACACTCTCCCAGGTTTTACCCTGTTTATCCGTAGCAGTCATTAGACACATGGCTTTTTCATATTATGACACATATTTTTGGAAGAGTTTTGTTATTCCAATGAGCCTAAATTTGGCCATTGTTCGGCTGTTGTATTTCTCACGATTTCGGAAATTTGGATTCATCCGTCAAATTGGGCACCGAAAATATCGATGTTTTTTCCAGTTTAGATGATGGTAGCTAATCGTCAGTTTATTATGTCTGGCACCGTATAGAGTTCGTTTTGCCTTGTGTGGACCCGTTCTGAGATGTAGGAGTATATGTTTTATCATGTTAGCCTAATTTTGGGTCTTGCAGTTCCTCCTATGGCTAGTTGTGTGTTTGTTCATCATCTAGAATTTCCCTGTGCCCTGGCGCCTGAGATAAGTCGCTATGGTGTGAGCGCTTTTATGACTTCTTGGCTGCCCGATCTTAAGAGGAGTTTTTTTTGCGTGTGTAATATTTAACATAAAATCCTCCGCGAACACTGACAACACAGAATTATAATAAAATGATTTAATATTTTAGAATTACAATGAATTAATTATCAGATTAACTGAACATGATAGTTTTATAGCACGAGGTTTGACATGGATCACCAAGTGAATCTTTGGAACCCTGGAAATTAAAAAAATTATGGGTAATCGAAAGAAGCAACTGTTCGCCGATAAAGGCCATTTCCGCAAGAATTCTGATATTATATGTGAAAAGAGGAATTAACGGGCGTAGAATCTGAGAATCTTCCGTTCCTCACATCCCCGGCATTAAAAGAAGCGTAAATCAATGGAGTAGAAGTCGTTTAGATACATTTACGGAATGAAAAGGAATAAAGGAAAGTATTAGGTATTAAGTCCGTCGGCATTATCGATGATAACTGGCACCTAGAGGCTTAGACCAGGCCGTATAACGCCCTTTCAATATTGGGGTATAAGAAGGCATTTATGAAGATGCAATAAACAGGATTATCTTTGGAGGGAATCGGTCGTCTAGTGGGGTTTTGTTCTCGCCTTATCTCAGAGAGGTAGTAAGAACGTCTTATTGTTCCTCGACATTTTATCAAACCGACAACGCTCTACTTACCGAGCCGAGATAGGCTCAAACCGACCCTTATGCGAAACATAGCTCACCTGCTACTTAATGATTCCGACAATCGTCAGAAGAGTGAGTGGCACGACTGTTTAAAACAAACGCCTGCTGGAAAAGTAGATCAAATTTAATTGAAGTTACAGCATTCAGTTTATCCTAAAAAATTCCTTTAGGCAGGAAGAATTTTCTGTACAAATCTGGATTTTGAACTTAAAAATTATTCTTTTTTAGCTAGTTTTTTAGCAAAATTTACAATTTCTGGAGAATGTAGGGTGGAGAAAGAACAGTAGATTTCTGTAGGTACTATCGGTCTAACTTTTTCCACGATTATTTAAAGATCACGAGATGCGGTCTGTTGTGACACTGGTTAGAAAAACACATTACTTCACTCCAGACCGCATTTCATGAACTTTAAAGACTCAGTAACGAACAGTAATTAAATATTACATATATTTCAATAATCAAGCAGTACGGTAAACAGATGCTTGAACTTAAACTTGAACTTGACCAACTCATGCAACTACAATACTTTCTTCCTTTCATGGAGATTCTCCGAGAGCCAAAATTTTGGTGAAATGCATACAGGCTGTCATAGTAATTATTTTATGGACCTGTGACAAACATATCTTATACAATGGTTGGTTTGCACATTTACTGCTCAAATGGAATTTATTAAAATGTGAGGCCTCAATTGGATTGAGGAAGTTAGCACAAATATCTTTACCACCATCTGCTTCATCAGTTTGTCTACCATGAGGTAAAACATGAATAATTTGGCCTTCATTCAAATTGTATTCATTTTCCAAAAGGCCTAATATTTTTTGAAGGATAACCCTGGCGAACGATGAGAATTAGCGTGTGAGTTTTGTAAAAGATTTCGTCTTTTATTTTTACGTTATGTTATTGTTCAACTGAGTAGGGTTCAAAAGTTATTTTTTTTAGTGCTATTGTTGAAACGTAAAGTTGAACACCAGGCCTGCATAACGCGCCAACTTTTTTAAGTTTTAATAATAATAACAAAGTTTTATTAATTTCTTACCAAGAAAACATTTCTAAATAAATATCAACTAAATAAAAAACATCCATTGCGTGGAGAGTTCTCCGTCAACAAAGTTGCTAACAAATGTATACTATTACATATATGTACAGTAAGATCTAAACCAAATTTAAAATTGATCACATACACTTATCACTGATGTGAGTAAGTGCTTATAGTTTACTTATAAATGAGTAAAAACCGAAAAAATTAAAATAATATACACAAAATCAATTATCATATCATTTCAAAAAAAAAGATAATTGAACTCTTGTTCCAATAACAATCTGTAGGACAACGCATTGTTTTAAGTATTACATAACACACCCCAGTTGTTACCATTTACGTATGAATTTTAGCCGGTATATAGACAAAATAGGACAAATAGTGATAAAATGAACTATCTCGTCGACCTCTCGTAAGCTAAATAAGGGGGAAAAGTTTCGTTTCTGTCTTCTAAAATCAACTTAACATCCTTAAAAGATCACTGTTTGATATAGTTTAAATTGTAATTCAGTTTGGGATAAGTCTTATGATACTGTCTTTGTTTGGATTTTAATTGTACATTTATATTTCATCTGTTTCTAACGTAATAATTTCAGTTCTACATTGAATTTTTTAAGCTCTTACAGAACTACGATTGAAATTTTCTTTGTATAGTAAGTATATCATACTTACACATGGAATTTTTCCTTGTACAAATAAATCTTTGTGAATTGGCGTGTTACATATTTTATTAAAGACGTTTTCATCTGCTATAAAAATATGTCGGTGATTCCACCCCAGGTTCTATGCATATATAAATTCTAGCTCCTGTAGGTTGTTAATACGAGGATGGGCCCGAGAATTGCTCAATAAATCAAAGGGTTGAGCCTGTGGTGTTCTGGGAGCGTTAAGCTGAAATTGAGCGTTACCTGATCATAGCAAGTGGACCCGAGGGATCTTATTTGGAGAGAAAGGGAGGAATCGATAGTGAACTTCCTTTCTATATCCATCAGTATAAGTCTGGCAAAACCCCTATAGGGATTATAAAGAGGAAGGGCTACTGCAGGATTAGTCCATTAGCCAGTGTGTGTGCGTACGCGTTTATATGATCAAGTAATCGTGGGTGCGTGTGTGTGGTCCTCTCTAGCTTAGTCCCTTGGATTGATCCCTCTCTGAACCTTGGGTTAAGGATTACAATATCCAGACAATTATACACTAATCCCATGATGAAATTATTATCTGTCCTCCCATCCACTGGCAGCCGTCACACAGCTTCCGTTTCTTCTCTCTTATTGTCTCTCACTTTTCTCGTTTTAATTAACGGGCTGAATTAAATTTCGCCTTCGTTTTTCGACCCCAATAAACATGAATTTTACTAGGAAACCAACGGCTTTGAGCTCATATTAATAATGGCTTCATTTTTCCCAATTATTGTACCAGGAGTAAAGCAGCCAATCCTACCATAAAGCTTATCTTAAGGCTACTTAAAGAACTGTTGCTTTTTCCGCTTTATTTACTCGTGATTAAAAGCAGAAATAAATATAAAAAAAAGAATAGCATTATTTATTTTATGATTTTTTTTTGCCAACTTCTGAACAACACGAAAGTTTATGCTTTTCAGTAATCCTTTTGATCATTCTATTATTTGCGACAAATTCTTTAATTTAGTTAAACGGAACTATTGCTTTTTCCGCTTTATTTACTCGTGATTAAAAGCCAAAACAAATATAAACACGAATAGCATTATTTTTTATGATTTTTTTGGCCAACTTCTGAACAACAAGAAAGTTCATGTCTTTCAATAATCCTTTTGATCATTCTATTACTTTGCGGCAAAGCGACAAATTCTTTGTCTTATTTAAAACAAGACATGTATAATGCCATAAAATCCTTTAATATACATTGCACGGTGATGACGAAGTCATAGAAATTTGTTATATATGTGTACGATTATGCTCCTCTATTTAGGTAGAGAAATAATGAGTGTTACGTTTATGTGGAATGGAAATATTTTATTTTCATTTTCATGGTATTAATTATGAATTTTATATATATATATATATAT
>CM077100.1:15603106-15652720 GCA_039619505.1 Cimex hemipterus
TCAGCAAAAGATGTGTATATATATATATATATATATATATATGTTTAATTCCACAATAGAAGATTTGTGTAATTTTGAAATCTATTTGTACTGTTACGCCTGATGTGCTTTTGGTTGGGCCTGACTTACTTTACTTAGTTACTTTTCGTATTCTTAATGGTGGTAGGAAACATAACAAAACTTGATTTTGTTTAAACTGGAATGATGATTTCACAACAATTATTCAGCAACTACTTAAAAAATGTCATCATTAGAATTTGTACTTGGTTTATTACCTGTTCTGTGTCTGATGATTATATTTCGTATAATATTGATGCATTCAGAAAGATTTATAAATAAATGTATAGAGTATAGATAAATAGTGGACGATTTTCAAATAATTTAAAGAAATTTTTCATCGGAGAAAAAATCTCTTCAATACAATCGGAATTATTAAAAACCCAAAAGGAAAATTTTAAATTATATTAGTCAGATGAATTTGTGTGGTGTTGTTCTTTGTACTCGGGCCAGTAAGAGATGACAATTAAAATAACAATTAATTACAAGAGGCCGAGAAACGGCTTCTACTGCCGGTTGACGGCAGACAAAGGAGCAAAGAGAAGGAAAGTGTGGAACACGACTTTATATTACTTTCTACATCTGTCACTTCTCGATAATTAAACTTAGGCTATCCAGAAATTGTCAGACATGATATCTGAAAGTAGGGTCGGTTGACATATGCAAGGTGTGAGGATTTCATATAAACGTCAAAAGTTGTGCTGTTGTCGTGTAGATATCGTATCAAGCCGGTGTGATATACCTGAGTTGAGAATAATATATGAATTTGCCCGGTTCCGAGTGATAAGCAGCAATCAGATTCAGCCTTATATCACGCCCCTGGCAAGCTCCAGATGAATCTATTTAATTAGCGTAAAATTTCGTGGGGATCGATTTTATTCAACCCTGCTTTCCCTTCCCTACGATTTCAACTTAAAAGCCCTGTTGTTATTTGTTGTTTCAATTACCTTTTTTTCGGTATAAACTGTTTTGATAAAGTCGTAATAACGACTGCATAGTATGTTGAGACCAGGAGCATTCAGATTCATTTAAATTTAAAAAATTAACAGATAAAACTTTAGGTATCTTAGCTGATCACAGCTGAATCGTGAGTAAGGCTTATGCAAAGTCGAAACGAGTCTGAGGGGCATGGAATTCTGGGAGTGTAGATCAACCCTATAAGGGACCATGTACCAATTCAGTAAAAAATTATACTTTATTATAATCATAAATGTCATTCAATATTTTATTTATTTCCACATTTAAAGTGCAATAGAAAATTATCAATGGTTTAACAAACTCATTGTGGTCAGGTTAGCATTGAAAGAGACAATTTCAGTACCCAGATGCAACACTGAAAAATACGAAAGACGGGAACGATTCTGATAACCCTATTAAACTTGACAGCACTTATTCCATCGTGAACAAATAAATATGGATTATTTTCAGCTAGTCCTTACTCCAAGCTTGGCTCCAAACGGGAAACTGAAGTACGAATCGCCGCGGTCTCTGGGGGGGGGGGGATTAAGTTGCAGTTTTCTCTCTAGATGTCAATAAAATCGGTTTGGATAAACTCTGGTGGAATTTTTGATAACGGGTTAACTAAGAACTTAACTAGATAACGTATGGCGTTAAAGGACGTAGTCATAACAGCGCGCCCTGTGAGAACCCCTAGAATAGCGTGGAAATGTTTGCTTGAGTGATAATTTAAAATAAAGTATTTGGAAGTACCAAAGACGCAAGGGAATAGGAAAGAAGATTTGTACATAAATGAACATATCCTGGCACTGTAGAACTTTTAATCTTGTTGCATCTGTGCGGAAAGAGAATAATATAATTGTCAAACTTAAGGTATGATTAGCAGCTCATTTTAATTTTAAAGAGCTGTCTTAAGCAGGAACGAGACAATTATTAGACCCAGTGATACCTCTGGAAGCGAGAGCTCATTATGTAAAAATCAAAAATGTTCCAAGGTGAAGTTTGCAAAGGAAGGTCCTCCACCTCTTTGGTGAGCCTGATACAGTAGCCCATAAAAAAGCCCAACTAACGCTGTAGTGCCAAGCAGTAAGTAAGTACACGTGCCCCAGGGATACACAAAAGATCAGTACAGACTTCAATTTCCCTTTCTTTTAAACAGGAAGGTATGCTTTACTGCCGGAATATAATGTTATGTTAAGCTCATGAATTTCTGAAGAGATTATGAAACGGTAGTTCGGCATTCATAAAGCACAATACCCTTTTGGCTTATTTTTTTATATTTTTTATTTTTTTTTCATAGTTCCACAGTTCAGTTTCATTTGACTCCATCCTGTTTTGAGACATAGTAGATCATTAACTGTCTGCACTTCATTTTCTCGGGTTAACGCGGGATAAGATGTTACGTCTCAATTGAGAGGTTCCTTCGCATTCGAAGATGTGTGTGGCAGTTTTTGTTTAACTGCAATACTGTTGCCAGATTTGGTGGGTACTTTAACCATGGGTTTTCTATCGAGATTGACCATTTATGTTTTACTTGGATCCATTCTGAAATGCCTTTATTGAGGTCATCTTGGCACTCAAGTTTGTACCTCCGTTGGATGCTACGCATTCTTAGATAATGGTTGTTTCTTCCTTCTCATTGCATAATCCAAAAATGAGTCCTTCTTATTCCGATTATAGACTTTTGGTCTGGTTTCGCATATTCCCCTGGCAAGTTTGTATAGCTGTTAATTACCTTAAATTCCTCCATTCCCTGGCAATTATTATGTTGTCAGATTTTGTTTTTCCAAGTATATGATTCTTGGCTATATTTTCTAACTATATTGCTGGGACTTTGACGTTGATCCATTTAGGGTCACTTGGCTATCAGATCTTAGGTTTTTTAGGTTGTTTATCCTTGGTAAAAATTGTTTACCTCGTAAGTATAATAACATGTACATCAATATGAAAGACCGAGGTTTTCGTGGAGATCGATTGGTCATAATTTGGGCTTGCACACAAAATAACCGTACTCGTCTACCTGCAAACGATATTGTATTCGTTTGTCTTCTGATTTCTTCTTCTAATTTTGCAGTCTGTTAAACTTTGTAGGATGCCGCTAAGTACGTTTTCAGAACATTATGTCTTTAATAATTCCAATGGGTGTTTGATTTTATCTTCTATGGATTTATGCCCAAAATACGTAGTACCCAAAAATGTATTAGTTAGTTAATATACATAGAATGTCGATACAATGAATTGCTTTGATTTTCATTGTAACTTGTAAAGGTCTTTGGGTTTGTTTACCTTTTACACCTCAAGAAAATCCAGTTTATATATATTTAATTTGCTGTTAAGCATTATGAATGGATTTCTATGTTTAACTTTATTTTTTAGGATATTTTACTTCTGCCGTTCTTTTAGGAGGGAAACAAAACAATACATACTTTCCGGCCTGGGCAAAGCAGGAGTCTCGAGTATGAATAGAACCGATCAGTTGACAGACACCTAAGGCAGGAGGAATATTTGAGTAGAGCGAAGGTTAATTTGGCAACAACAGAAACCCCGAGGCGAAAAGAGGTTCGTCGCAGGGGGGCGGGAGAGGAAAAAAACTGTAACTTATTAAAATGTTCAATTCGAGGGATCTTGGGAGATAAAAGGGAATGGGAAATTAAGGCGTATGGTGGAACTCGGTTATGAATAAGTTACTCGGCTAACCCCACATCTCAATTGCAAGGTACCTACTCACTTTCCACCCATATTTCCCGTTCTCAGCGTCACATAAATAATCCTCGTTTCGTATCGAGAGAGAATATTTGAAGAGATTCCACCCGCTTTGCCCATCGAGGGGCCCGTCCTCACAATTGGCGTCTTTGTGACACCGCTTCATCCTCCATTCAAGTCTGTTTTTTTGCTCTCTTTTTTTTAAATATGTTCACCGCAAGTCGACTTTGAGCCCTTCTCCTTTCAGCCTAATTCGACACATCCGTGCTCCTTTTGATTTTAAATATTCTTTTAACCCGAAATGGCTTCGTCCTCAGGAGTGACGCCTCTAATTGTGAACCCGGCTCACGGGGACTCGCGGGGTTCACGGTTCCTTAAGGGTTCCTTTCGCATTCTTGAACAACCTCGGTTAAATAAAAAATTAATGCGGGAAAAATTCGCTGGAAAAGTTCCAAGTGATAATTCAGAAAATATTTTTTTAAGTACATACTTAGGGCGTCAGACTTGAGCATAATTATAAACAAAAGTCTGATAAAGTCCTAAACAAGAAGCAAACGGACAAGTGTCTTTGGTTTTAACATTTATAGAAACAAGATTAACATTTTTAACATTGAACATTTGTAGAGTACTAACTATTTAAAATAAACAAATACTGTTATTTCCACAATCACCCATGTTTGTATTTAATATCAAATTAAATCGAATTTTATAAGTTTTCAGCTGACCACTTGAGTATTTAATGGTTGGTGCAATCGACTTGTATTTGCCACGCTAGCGGTTCTGGCTTCAAATGCTGTGGGACAGTAGTCCATGGAATTTCATGACTGCAAAGCGTTACAGTCACTTAGAAATGGCGAAATTTCCGTCTAGCAGAGAGACTGATTTCACGATAACGCGCCTTCTGTGATACGAATAAGATGGAAGGTCAATTTTTCAATAGATCTTTGAAACCATAGTGGAAAAAAAGTGACCATTGACCATTGACACCAGTCACGATTGACTCTGGAAGAAACTGAAAAAACAATCAATTTGATAGAAGGTGTTCAAGCTAAAAGGCCATCGTACTCATTCCTTCAAATACACACCATACTTACAATGTCACCTCTCAGTCCACTTATTTCTTCCACTGATCCGTTTCGCGACCATGATGATTTTCAATGCCTCGTTTCCCATAATAGATTTTTTAGGTCGCACTGGAAAAAAGAGACCCAATTCATCAGCGACCTAGGATGTAACAAAAAGAAGCCACAGTACACCTATTTTACAAACCGGACTACATCGAAATGTTTCAGGAAATTAGACCGACTTGAGTATTCGGTATAGTGAAGTTGGCTAATTGGGAGTTATTTAGCACTTTGACTGGATGTACGGTTTTCCAAAATCGTTAAGAAGCTGTGTTCACGTAATTTATGCTAGGGCGATTGAAAATTGCATAAAAATGATATTTATTTAATGAACAACGCTAATGTTAATTTGTGGTATAGTTCGCATTATTAATATTAACGTCTTCCGGCAATGGTCTCACCTTTTTGTCGCCCTATATAAAAACACGAAACAAAATCTTGAACCATTTTCAGATTTTCAGAATATCATGAACTCCGAAGGCAGGAAACGTTTCTAGAAGAAAAAAAGAAAGCTTGCTGGTTTTCTTTTGAGTGTAGATCTTTTGAAAAAAAAATGGAATGAGAAGATTAATCATACGTAAGGAAATTGATTTTTAAAACCAAGATTTATCGTCGACTGAGTGACCGTTGAATTTGTATGCTTCCGCTTTTCAACCCGATATCTCGTTTTCGTCAGGTTGTTAATGTCAAAGACATATTGCTTCAACCGCAAAAAGGGGACGCGTCATTTCCTGGGGAAGTTCTACCGAGGATCAACGTGCAAACGTAAAAGAGTGAAAGGAACGAGGGCGGAAGAATAAAAGGGCGAGAGTTTCAATACTGGAAGCAATATTTTTTCAAGGAGGGTTTGCATTTCTCCTCCTAACTAGGGGCACGTCACCGGCGCCCATTCAAAGTCGGTTTTCAATGGCACAGATAATTCGGAGAGGTGTTAAAAAAAGTCCAATTGAATTTAATTGAACAAGACAGGTACGATGGGAAGGGCGCACGGTTAAGAACCTCGCCCGTTGACAACTCTTACTAATGAAATTCCAACAAGATTTCATTTTGAAAATATTATTTGACTGGAATTTTCCCAGTTCGGCCGCTTGCCCTTCCAACACATTTATTCCGGCGTAAGCAACGAAAAATGTTTTTTAACAGAGTGACCTCTTTAAGAGTTTATTTGCCTTTGAAAATATTATTTAATGCTGCACATAGGTTATTAGGCACATACAAAAACAATTAAAGATATATCTTTAACTGTTACTTAACTGTATAGAATAATGTATACGCATATAATATGTACGGAAATGAACAAAAAGATATACACTGGAGGATATGTGATGTTACCCACTAAAGAGGAGTTAGAGAAAGGTGGAGAGTGGAATAAGGAATTAATATCCGTTTTGTTTTCTTTTCCACTATGCTCACTAGTGACTGTGCCCGCCCTGTTCCTCTGCGACCTAAGATCTATTGTAGATTTGACCCAACTGTACATCCATACCACCAACAGTCATTATGGTAGAAAGTAATTTTTGACATACATTAGGTCTCAATTCGTAACTACGTCGGGTGTCGCAGACTAGTTGACATACATTTTTCATACCATTATCACTTAAAATAGCCATGAGCTTTGCTGGGAGTGTTTCTCTAACCTAACACCCCGAACCTATACCAAATACGTGGCAAATACGAGTTGGACACCATAGTCACTTAGCCACCGCGGTCCTCTCTTTAAGGTAGTTACCCGGGTGCTGCTTCGTTTATTATCCTATGAGTTGATGTAACTTTTTAAAAGTAGGTGAATGGTGAGATGTAAGCTTGAGGGTTGACATTCATAACTTTTCATAAAAATTTCATAAAAAGATTTGGATGTGGACTGGTTGAAGAAATAGTTAGACTTTTTTATTTTTTATTGTTGTTATTATTTTTTTATTTAGTTGCTTCCGACATTGCTGGTTATTGGGGTTTCATTTTACCGTTGGAACCTAATTTATTGTGGCATTGAACCAACTCGTATTTAAGGTACTCGAGCATTTTCCGGTGGGACTTCCTGAGCTTATTTCCTTATAAGCTTATGAGTAAATGTCACTTTTCCGATATAAATAAATGGATTGATATATCTGGTTTAAAAAAATCCTTGATTAGGCAATTTCTAGGAAATATCAAGGATGAACGAGGCATCGGTTGAAATCAATAATTATTATACAAAATCATGCGGATGTGGACTGGTGGAAGAAATAGGTTGACTGTGGCTGTTTTCCATCCAACTTTGCTGGTGACTGTGGCCTCGCATATCACAGCCACCGAGTAGATCTGTTGTGAAATTGACGCCACTTTATATCTATTTCCTTGTACGTGCATCATCAGTAAAACAGTTAAACAGTTTCAGGGGAGCCACTTTTCTTATTTTCCTAAGTTTAAATGTGGATGAATGGTATGATGACTCTGCTGAATAATCCCTGATTGACCAATTTCTATGAAATATTTAGGTGGAACGAGGTATCGGCCAAAAATAACCATGCCCGGCAAATATTTAAAAATAGATCGGTAAGAGAAATAAGCGGACTGTGAAGTGGTTTTGAAAGTTTGGTGCATACTCAAATCTACTAAAGAATGAATGAGAATGGACCTGTAGCTTGATCATATATTTCCTATATGTGACCTAAAAGATTTATTGAGGAATCGACGTTTCAACTTCTCCTTACAATGAAAGTGGCGATCCTTAAGGTAGTTGAGTATTTCCAAGGTTCTTCTTCGCTTGAGGGTTATATCCGAATTGACCATTACTCAAGACTGAGTCAGCAGGTTTCGCCTCAGTTTTCTCCGATTGTTTCAGTTGTCTGTGACTAGTAAAGTAAAAGTAAACTAATTCCTGTAATACATAAGGCCTCAACATCCAACTACTCGTTGGGTGTCACGGACGAGAGGCTAAACGACATTACTAAGTGTTTTTCATGATATTATCAGTTGAAAAGCCGTGGGTTCTACGAGGATACAAACCCGTGATTCGCTAGCGGGGAAAATGCGAGGCGGACGCCCTGACCACTCGGGCACCGCGGCCCCTCTCGCCATTAAAGAGACTGTTTTGTGTCCTCCTGTCCTGCCTGCAGAAAAAGAGGTAGCTTTTTCTTTGTTGGTTAATCTGGTTAGTTAATAATCCAGTGTGTAGTCATGTTTTTCTATTTTTCTTTTCTTTCGCCCGTGCTTGAGTTAGAGCCAATTTGTGGATCTGATCCAAAGAGGGTAAAGCTGCTCGTTCTCATCCACCAAGTTTTTAAATTCAAAAGAACACCAAACAAGCAGGATTTAGGCCGGGGAATATTTGTGCATTTGGAAGAATATGGATTTACTAACAACATCGTCCTTTTGAAAAAAAACATACTCAGGGGTGAAAGCTGACCTGGAACAATAAAATAGAAAATCAGGCCTAAAGATAGATAATGAAAATTATCGTTATCATGGCCAAAGAATAAAGGAAGAAGATTTTACTCTCCGAAAAAATCATCAGCTGGTATATGGTAAAATGGATAAAAATTTACCTAAACGATGGAAAAAGTTCAGTAAAAATTCTCTTGTTGGCGAAAAGAAGTAAAGTCTGTAGGTTATAATGAAAATTAAAACATGTATGGAAGGAAAGAAAAGGTTTTTGAAGCCTGCATGACTTCTAAATTTTTACCTACGTTCTAAATTCCCTTAGTTACCAGCTCACGTAAAGGAATAATAAATGTATGACAGCATAGTAGGAAGTATAGTATGTTGAACATGTGGAAGATATATCAGAAGAGGACGGAAGAAATGAAACAAAACTGAAGCAGCAGACATCAAGAAATTAATTAAATTGCCTGAACATGTCATTAGAACACTTGAAGAAAGGTAGAGGAAGAGACAAGGCCCAGTTCAAAAAACGCTGAAATCATAAAATACCTCAAGCCACAAAAGAATGCGATTCAACCAATTTTCTTAAAATAATTCGCATTCAAAAACCAAGAGCGGTGCATTCGGGAAAAGCCTTTGCTACAGTTTTTAAATATATTTTTGTTAATGTTAAAATGTATATGTAGGATTGAAATTTAGAAAGAGGCAATGTAAAAATAAGAAAGTTCAACTGCCCGTGAGATCGAGGACGGGTGGCACCAAGATATTGTCCCAAAATCGAGCACCTTTGCGCCGTAATATTCTTCCTGGCCTTTAATAACTCTTTTATTCGACTTTGAGTTAACAAAGGTGAATTGTATATAATTGCGCTTTTCAAGCCCCAGCCCAGATCAGAGTTCGCCCCCTTGGGGCTTATTTGTAATAAGAGGACGCATAAAACGATGACTTGCCATCGTCGTGACACCTCAGGGACACTTTAACCGGTGTAATCCAAACGCTTGTTTCGCATCGATTGACAGACTGACGCCTCCGTATTTAATTAATTGGAAGACGCCTGTCATCGGCATAAACCCTGTAGCGGAACCAATAACTTGTGTGTGATCGGTTTAGTTAATTAAACGTGAATAATACCTTATCAAAACGTCAAATGCCTAAAATTAGCAGTCTTACCTTCATATATTAATCGTATTTTAAGTAGGGTATTATTTTGATAAATTAAATATTCTTTTACACTAAACATAATTTTATACTATATGCACACTTGAGAAGGGTACTTATTAAGGGTATATATTACCTGTTTATTTTTATAGTAGTGCCTGCATTTATTCATTAAGGACATCATAAAAATTGGGAAGTGGTTCAGATAGGGATAATACAAAATGAATTATGTAGGAAAATCCTGATGAGTTGAAAAATGCTCAATGGAAAATCAAATGGGAACAAAGGTGAAACAGGGCAACGACCAAAACACGATTCTCACTATCGGCAGAATTCCTCCAAGTTCTGAGTGGTCATGGTTTCTATACAGGTTACATATTTCCAACAAATCTACTCTTCCGCCTAAGGTTCAAGGGGACAAGAGTGAGAAAACTCTGCACCTCTTGAAGAAAAAACACTGCTTATTATCTTAATGTGATTGATATCAATATTCATATTACAGTTGGGTATATATACGTAAAATCAGGAGAGCGCAAATTTGAATGAAAGAAAACATTCAATTCATTTGTCAGCTTTTGAGGAATATCCCCTTTATGGGGACTTTGAAACTATTACTATCGATTTAAGCGTTTTACATCTAGAAAACGTCAATATAATTACAATATTCAAAATTAGATGGAAGATGGAATGCTGTAGAGATAGTATGAAAGAAATTAAGCCAGCTGTTGGCCAACTGAAGAACTTGAGAGAAAAGAACTTGTAATTCTCTCTAGATTGCGAATAGGTCATGTCAGGTTAATTCATAATAGACTTTTAATAGGCAACAACCTTCCAACTTGCCCTCGATGTACGCGAAGTGGAGAACGCATCATTTTGACAGTAAAACATATTTTGGTCGACTGCCCCACTTTACAACCCTTTAGGCAAAGGCTCAACCTTTCGAGCGATTTACAGTTTTCTCAAATTTGTTGGAATTTACAATGAAATTTAGGCCTTTTCCCATTTTACCATTGAATGCCTGCTAATGTCTGCATAAGAGTTGTGCGTGCATGATTTCTTTTTTCAGAAGCTTTTGAGGCTGCCGGAGCAGAAAAATAAAATGGAAGATAATAAAAATTGCGGGATAATGCACTACAATGTCCAATGTCGCAATTTAAATAAGAAAAATAGCTCCTTCAAAAAAAAAAAAATATATATATATATACATATATTATTGTGTTTTGTTTCTTATTATTGTAATGTAGAATTAGTTATCATATTTGAATGGAAGAATAAAAGGATAAAGATGAGCCTATAATCACGCTGAGATTGTTGCTAGTCTGACTCCATTATTATTATTAGCCATACAAGCCTATGGGGAAATTTTAATTTATGGAAAAAACTCACAATTTTAATTAAAAAAAAAGAAACAGAAATAAATTTTATAATTTTATTAAATTTATTGTAACTTGGCCTTCCGAATTAAGAATTTGAAAAAGAAAATCAAAGCTTGGATGGCAATAGGATAAATTAGGTTACGAGTGAATGTTTGGAGTCAGAGTTTTATAGCACTCAGAAGAGATATAGCAAACCTAAAATAGAATTTTTGGATGTTAGGGCGTGAAATGACCTTAGCCGTTAAAACGCCCTTAAAAACTAATAATAATAATAATAATAATAATATAGCCCCAGCAAAAAAAAAAAAAATAAAAAAAAAAATAAATAAATAAATAAAAAAATAAAATAATCGATTTATTTTCACCAGGAGTCTTACATTTTGTTTTTCTTAGTATATATACATGCGTTCCGTGACCAGATGTCAATACGTCAAGGAGTTTACTTTACGCCTCTAATGCAACTTCTCTGTTGTCCACAGTCAGATTCTCAACTGGATTCGAGAGATTTCAGTTCAAACTTTCATTTTATGTTTAAACGTCGATTGAACATAATGAAAGTAAATAAATGACTATTTCCCATAAAATTGATCATAGAAAACAAAAAGCTTGTAAAAGTTAAATTGAACGATCAAAATATCCAACTTTTTGAAAACTGTACCGTTCTCAAGACTTCATCAAACAGTTTTTTGCTCAGAGCATAGATCATTAAATTCCTTCTCTTGGGAAACGATGCGAGGTATGTATTCTGTAAGAAAACGGACACATTTTGAAAAATTTTATTTTGTTGTTTTTTCTTTAAGTTACTTGTTTTTGTTGTATTATTTTGGTTATGTTGAGTGAATTGGTTGAAAATATGTTTCTACACAAACTGTTAACTATTTCTATTACTTTCATTCCATTTAATAAACGTTTCAACATCTTATTGTTTTATTATTTTTTCAACCATTTGTCGTCGAAAAAAATAACAACAAACTTTTAATAATGAAACGTCAATTTTAAACAGGTCGTAACTTATCTTTAATAAATTATGTACATGAGCTGATTATTAGGGCCAACCTTTCTGTGGGCGATGAAAATTTTACTTCACCTTTCGTCAAGAAGTTTGGAAACTCGTATAAGAACAATAGTATCTTTAAGTGATTTTTTAATTTGGTTTCTTAAGGTTGCAATATAGAAACAAATGAATCTTATTAGACTCTTTTCATGGATTTAATCCAAATTAAGATTTATTCTTTGATGAATAGACAAGATTTTCCATCCGTCCATTCTGCACCATCACTGAGACCCAGTTACGGATTATAATACAACAAAGACGTACAAAATCGCACGTATAAAAAAGGCAACATCTTCAAGAAGTTAAATTTTTGCCGATTTCATTGTTTTCAACTTTTTTCTATAATTCGATTTTTTATCAAAGAGTTTTATTTGCTTGGTTTATATTATTTTCATTATTTTTTAATTGAAGTTTCAAAAACAAAAAACTATTTTTTTACCGTCAGTAATAGAAAAATCGAATTGTTACCAATTATATGTTAATGTTGTAAAAATGACCGTTGAGAAATTAGATACATGTGTTTACAGCACATTAGTAAGAACGTGTTTTTTAATGCGCCAAAAGTGACAGTTTTTTCAGAACCTAGAAAATAGTTTTTAGTTCTAGATAAAAGCTTGAAAATTTCAATACTCTATTTTCTAAGTAATGTAGGGTTTGTTTTATTTATGCTTACAATAAAAAAATGAACCTTATATGGTTTTCAATGCTCATTTTTACTAGGATTAAGATGTCATGAGATTTAGCGTACTTTATAGAAATATATGAAAGTTTGGAGAAACCTTAAAAGTGGAAAATCTCGAATACATTTGGAGAACTAGACTTAGAACAATAGAGACGTTTGCCCCATTTGAAATGTAGAACAAATCACCCGAAGTATTAAAGTGTCTCTATGATGTATAAATTTTAGCTATAAATGCAAATTGTTTAAATAATTTTTTCTAAATAGTAGATTTTGCAACGTTTATCAAATATTTTAGATGGAAAACAAATTGAGTTGAGCAAAGCGAATTTATCGTACATTTTAGCCACAAAAAACCGATTTTCTAAATGATCAGAATTAGCATGTTATATACATATATAGATATTATACATATAACTGGGATAATGCAAATTTTAAAAAATCAGGTCCATCACCTGACGTCCGAAGCGTATCCACTTCATCAGGACTTTGAAACTACTACTAATGTCTTAAACGTTTTACAAATTTATACATATATTTAGAATACTCGAAATTGTGGTTTCAACCATAAATACAAAGTATTGCTTTAAAGAGTAGATGTTGGCATACTCGCTTGAAAACTTTAGAACTACTATGAAAACAATCTATATTATAGGGTAAAATCTCATATAAAAACGTTGAGATAAAATAATAAATAAATATTTTGGAAAATCCGTTTATATAAGCATAAGCAAAAAGTTTATGCTATTGAAGAAGATTAAACATATCGAACAATTCCATTTTAATGTATTAGTTCGTATGATGTTTCTTGAAGCAAATATTATGTCAAATGGAATATATCAATAACTCAGAAAATCCGCTTTTCAAGCTACAATTCTGTGCTATTAAAGTTTGATTTTTACATTGAAAACGTTTGCAAATTACACTTTTTAAAGTATAACATTTACTGCATCTAATTTTTGTGCTAAAACATTATACAAATTTTTTTTTATTTTAGCAAGAATACTTTTGCAATTTGCTTTTTTCTATCTTAATTCAAATTATGTTCTTCGATCGAATAACTCGGAAAACCTCCATTTCAAGATAAATTTTTATACTATTAAATTTTGGGTTTCAGACTGACAACCTTTGCAAATTTCACCTTTTAGGATATATAATTTTTGTTTGAGAGAAAGCCATACGGACAATCTAAATATTGTTTATAAAATTTTGGTTTTCACATAAAAACAAAATGCACTATGTACACTAAAAGTTCTGATGATAATTTTAGAAATTCTAAATTTTCGTGTTAACATATTATTGTTTGAAATAGTGAAATTTTACTAGATTTATTTTAGATTTTTAAAAATACTTTTGGAAATCACACGTTTTAGGCTATGATGTTTATTTTTGGAAAGAAAGCCTTTATTACAGGTTGGTTTTCGATCGAAAAATATTGGTAAAACTACATTTTAGAATTATTTTATATAAATTTTGTTTTGGTTTAAATATAGTAAATCTGAATTAAGCTACTTAGCTAAAATCATTCTCAAAACAATAAAATCTGCTTTTTGTGTAATTTGTAAATACTAACAAAAATGATGACCCTTTAAGCCGGTAATTGATTATCAGTTATAATTAGTGCTTAGATGGTAGCAAACCCGCCGCCTAGAAAAATCGGGCGTAATGTTTTCACATATTTTGTGCCATGCGTCTTAAAAAACCACAGATATGTTGCAAAGAGTAATTTGCATCAAAACCTTGCATCGGTATATCCATAAAAATCCAAATGTTGCTTTAAAGTTAAAAATGGCGAGAAAACAATGGCTGCACCGCGGGAATAAAATTTTGTTTTAAACATCATGAACTAATTGTTTAAAATTCGCTAGCCTTAACAAACATGAATAATTAATTGGACATACCAGCATGTCCATACAAGCCATCATACTCTAATAAGCTCACGAAGCATTAGTGTTCCTTCTTTGATATGGTATTCGATTAATTAACGAATCGATTTCGAAGGAGTTATTAGATCTGCCGCCGGGCTTGTGTCGATGACAGGCGTCTTGCGATTAATTAATTCCAGAAGCGTCAGTTTGTCAATCGATGGGAAACAAGCGTTGGATTACGCCAGGGTTGTCTTAGAGAAGATCGGTAAAAAAAATAAGATTATCCTCATAGAAATGGAACCACTAAAGCATTTTATATTAAAATAAATAATGCTGTTAACACTAATTTCGAAATGAAGCCTTTCTTATTCGACTTTCTTGTAAGTTGAGTTATAGGAAAAAAATCCGTAAGATAATATGTATATCTTAAGCTTTAAGCGGATTATGCAAGGTAGGTTGTCCCGACGTGATTGGTCGTTTTAGATAAAAACGTTGAAAAGTCATCAAACGAAGTGAAGCACGTCAGCAGTAAAAATTTCTAATACAATAATTAGTAATTTTAAAACAGGTCTCTTTAATATCTTCGTACCAGAAAATGTAAAGTTCCAGCACTAGGCTCAGCTGAGGTAAAATTCAATTACAGTATTGTCAGCCCACTCTGGAAAACAGCGAGTGAAGAAGAGTATCTTATGTAGTATGTCTTGATCCAAGGGTGCACAGGGCAGAAAACTAGCCAGAGCAAAACTATGCTCGACAGCAAACGGACAACTGCCTTAAAAAAGGAAGAAAAATCGGGGTGGATCAAAATTTCGGGACGGAGGCAAAGTTCTTAATCAAATAGCCTTGTTTAACTTACAGAGGAGATGGAGGAAAGCCGGGCAAACTGGATATTTCCGACCCAATAGGAATATATTGTATATGGCTGAATTCAAGTCATGTATTCTCCAACCAGAAGAATTAATCAACCTCAGTACATATTTGTTAATAAAGGTATAAACGAATAAAAATCTAACAATGAGGTTTCACATGATTTTGCTGAGTTCCATTCCACCAGTTATTTGGTTACGACTCCTGCTTAGCCATAAAAGACAATGTTGTGGCCCAGTGATTACCGATATTTTTCAAGGTAACTTCATAAATCCATTTGAACTAATTTGTTGAAGGTATAAATATATTAGGTAGCGGTGAAACCCCAGCTCTTGTTTATATCGTTTAACTAGCCTGCTAGCAGTAGCTACAGTTCCAGTTCATGTGAAACTCCAGCCCGCTCTCCGGCGAAAATAAAACAACCACAGCATTCTGTACAGAAATTCACCTCGACCCCCCCCCGTACTCGCATGTACGATTTTAATCATATTATTGTTTATCCATATTTTAAATTTAATTAAACGCATAAACAGAGTTTTTCTTAACATTTATAATCAACAAGCTACGACGCTGGTGGGGTGAGCATACTAGTTCTTTAATACGCACGGCTTGAATAAAGATCTTTAACCACCTGAAACAAATTTCAATCTTTCAGATGATGATCATCAGTAGTCTTCAGTAATGACCCACATCTTCCATGTTTTATAGGTTTTATAGAAAGTAGACATTGTAAATATTTGCGTTGGAACCAGTAAGGCTTTTGTCATATTGGGCATGATATTACCCTATTTAAAATCTCGCACTGGACAAAAAAAATCAATGTAGAGCAACTAATTAATAATTGTTTACCAAGCTTAACATCGCTTCTCAAGTTATAGTTACGGGTGGTTGTTATTATCCCTTTTGATCAAAGGTAAACTGGCAGGCGGGTTCCTTCGCGGATGGATCCCAGGCCGAAAATTCTCGAGAATACCTGGCCAACTATTTCGAGTACCAGTATGACGTAGCCAACAATGTTGCGTCCCCCTGGTTCAAGACACTTGGGAATTTCTTTCCTCTTCGCATAGCTGGAATACCAGTTGACCCGTGTCCTCTTAGTCAAATAACGGAGGGGGAAGGCCCGATGGTTTTATTGCATTTTGCTTCCCCCCTCGCCCACTTGCAAATATCATCCTAACAATGACCCTTGTCGTATTCCTGGCCGGGTTTTTTTTTATTTGTTTCTTCTATTGATCAGATTAAGCGGATTCCTGATTCTGTCAGAATGATTCTCTTGTATAAATAAGGTGATCGGACGCCGTTTTTTGTAAAAATAGTTGTTGTTTGTACTTGATTATAAAGGCTATTTCAATGTACAGTAATAAAGTTGCATTAAGTTCAAAAATTAGGTACCCTATTAGTTAGGTGTATAATTAAAAAACAGCTTTTGCCCACAATGCAAGTATGAACCCATAAAAAGCCCCCTATAACATGGAATTACTTGTTACTTATTACCTTTAGCTATTAATAACCAACACTACTTGAATTTTTCTGTCATGAGGATCTATGGTATTTAAATTTTATTTTTGGTGATCTGTTTATTTCGATAGGTGGGTAGTCCATGCACAACAAATTCAAAGGTGTCTCGTTCCAACCCCCCAAAAAAGAGTATTTTGTTTCCATTGCAAAATTCTTATGTCTGTAAAGTTTCCCACTTTCCGATTAATTTTTTATTCAGGATGTAGTACCCTCCACAGTTCTTCAGTCCGGCCCTCAAAGTGTTTTTCAGCGGGTTTGGGTAGTTGTTATTTATTTAAAGGGTCGAACTTCCCGTATGTTCATTAGGGGATGGGAGAATAACAAAGAAATTAATTTGAAGGCAAAATCGAGAATGCAATTACTTTGCGTAAGAAAGGTCGGAAAGGGTTGTAGCGCGAGGAGAGGGTGAGTTTAAAATACAAACAGAATCTTGGTCGAGCGGTCAACAAAGTTTCATATGTGAGTAAATATTAAATTGGCATAATACAGAGAGCCGGAGGTTGGTAATAATTAAAGACGGTTTCAATTGTAGGAAGTGAATAAGTAATGTGATGAAAGGGTTGCTAGTGACCAACGGAGGCGTATACGCAGCCAGCTATGATAGAACGGTGCGGTGGGTAATATTAGCACTTAACTTAGATCTCGGTCGGTTTGCTTAACCGCAATCCAGTGAATCTTCTCCCCTCGGCTTCCTACCACTCTTGAATATGCACAATACTTCCCTCTCGGTTTCGCAACAACCTATGTTTTATGCTCGCCCTTCCGGTCGATGAAATACTTAAGAGGGATAGAAACGCTCCTGAATTACTCATCCCGTTGGGGCAAGGTGATTCCAGAGACAAATCAAGTCCGTATATAATTAAATATAATAAGTTCCCGATAAGGGGAACGGTCTCTGAATATATCATCTGAAGGGTTTGTATGGGAAGTTGGCTAACAAAGAGCCCAACCTCTAAAAGAGCAATATAATTGAACCTTGAATAATTTCTGGGGATGTCTTTTTCACCGACAATGTATTTGTATCAATAGAAGGGTCCTTGGGCCCGAGGGTGCTCTCTCCGTCCTTACCATCAAGCACTTATAAATATGTAGAAGAAACTCGGCAATCTCTATTGATTTCCCCACCACCTTGTTTTAACCAAGAAACAAAGTGAATTTAGTCCCAATGGAATTCGAATCGAAAGGTGTATCAAGTAAGACATTAATTTAAAACTTTTATAATTCTGAGGTGCATCAGCATCTTATTTTGGTTTTGGTTCGATTTGACTCTCTGCAGTGCTGGTTGATTTTTTGAAGACAAGTATCCTAGAGGGATACCAATAAAAAAAGTCTTTTTTGAAGTCTTTTTCGTGAAGAAGGTAAATACGCATTACAATTAATTTGTTAACCAATAAGTACTCAATCACAATTTTAAAAAGTTATTGAAACATTATTGTTTGTATAAAATACTAATGTCGAAAGCTCAGAGCATCTGACTCGTTGAAGAAGGATCATTCTCATCTGATTAAGGATAGGCCATTCCCACTTTGACAAGTCCCATTATTTGGCTCCATGTAGAGAGCGTGTAGATATGCCCCCGTCATAAAAATGGTGCTTAAGCACGGTAGTGAGTATTTAGGTCTACTGTTCAGATTTTTTGAAAAAACGGAGATGTTTTATTGTGTTATTGCAGTCCAAAGTATTTGTTAAGAACGAATGTACTTATTGATGTGAATGTGTAGTATGAGAGGACTGGTAGCGGAGTTTTGAGTACTCATCGACGCTCAATTAGAATAATAAGTGTGGAGGTTGACCCTGACTGAATGGTAGATAAATAGGAAAGACTGTATTTAAGAGTAAGAAAGTAAAAGTAATTTAAGAGTAAATAAACTGCCAACACTCGGGATGAGTAATGTGAGTGATTCTCAAGGCCTGCTGGTAATTTATTACAAATCGGAAAATCTGAATAGAAATTGGAATTGACTGCGAGAAGTGGTAGGCTCTACTCTGTACATGCGGGTACAGACTTGAGCTATACAAATTCGTAATCAGTAAAAATTATATATTTATATATTAGAATACAGTCACACAATGTATAGGTAAATAATACATATTTACATTAAAGACTGTGATATCCTAATCATCATAATCATGTGATAAATAATCGACTTCATGTGTAAGTTTTGAAATTACATTACAAAGGCAAGTTGTCTTGAAATGTTAGATTTTGCCTAGTTTAGGTACACTTGTCTTCCCTTTTGTTTACTCTATGACTTAATTTTTTTAAATTTTCTACAAAAAATGAAGAGTTTGATGAAATATAAAAAGTGCAAGTCGGAATAAAATTATAATGCAACCAATAATCATAAATAATAAATAACATAAAAAACAAACAAATCGATATCTTTTCAAGTTCCATTGAAATGGATGATCCCGCGACCGTAATCACTCCTAGTGATTTGTAATGCATATAATGAAATAATAGAACCTTCTAAGTCGATGACCTACCATAATAATTATTATAGTGAGATAAATCTTTTGAACATATTGCCTCTACCAATCAGTGTTGCAATTGTAATGATCTGAAAGTTACGGTCCTTATACTACCAAACTCTCTCACTGATGAATACTCCCATAGGCTGACCAAGAATATCTTTATATCAATTTATAGATCTTTAGCCCAGATTTTTTACTTTGTTGTTCCAATTCCGCCATCATAATCATGTCATTTTTTCTTCGAATCTAAAAGTGCATCTATGCGTTCAAAACATCATAGATCTATCTCCATGTCTGAATACGATTTTCACACGTAGAAGAGTAAAAATCAGGCCTTCTTGTTCAACAATATAATTATACTATTCAATCACTTTTTCCCTAGGTTTGTTGTTTTCATACATTTACTTCGTAGGTTTTGTGCAATTTTTGATTCATTGTTCTATTTGTGTTGTACAAGCGACTATTGTTGGTGATACAATTGTTTTACATTTTTCGGATTGGTATACAATATTTGGTATATAAATTAATTTAGTTGAGGATCCCTTCCTTCGGCTTGTTCTGAGAGTTGTTAAATTATGCTATTTTAACAATTAAAAAAAAATTAGTGGATGGTAGCAGAAGCAGCCCGAACACATTTTAGATCAGAACAGCACATCGGCACTTTACAAGCAATGGTTAAAGGGAAAAAATTGGACGGAGGAAGGACATACTGGGTGAATCACAATCGATGTCATCTCAACTAGGAAAACAAAAATCTATGACTATGTCAGTTGAACATATATTCGATCTGGCTGATTTTCGTAAAGTCGTTAAAAAATGAATCTATCTGATTTTTCACATATACCATGTTCTTGACTTCTTTGACTTTCAAGTAAGAACGAAATGAGGACTGAAATCCGTGATGATAGAAAGGTGTACATCCAGCTAGGAAAGGTTGAACAAAACGATAGCCGAGACCGGGTCCCACCCCTTCCATGGATGAGTGCCGTGTCAATTTCATTCAATTGCGGCCACCGGTCCCCTTAGGCGTCAGAGAAATTCCAGAGGCGACGGTTGGGATCGAACCCTCGACCGCGGGATCTACTAGCCGAGAGTCTGACACCTTAACCACTCGGCTCCCGCGGCCCCCAAATGATAGGTAAATTACATATTACCTATAAATTACATATTAATTTTGTCAATTCTTCCATTTTTAGTATTATTATATAAAGTTCCAAAGGCAATGCCGAGATTTGAACACGGAGTTGCAATAATTGTGATAAATAATGCTCAAAAAGCACCTCCCATCCTATGTAATACAATCCAGCTTTCGTCACAAAAGAAATTCTTTGTACACAAAAAATCATTGACGTTATATTCCTGACTGATAGCTGTCTTCATACAAATCTCGTTTCGACTACAGCAAAATAAAATTATCTCTTTTAGGTGATATTTTGCTCGAATGACGTCTTCTTTTACATGCTGATATGGTTGCTCGGTGTGATTTGTGAGTTTCTCTTTCGTGTAAATGTATTAGTACATGTATTAGTGACTTGCGATCGAATGGAACGACTTCTGTGATTGCTTGAGGAGGGTCTTAGCAACATCAAGAAGTGAGAGAGTGTGAGACGGAGGAGTGTGGTGGGTGGGCGCTTTACCTCAGAGTTAATGAAGCATTTTCAATATCCTCCCAAGTTAATGTATACACATGGTAAATACAATCTCTGTCGCTATTGCCAGTCAAGGATTCCTCTCATTCACGAGAAATGCGAAATTAAATCCCACCCTCCACCATTCAACTCCATTATGAGCTCTTATGAATAAAATTTAATCGACCGAATGTACATATTAAACGTAATAAAGAGAAGGGGCACGGAGCCTTAAAGACTGGCAAGTCAATAACAACTTCTATAGACGTCGTGGTAATGTTCGATACCTCTTGTTGTCCCATCCCCTCGAGCTCTAACACCGCCCGGCCTTTTTAACTACCAAATCTTTTTTTATTCGATTTTAGAATCAACCCCTCGTCCGAATTCCTGGAGGGGAGACTTATAACATCTCCCTATAATTGTTGATGTGCCGAGCCCCTTTGTGGTTAGACCTTTATATACACGCACACATAGAGTATGATTTCATTGCGTTATTAAGTATACTGTCATAATAATTTTTCTAAATTGATAGATTTTGTGTAATATAAAGGACTTATTTTGAGGTTTCAGGTTATTCTTTTATTATATTATTATCGTTTCTCTATTCAAAACGACGCATCTGGCAAGCAGCGTTGATGACGAAAGTAAATCACTTCCACATTTATTTTCATGAAATATGTTGGCTTCAACCATGAACGCTGAACACATCCCACCGAAAAGACAGTCATAGTAAGCTAACACACAATACGCTTTATGGATTAGCGACACTTTCACTCCCAGCTTTTCGTCATCTGAGGTCACCTTCACAACCTCAATATCAAGGTTAACCTTTTTGAGGTCGCGCCATCCAACCCGGCACAAACGGGTAAAACACCAGAGAGCAACGAAAATGTGTATAAACTGGCTCCCGAAAGTTCGATGAAGGCACGTCCTGGCTGAACCGTTTTTGTGACATACGAAACGGCTAAAAATGTGGATTCATCAGTTACTAGAACAAAAATTTGGCCCCAAGCACTTCATTGGGAATGTAGCCCAGGACAGAGGCACGGGAAAAGGCTCTTCAAAGGACTATCCACAAACAAACTGCAAAACTACTAAATCTAAGACCTGTTAAGGCTAGAACAATAGTTTGACTAAGTCAGTGCAGACTCCGAAGATTAATGAATAGACGCGGCAAAAACAAGACTGTGCAGATATTAACAGGAAGAAACAGAGAGAATGGCACATGTCTTCTGTGGTGCGAATGCTTTCGTAGGCTGAGATTCCCACTCCTGAGAAAGGAACCGGAACTGAAGGATACGCTCGGGAACCCTTGAAAAACTGTGGAATTTCGTAAACAACGTTAAACTTAACGAAGAGTTTCAGACCAATACTGGGCGGTGCGCGTGTCTTACAAAGCCGACTATTTTCTAATCTAATCTCGCCATCCGATATATAAGAATACTAGTTACCAGGATTAAATGATAGTTAGAGACATAATTTAGATGGAGAGTAGGAATAACCAGTTACAAACCAAACCGGAGTTAAAGTTAAAATGAAAATGTTGTACAACAGCGGAGTCTTACTCTTCGTAGGTTAAGACCGTCTACACATCTATTCAAATAACAAGGAACTAGTTTATGACTGGAATAACTAATCAATTGATAATTCATTTGTGAGTTGGATGCACATACGAAACAACTAAAAAAAGATTGAAATCATTAGCTTCTTCTGTGAACTCAAGGAAGGATCTTCGTTTGGTGACATGTTCCGGTTATGAATCAAGCTGTCATAATACAGCGCTGTTATCGCTGCAGAAGTGAAATAATAAAATTTTGTACTCGGGCGTTGATACGACATCATACCTTTTCACTGTCGTCTTTCTTCGAGTATACAGGAAGTGTAAAATTGAATAAAACACGATTTTTTTTACTTCTTTCTCAAATAATTTGTGAAATATTCAACCGAACATATATAAACAATAAACGTTAATATCTTACTAATTCACTCAACACGGCACACAATAGTGACACATATGCAAAGAAAACACACACTTTGAGGTAGTACAAACGTACTTTGATCAAACCTAAACTTTCTGTATTGCGTACACCATTGTACAAATTCACTGTCATATATTTTATGTATTTCTATAATTTAAACAATGTTTATAAATCCTAGGCTCTGAAAATGATTTCAATAAACATCGAAACTTTTGCACGATAAAGAAAATATTTTTCTAACGATCAAATAATATATTCACCTGTTGATCCACCATTTTGAATACCACCCAAAATTGAGCAACTGTAGTCTCTGGTGACACAGCAGCCTAATTATTAGTAGTCAGTAATCAGAAATGAGCTGCGTGTGTAGACGGCCTAAGACATTCTGGCAACCAGCATCAATGCCGAAAATAAACACATTTATTTTTATAATTATCTGTATATAATTGTTTAGTTTATGGAGATTCTCTTAGTCATGGCTTTGATTAAATATTTTGGCTCCAACCATTAACATTGAAGAACAACCACCATGAAGGAAGTTACACGAATAAGGTTTATGGATTGGTGACACCGTTGTCCACGTTTCTTAAAAGTCTGCTTCATCCAAGGTGCAAGATGTGATGTTTTCAAATCAGAGGTCACCTAGACAGCCTCGTAATCACGTTCGGAGGTTCTCGACGTCCAAGGTATAATGTTTACAAACTGGGTGTAAGTGATTGTCATAGACAAAGTTGAGAGAGAAGGATAAAACAGAATCACAGGCGTAAGGAGAGTTAGAATTAGTGTGAGTAAGAAGGTTAGATAAACGATAATTAGTCACAGTCCAGGTCAGGTGCTTAAGTCTTCCCAAGATGTTCATCATATCATCATATGTCATCATATGATATGTCATCATATCACAAGAAGCATCTAGGGATCAAACGTTTTCAAGATGTACGACCTGACTGGACATTGTCATTCTTCCGCATGCAGACTGTACGCTGCATATAAAACAAAATCGGGGGATTTTTTAATGCCCTTTTCCCGTATAAGATTTTCTTCCGCAATAAAAAAATGCAATCCCGAAATGCGTTTGAATAGTTTAACATACCCGCGAATACCGTAGGATTCAAAAAATGACCAGTGCCGATTGAACATGAGTCCACCGATTCGCATGCCAACTCCAGCAACTCAACTTTTCATGAAAATCACTTCGCTGCTGCAGTTGAAGGACACGATAGCCATTACTCAACATGTATGTGCCACCATGTGATTCTAATAGTATTTTATTCATATAATTAATTTGTTGACATAAAAACGTTGCATTATAGCTCAAAAATGAAATATTGAAATTTTTCTTGGAAATATCAGCTGAAACGGCGATATAAACTTCATCATTCTCTCAGATATTCTTTTGTAATTGAATGATGTTAAATTGGTTGACGAAAGAACCTTTTTAGATTTGGCGAGTGCCCACTGCAGTCTCATTTATTCAGGGCGAGGGGAGTTCGAACGCTTTGGCGCGTTTGATTTTTCACGGATGAATGGTCTGACCGGATTTATGTCATCTGGCGAATGCAACCGACCGTTTGAAATCTGTCACTTCCCAACCTTCGTCAACACGGTGCCTTCGGAACATTTGGCATCTGTTCCCCATCAATCGATTATCCATAAAAAGGGATAATCGAATCCAAACCCGTGCAGACGGTTATGAGTGGAAATAACAGTTCGAGATAATGCTACACCATCGGTTTTGTGTCGTAGGCGGTGCAAGGCACGGATGCAATTATTGCACTCTGGCATGGCAGCCTAATTTATATGCAACTGTTCTCTATCCCATAGGATCGACGTCGTACGGACAGGTTAACGGTTCTCGATCGCAATCTTAGCGGTCGTTAACGCTTACGACCATTCTCCAGATGTATTATTCTCCTCTATGAAAAGTGGTCGTCACTTTATTAGAAAAATCTGGCCTGATGTTTTAAGTGAGCAGTAACAGTTCTGTTTGTGAGATTTCCTATTGACCAAATAGAGTAACGGTTTGCTTGTCATCAAACTTTTCTTGCTGTGCTGATCTGTCAGAAATGTTTTGACCTTTATCCATATTTAATGGTGTCCCTGTTTGATTTTTCGGTTGAATCTGAACCCCTGTACAATGTGTACTTTTGCATTTTCTTTTTAATAATTGTCTTAACACACTAGATTAACTGCAAGAAACATTAGCAGTTCCCACCCCAAAAAGTAGCAAAAAAACACTTTCAGAAAACTATGATCAAAGTTTTATTTATATACGCAAATTCAAATTCACCCTCTTGTTTTTTTCTTTTTCCTCCTGGGTTTTAAATGACCTCAATAAAGCAGTTCAAATCCATAAGTGTTATCCTTAGCAACACAAGGTACACCATTGTCAAGACTTGTGGTGTTTAGTGACCGTTAGTCAATGATTATTCGAAGAACGTAAGATGCGGTCTGGTGTGACGTAGTTTTAGTAAAACATTTTCTTTATCGTGCCATCGTTTCGATCTTGTTTTGATATCATCTTTAGGGCTCAAAGTGTTTGTTTTCCATGTAGTTGTGATATGTCCACTCACAAGAAGGACGCATCCCCTCACGGAAAACTAACAATTTGAACCATGAAGATGATCTCAATAAAGATCGAAACTTGAGCCCGATAATAAAAATGCTTTCCTAAAACTTACATCACACCAGACTGCATCTCACTCTGAATAATCATTGTACAGACAGTTCAGAAGCCACAAAGTAGCTAAACATCTTGAGGATATTGAATCTCTTGAGGATGGGTTCTAGTCTTAATAATTGAAACGCATCTCGAAATTTAGGGTAACGCCCAAATATTGTAAAACTTAATTGCCATAAACGGGAAAAAATATAATTAAAAAAAGCTGTAGGGTGGACTCTACTGTTTAGGCGTTGATACGACGTTCATCACTGTAAAATAAGGGCCCGGGCTAGAATCCAGCGGCCCAGCATTCAAACCCGACATACTTTCAAATGGGCATTTTTTCAAAAAAACCGGCACCCTGAATGAAGGTTGCAAACTCCCATATAAAAAGATAAATAAAACAATAAAAAACTGATAACTTAGGAATGTAAACACTTCTGGTTTGAATTGGTGTCGGAGCGAGCTGCTTCTTGGATTTTTACTGTTTTTATGTAAGATATCCATCTTTTATTGTTTTCAGGTTTTGTCGAATTTTACGCTCTCCCTTCAATTGAAGTCTGCGAAATTTGAAACGGTTTTTCCGTTGGCGAACGCTAATAATAAATACGAAAAAAATAGTGGAGGGTCGAAAGAGGAGTTATATTTCGTACGGCTCCGACTCGTCCACCAGGATTTTGAGCGGCTTTCCGAAGGGCTGGAAATACATCAAATGGGCTGTTGATCATTTTGAAAAGGCCGCCACTTGACAGACCCAAGAGAATCAACCAGTTGAAGGTAACATCGTTTGATCGGTTTCCTGACTCGACATTAATCATTCATCAACTAATTTCCGGAAGGGCGCTTTACGGAGAGAAAAAACTGATGGAGTGAAAGGGACTGAAGTTCCCAAGCGACCCGGCTATTTACTATAAAACACCAATGCGGTTACCTCTTGACAATGGGGCCGCGTGTATATTTAATTCAGTCCGGGGGTTAAACGGGGGGAAATTAGATTGGGGGAGGATGTGGCGGTGGTCGGGCTATAAATACGAAGGACGAGGAATTAGAAAATCCTCCGGTCTGGCTCCAGCTCTTCCCTTTCTTGATTCAGTGGTGAAATATTCACGGCTAGCCCATACAACTAGCCGTTTAGATATTAATGAAGTTTTAATTCTCATCTCGAGGATCGATCCCCACAAGAGGGGGCGGGGTGCAGATTAGCATTCTAAGTCATTACGACCCCCTTCTACACATACATGCACGAACGTACAGCGTATACACGTAGGTAAACGTACCGTTCCTCGCACCCGCCCCTACCAACAACAGCATGCACTCTTGAGTGTGTTCGGCCCCTCTTATATTCTATAGCAAAACCCTTCCTACCTCGTTATTTATAACATTTCCATATAAATTCGACTTCCTCACCCTCAGCGTATCCTTCCTGTTTGAAGGCTTCTTTATAGGCCGTTTGAATTTTTAAGGTTCCCATCTGGAATTCACGTACCTACATAGTACATATGACTTTTTAGCCCTCTCCCATCTTTTCCCTTTTCAATTCGAAACCCGAAAAGCGAAATGGTGGAGCTCACGGGTGAATTAAAAAAGAGACGAAACCGATATACAAGGTGGTGTATTTTTCGATGCATCAGAAAATAATGCACCCTTCTGCTTAAATGGGCTTGTTAAAATTTGTAATAAAAATAAATTAAATCCCGAAACACAAAAAATCATTCCGTCATTAAATAAATAAATTCCAACGTTGAGAAGGAAAAATGTATATATTAAGTGCTTTCTTAAATTACTGATTACTGATTTATTTAAACTCAAATTTGGTGTATATACATACCACGTGTGTACCGAGAGGAACCTGTCACTTTTCCACCGGTAATTCCAGCTTTTGTGTAATCATTTTTTAATTTAATTAATAAATTGGAGGTCTCGAGAATCACCCACACCGGGTTTCGCAGTCCGAGGTTCGTCTAATCCGCCAAGGTTGGCTCAAGGGGTTATCAGAACCTAGACCATATCAGATCTCAACTCAATCAATTCCTTAATCCTAACCAACTCGCCCTCCAATTCATTCTTTCATATCCATCTCATTCACTGGTTAGCGTGGAGGAGTCCTCGATATTCCTCCGTCACACTTTATACCTATTATTTTGTATATAACTAACCTATTCGCGAGTCGATTACACTACACATTCAGATTCACTGAAAAATTAATTTAAACAAAATATTAGATAGAAAATTATCTATTCGTCTGAAAAACAGTTGATACTCCCTTAAATCTCTTCTAGTAGCATCCTTTTTCTCGTGCTAAACAGTACAAGACCTGTCCGTACGACTAATGAAAATATTGAGTAAATATAAGCATTTGCTATGTATAAATTTTTCATTGGTAATAAATAAAGATGGTTGTTTAAACGATTTAGATTTTAAACTATCCTTAATAAATAACCTAATTAAATATAATACATATATATAATGTTTAATAGATATATTTAATGACAGTTTAAGTAAATATAAGCAACTTTTATAGTAAAAAATTAAATATTGCGTTATCAATATTAATTAGATAATTGTAATATATATTTCAACTTATTTTAATTCATTTTAAATTGTTTGTTTGTATTTTTTATGCAAATTATTCAAAATTTCAGTACAATTATCTTCGTACTTTTAATGTATACATTTGTAATTGGGAAACCGTACAATAAATAAACAAGCTAGCGAGGGAATCGAATATCGTGTGTACACACCACCAACGCGGTCCCAACGATCAAAACCATACATAAAAATTACGCCAGCATAATATTATTTTATGCACAAATCGGGCATATTTGTTTTATAGATGCTAGAAAGTCATAAGACTTAATTATTTCACGAATGTGTCCAATTTCTGAAAGCTACAGTTACTAGTTACAAGTCAAGCTAGATAACAGGGAGATTTTGCTTAATGTTAGCGAGAACGTTAACGCTAAGTTGATTGAAGTGCGTATGCGCAGGTTAAACTGATCGCTATCTGACATAGCGTCCTACGTTATTTGCCTTAGTATAGCGTGTTTTTTAACGGATGACGGTAAAGTCAACAAAGTAGTTTTTTTAAAGATATTGCCCAATTTAAAAAAAAATATTATATATGTAGAATGTAATAAAATTGTTTATTTTTATAGATAATATTTTACAATTCGAGCAAGTTCCCATGAAACCCTATTTCTAAGAATGTTTGGGTATTTTGTGTTCAAACATCAAAATATGTAGCTTTGTTATTTACATAAAAGTAGGAATGACAGTAGAAATACAGTAACCTTACAAAACTTTATTTAATAAAGCCAACGTTTACAACAATCCTACTTAACTTAACCACCTAAAAACTATTACAGAGCTAAATTCTAAGAGACAGGTATAGAATACAAATATAATGGATAAGGTTAACTAACTGCACCGTAATATTTTAGTTTTCCTAAAAGCATTTTCTTGTAAAGTGTTTTTGATATTTTCGATCTCAATTTCATTTAAACTAAACTCACCCTGAATCGACTGGGAATTAACCTTTACTTTGAACGTTAGCGCGTCTAGAACGGTTAGTCTTCAGTATTTACCAAGCTATAGTTAACAATAAGGAGAAAACGTGAACGGTGCATTTGATTCCAAACTCGCAAGACACAATTTCTAATTCTCAACAGGTAAATGTTGACATATAAAATAATAATCTTTTCACTACGAGTCATGAATAATTACAATTCAACAGATGTATAGATTTTCAATGATCTTTTCAGTTGTGTAACCAGGTTTAATTTGATCAATCTACCGAAAATAATTTGCAAATTTTAAGCAGTTAACATAAACATTTACTATAATGAATGCATGCTATTTTATGAGTCAATCTATTGTTATATTACACGGGTATGCCGCGCGTTTCCCCTGTTTCCAATTAAAAATGAAACAAACTCATATACAAAAAATCGCATTTTGTGTAAATGTGTAAAAAAGTAGCGCTATTAAATAGTAAAAGCTTCTTACGAGGTCGGAAGGGATGAGGGGGGTAATTGAACAAAAAGGGGAGTACGGTTATTAATGCCTACCCTTGTTGTATTTTAAATTGGTTCCGCCGTCGGTATTGACCAGTTGCCCGAAGAACGTCAGTCAGAGTTGAATAACAATGAATATTTGATGCCAAGGAGAAGGTTTAATAATAAATGTAATTATAAGTCGGTAAAAAAACCGCCCCATTTGGCCTGTTTGATCCTCAGAGCAGGAATATTTTATCGATTCAATTTTAGCCTCGGGACTCAGCCATCTTCGGACGGTTTTGAAAGTTCCTATTACCATCGGAGAACCTGTTCAGCCCACATTTTAATAGATTCACGTTCAAATCAGACACAATCGACATGGACGTTTGCAATTTCAACCTTTTCACTTGCCTGTTTCCTGTTTCAACAAATTACATTCCCAAAGAACTCACAATGAATCACACATGCATATTAAACCTGTTGTAGTTTAGTCGTTCCTATCACCTTGGCCTGCCTATTCTCGTTGGTTTAGTCTGCCAAGCGTGTTTTACGCCATTTGTCCACTTCCAGTAGTAGGTATGTTTATTTTTAAGTCAAAGCCCTTTTGATAATTATTAGGATAAAATTTTGCAATTAGCAACTTCTTCTATCGTCCTACCTAACTTTTTAAACACCTCCTCCTCAAAAGACTAATCGCCATATTCAACTCTCACAACTCTATTCCATACATCAATTTAGATTTAGATCCCCGTCATTCTGCTGCCCAGCAGGGTTTTCGAGTAGTCGACACAACATCCGCGTAATTGCTCTGCAGTTTTGTAAATGCTACAGAGCTATTTGGCAGAATTTGTCACCATGTTTTCCTTTTCAAATCAAAAAGTGTCGTTCCCCACATCCACTATATACCCTGAATTCTTCCTCTCCTTCCTGAATCTCGGTTCAAGGTGACAACTGTCACTGAATTTTCAGCACAAATTCCATTTATTGCGGAGTGCTCCAAGGGAGTATTCTGTGACCAATTCTCTACACAGTTTCCGCCCTGACACACAAATCACAATATTTGCGGACGACCCCGCAGTCCGCTCTACACATACTGACGCTGTCCTTGCAGGAGAAACGACCCAGGAAAACCAGACCTCATTACAGACTAATGCACTAAGCTAAACGAACAAAAGATCATGACGTTTAGACTTAGAGATCGAAATTGCCGACCAGTGCACATATACAGGAAAGTAAATAAATCCTTGGATCTAATTCCTAAAACTGGATTTTACTTGGACAGCTCACTTACATGACCTTACATTAAACCAGAAAAGGCAAGAACTCAACGGAAAACAGACAAGAACTCCATCAACTCAGACTCCTCAATAAGTATCCAGAATAAATTAGCTAGATACAAGACACTAATTAAACATATTTGGAGTTACCGAGTAGAGCTGTGGTGTTCAGCCAAGCCATCCAACATCCAAAGAATTTAATCCTTTTAATCAAAAATCACATCCACCAAATGATTCAGAAAGACATCCGAAACCGATTTTAGTTCAATTAGTACATTCAGGTGACTTCCTGTTACATCGGATCCACCTTCGGCTTCCTCCCCGTGAATCAATTTTAAACAAAGCGATGATGTGAAAAATTACACTTCACTGTATTAAAACAACCGGATGGAAACTGGAGAGAGACCCGGACGATGAACGCCCTCCACCACTCGTTTAAACCCTTCTCGGGTTTTTCCCCTTTTTTGACTCGTTGGATTAACACCCGGAAAGAGGAAATCTGTTTGCTCTAACAATAGCTCCCAATTCCCCTTTACTAATAAAAAGTCAGTTTATACAGCGGTATAGATTATTGACTATCGTACGAAGAAACTTGAAATTTGCAACTTGTAGTTAAAAGTGATTTTATGGTTTAAGTTGTAAAATTTACTTAACCTAGCTTAGATTCGCGGGTCAATAGTGTAAATTTATCACGCAACCGTCTCTTGTTGTCAATAGGTGATGTAGCTATTTCATTTGTTTCCTTATAATTGTTTATAAGTTTCCTTCAGTCATTTCAAGTTCCGCACAATACCAACTTGTCTATGTGCATTCCAAAATATTTATTTCAGCTATACGTGAGGGAATATTTCGTTTTTGAGAAGTTCATTTGAGTTTCATTGACCCATGATTATAAGGAATGATCTAACTGATAAGACGTGTTTGCAAGTTGGCAGACAAGATTGCTGTATCGGCAGCAAACGTAAGGGCGTGAGGGTGTTAGGGTAAGTAGTCTGCGCTGTATATCCTGCAAAAGACAGACGTTGGATCCTCCCTTGACGTACAGCAGGTAAGATAGAACGAATACAAGAGGTTCAGGTGTTGTCGATAACATGTAAGAAACGATCATGCATGTACGATTTTAGGATTACGTATGATTGTACTAGAAAGGAAGTATAAGCAGTACCAGATGCGGTCGATCTTCTGAAGAGATATCTAGAAAGATTATTTTTATTTTGGTAAAGATTTTAAATTTAATTGTATTAGAAAAGGGTTTAATTTGATTTTTTTTAATGAAATGGTGGATTTTTTTCAATCTTAGTTATTATCATGTGATTGCCAGTTCAATTAAAAATTATTTCTTTTCAATTTACATATTGAGCAATTCACAGAATATTTTAGACGCCATAAATAGTCTGAAATTTTAAAACGTCGTTGGGCGATTTTGTCTCAAGATTGCAAGTTTAAAATTACAAAACCTTTTAAAAAAGGCGTAACTTTGCACTATATTATAAAGGTTACAACAGTTAAAATATAACACAATTTGTAAAAAAAGTTACCGTCCCTTGTGGGGATCGAACCCACGACCTTTGGATTAGAAGTCCAACGCGCTATCCGCTGCGCCAAAGGGACTGTGTGGTCAAGGTCACCTCTTACCATTAATACAGTGATTATACAATTTATTAACATTTAATTACTTAAAATGGATGAAATAATTTGATTGGAGACAGTCGGGGATGGCTGAATTGTCTGGCCGCGTGTAATCGTGGGTGTTCAAGCCCTTTCCCCTTGAGGTAGATTCAGTTAATTTCTTCATTGTAGTTTTGTTCATCAAAATCCGCCTTTCGTTCAACTCTTTATTTTGTGACTGGTAAGGAATTTGCTCAACTCCTATTAAAGTTTTACGTAATTTTCTGTACAACGGACAAAGATCCAAAGCGAATTAAAACTAAGATTAGTAATTAGTCTTTTAAACCACAACAATTATGGCATTTCTTTATAACAAAAGGGTTAAAGTATAATATTAATACAGCTTATACATAATATAGAAAATATATACATTACAAAATACACGCGCCTTATTATTTCGAATATTATTTTAATAATTTTGGAAAAATAATAATGAGACTTGGGGACATCAATATATAGACAGAATAAATAATAGAGAGCAATGATTGAGGGTTGCAGAGAATGATTAAGATATAGAATATAACAGATTTAGCACAGGTAATATTAACAGAATGATAGACTGATTCTCATCTAAATAAAAAAGTAATGAAGGACGAAGAATTAATGTTTGATTGACTGAAAAAAGAAGTTAGAGAGAGTGGAGAGGATGAGACTTAGAGGCGAAGAGAGAGAGAGAGAGAGAGAGAGAGAGAGAGAGAGAGAGAGAAACAGAAATAAATAGACATATAAACAGTGAGCCAAAGAGAAGAAGAAAGAGATGCAAAGAAACAGAGAGAGAGTGAAAGGGAGAGGGAGAGAGAGAGTGAGAGTGATATTTTATTTTTGTTTCTAAATAAATATTAGTTTTATTGTTGTTGGACATCAATGTGATACCACAAGAATAGCACTACACTTTATACTCTGAAGATGGTAAGAATAAAGGTCGAAACGTCGGCACGAAAATGAAAAAAGATTTATTTACTACTGGTCCCTAAAAAAAGAAGCCCATTAGTATTTTTATAATTAATATAGTAGTATTATTATATTTTCTATATACTGATATGTTTTGAAGATGAGCAGAGAGAGAGAGAGAGAGAGAGAGAGAGAGAGAGAGAGAGAGAGAGAGAGAGAAAGAGAGAGAGAATGAGAGTGAGAGAAGGAGAAAGACAGAGTAATAGAGAGGGACACAGAGAGATTCAGAGTAATCGAAAATAGATAGATAAATACATATTTTGTAATGATATTTTAGACGACCATCAGGGCTGTACATCAAACAAACTAAAAATATATTTATTTTTTATTTGAACATAAGGGAAATACTTCCATAATTTACAGTAATAATCATATAAACGTAATCTTAAGATAATACTGTTCATGGGGCAAGGAGACAGAAATAGGATTAAGATGCCGGACGATAAGATTTGTAATAAAGCCATAAACATCAGTGAATATCGGTTTGATCTTCATTAAGCTCCAGAAATATTTATTCAGACATATAATATTTGTTTACATAAATTGCTAAAATAGTATATGGTCCTTTCATTGAAATTTGCAAAGTATCAACAAGCATGTCCATCTTACAAGTTTGAAATAGATCAATATTCTATGATATGGGGCTGCATCAATTTGAATGGATTGGAGATAATAATAAACATATAGTTTTGTTCAGTCGGTATTTGTTCAATAATCAAGCACCATCGGTTTGTCACTGCGTCGAAATTTAATTTGACAAAATACTTGCGAAAAAAAACATTGCCAAAATTTTCAATTTACAAATTTTTTGTTTTTCACTTACAGCGGATTAGGGAAATGTTTCACTAGTTTTTTTTTTAACGGTTATCCTTATTTCTCTCCTTTTGACATAAAATCTAAACTTTTTAACAAACCCTGAAAATATACACATTCTGTTTTCTGACGGTTAAATACCATTTGGTTTAGATGACGTTCAGAGGATTTATCAATTTAGGTAAAACACGAATATTGGCAACTAAAAAATTGCCCCCGGCAAATCTTAAACAAAAATATCTATTTAAAAAAAAAAGTATTTATAAAAATTGAAATTTATGCCATATTCGCATTTAACGGTGTCAAAGGGTCTTTAAACCGAATCCCAATTGTAAAAAGAATATTTGATAATACTTCTTTTGCTCTTTGGAATAATAATTTATTTATTTAATCCCATTCCATACGATCTGGCTTATTATTTTTTATTTCTGAGTAAAAAAACAAATACTTTGATATATACCTACATTGCAATAAATGTACAAAGGTCGAAAGCCATATTTAATTATTTTTCCCATCGTACGGCCTATTGGCAACGTTTCTACATGTGTCTAATATTAACCACTAACTAACTAACTTAATATCACTAAAAAAGTTTCATTCAAATCGGTCCTACGAACATAGCAACTCCTTGTGAGTGTTTTCTAATTGGCCACATAGCTGATGTTTTATTATAAAATTAATCGCATTCAGTAGTTATAAATATTACGAAAACTGTAGAATAAAAATAACACATAATACATTTTCCTTTAATATGAATCTAAGAAGTTTATTGTTATACAACATTTTAAAAATATTATATTAAAAAACATATACGACTGCCTCTTCGTCTAATTTCGACATTTTTTATTTTAATAAAATTATCACAAATGGTATTTAACAATAACCCAATTAGTTGATTCGATTGATTCTTCATAACCCCTTTTTCATTTCTTTTTTTTTTAACTCTTGTTTGTCTTTGAAAGAGTTTAAAGGCGATGACTCTTTTATTTGAAAATCTCAGAGGGGAGGGGTCAAAGGGATGGATGTACAGCGTGGCGCGGAGAGCGAACCGAGAAAATGAACCCTTTTTCCGACCGAGCAATACAGAAGAGTCAATTAAAGAGAAGGAATCAGATCTGTGACAACACCAAGGGGAGATAACACCAGAAAAGGGAGAAAGGTAAAAAATGAAGATGGATCCTTAAAGGAACAAAAAAAAAGCAATTAACATTTTTCTCTCCTTGTCTCGGCAGTATAGGAAATAATTAACAAGTGAAATAAATAAAAAAGGGTTCTTCTTTTCTTGATGAAATGCGAAGAATTAAGGAGACATTGTTAAGAAAGTACTTACCAGAGTTTTTATTTGCATTTGGGTTTTCATTAGGGGTCTTTCGCGTCGTAGATTTATTTTCATTAATGTGAAGAGCGTTGATCCGTCGGTTATTTCTTTTCTAGAAGTAGATGGATCTATGGCCTTATGAAAATACAAATTAATTTCCACTTGCTCTTTATCCAATTAAAATCGCATTGAAATCCTATCGGAAATTACAACAAAATGATCATTTAAACTCTTTTATTTATGATGAATTTTTCATTAGACTAAATACCTTCGAAAATATAAAATATGCAATACTTGTTTATGATGGTTTCAAAGAACATTCTTTAAAATTCAAAAAACAATTCTTTAAATTTCGAACTTGGAAAAATAATGTAAATTATTTTTTATCGGGACAATATTGTTTGTAAGGCTGTGGCGGCAACAGTTTAGTCGTTGACACAGCGCTCATCAATTTAAGGTAAAGGGCCCGAGTTAGAATTCAGCGGCCCTGCATTCAAATACGACATATGAATGGGCTTTTTTTTCAAAAACATCGGAACTCCGAAGGTTAAAATAAACTGTTAGTTTAAATACCCTAGTTTAAAAAATAAAAATAAATTACATAAATATATATTTTTCATTCATTCTTTTGATAAGGCTTTTTTGGGTTGATTTTTATTCTGGAAAAACTCAAAATTTGAATAATTTTTTAGTTGAGTTTTTCTCCATTTTTTGCCCCAACGTCGGTGCCGTCTGCATTTTTCATGGGTTTAATTTTACGGATTGCTTTATCTTACGGGGAGCCAATGGATTTGCATCTGTTATCTGACACGTCATCAAATATTCAAGCAATTCCCTTACCTCCCGATCTTTTTTCCCTTCCCGTCAATACAATTCAATTATTGATTTTGTTTTTATATTCGTGAGCATTATATTTGTCTGTGGCCATAAGGATTTCTCTGTGTTAACGTTTCGGATTAACCAGAATTCGGTATTTTTGTTCTGCAGGCCTACACGTACAATGCAATAACTTGAGTACTAAATACTAAAACGACCTCATTAATTTATTTATTCATTTGTTACATAGGTCAAACAGGGACGCAGCCCAAAACCAGAAGAGTCAAAATATAATAATATGTAGTAATAATAACGTTACATAAAAAAAAACGGGGGCACAAAACCAACCACTATTTCCATGCAGTGCCCCCCGCGGAAACGCCTTGATGTTGCTTACTTCCTTCAAGGAATGGGCTGCTTGCACATCGAGGAAGGCTAAAGGAGGCCATGGTGACACTAATCCAAATTGTAAAACGATCCGTGATGAAGGATGAATGGACTGGAATTTCAAAAAATAGAATCTCAAACGGAGCTTGCAGGGAACCTGCCGATTTTCCATCTTGTAGCTATGCTTACCACAATATGTGAGGCTGTGCTTGGGCGAACACCTTATATCCCTAGCTACTTGTGGGAAATAAGCTACACAAAACTAATCTACACCTGGAACATGCTCTGAGGGCGTCAAAGTAAGCTGCAGTTCCAAACCAAGTAAGTTCCCATCATAACAAAAGTTCTGAGAACTAACAGCAAATGAGATTATCAAGGTCCGCTTGCTGAAAGACGCAAAAAATAGTCTAATAACCCTGTTAAAAGAAAGGCTAGAATATGTAAAGGCGAGAAAGATGACATCAGGACAACTTTATAAAAGCGACCTTAAAGCCCACAACAAGCAAGAACCCGTCACCCCATGTGACAAAACTTGCTTCAAATGCCAAAAATAAGAGGCAGAGGTCGAAAGAAAGCACACCTCAAAAACAGGAAATATCCTACAAGCTAGCATTGATACAGCTGAAAATATCTGTGGTAGAAAAAGGCTACCCAGGAAATCAGACGGAACTCAAAAGGTTCGATATCCTCGAGGATGCCATTATCCTGGCATGTGAGAAAGTATCAGTAGAAAGACCTCAGACGTTGAAAATAAATTAAACAAATCCACTAGTATGCCTAGTGATACGATACATAACATGTGATGATCAGGTCAGTGCCAACTGACTAACGGAGATCGTGCCCACGCTAATTGCATGGAAGGACGCAATCCTAGGAAGTACCGAAACCAGTTGCCTACACAACCTACATACTAAATCCTAAAATCTGGAGACTGACGATAACATGATAAGGATAACAACCTATGGACCGTCTGGGAAAGATATTCGACAGGATAAGTGTGCCCACATACACAAAGCTCTAGTCAAGAATAGTACAGGGAGACAGGTATGCTTCCTCACGATCAGACGTAATCCACGAAGAAGGATTTCTAGAAAAGTCAAAACAAAAAACAAAAGAAAAGTGGAGCGAGGTGGCAACCGTAGTAGTTTAGACGTTTCGATCATATACGGCGCCAGGAGTGAATGGAATTTACCCAGCGGTATTACAAGAAGATCAAGCATGAGGTAAGCAAAACGACTACTATCAAAACAACGTCAACAGATGTCGAGAATGTATAGAAGAAAGTGGAACGATAGAAACTATTCTATGCAACTGCTCTGTAATAACTAGGAAAATGCTATCTTACGTGGGAAAGCCGTTTATGAGCAGCACTAAACTTGTAACCATACCCGTGAGCAGATTTTTTTACTTCATTAAAGAAAGGAATAACTTCGTGGAATACCATTAGCAGCGATGGTCGTAATAAACGAAAGAAAATATGGCAAAGGAACCTTACTGCTTCATAAAAAAAAGTAGTCCTAAGAAGATAAGTTGATAAGTTTGCAAATATTTCTCCTGGCCGTCCGAAACCAAAGTAACAAAATTCCTTCTTAAACTACTTAAGTATTTGCAGAATTTTTATGAAATTTATTCGATCCGGTCAGCCTAGTTTCGCAGTGAGATGCCACTATGTTGAATATAATCGATTTTTCGGTTAGTTATTCGATTAAAAAATTGATTATAAATTAAACGAAATAGTTAGGAAAGTTTTTGAATTAAGAATTTACATGGCGGTTGGAGGAGTTAGTTGTGGGCTAAGAGGTTAGCAAGGCTTCAAATAGAGTTACGCATCTCCAAGTTCTCGGCTCTTAAAAATTTCCCGGCTGATTGAGTAATTTCCTTTGATAAATTAATTAATGAAGCCTCGTGACTTGTTTCCAACTGGAGGAATCCTCCGGGGATGGAATGGGCGAGGAAAAGCCGGAATAGGACAAGATCGGGATTTTAATTATTCCTCGGAAGGAGAGCCTTTAATTAATCAATAGAAGCTACTGGGAGTTTGAAATAAAGTGAACAATATTAGAAGAATTCCACAGAGGATGGAGTGAGAGAGCGAGAGGGATTGAGAGTGAGGTGAGAGAATTAATAATAAAGGAGTCGATAAACAATGCCGCTTAATTCCAATAAGGCGTCTTCAAACATCTCCTATTGAAGACAAGTGGAAATTAAATGCTGGGGAATTCTCAACAAATTAAGTTTGGGCTTTCTCTTAATCTGCTTCTTACTTCTCTCCAGGTCTGACAACATTTATTTACTTTACTTTATTGGCACCTTAATATTAATAATACACACTATTGAATGGGACACCTCGGCGTTGTTTCGCGCACTGGGTTTTCAGTTGCAAACTATTTTCCAAATGAGCTATTGAAGAAATGGATGATTGAACTGTCGATATACAAAATATATTCAAATACTTCAAAATTAAATAATTATACTGTTCAAGTGATGCCCGTTACTATTACACTGGTCTCGACCGACCCGATCACAGGGCTGTAAGATGCAAACCTAAGGGCGCGCATAAGGTAGCTCCTTACCATCCTGGTCTGGTGTAGTGGCACTGCAACTATGGGGAACTGCGTACGTTAGAAAACAGTCAATACCAGAGTTAGCTGGAGAATTGAGCAGCCTGTGATGCGGCAAGTAACGGGGTGATCTTTGCTGACGAAGTGTCCTCCACTCTCTGATCCGCCACGAATATAGGTATATCAATGACCTCCTCCTTAGAACAGATTCGATGGGTACGAGGGAAGCGTCGAGAAGGGCGGACTCTAATTTTCCAGCCGAGCGCAGGAGATATGGGGCTAGCACAGAACAGCTCTCTCCAAATGCCAAAGAATCTTCAAAGATTGTAAAGAAGCGGGATGAGTCCTCTGCACTCCGTGGCGCTGTTTACCAGGTCGACGTTGAAACTCCTCACCGGTTACCGGATGGAACACGACTCCGTCCGGATATCGTTCGATATCGCGAGGATTGAGCATTCGTCCTACACCAAGCCTGTGTCGCATCCGATCGTGTGGTGATATTCAAAGCGCAAAAGTATGGGGTATTGTGAGAAGCGTATAAAAAGAGATAGCTCAGCGTTTTGGTCACTCCTTCAACGAATCCGGCTGAGCAAAGCATCTGAATGGGACAGATCCTGGATGGCGGTACTCGAAATGGAACTATGCTGGAGAGTTACTGGTAGGTGACTTTGTTTTGTGGGTTCTCGACAACAATTGACATAGTGTTTTCGAAAAAAAAGCCCATTTGTCAGTATGTCGGGTCGGGTTTGATCATGGGGCAGTGATGAGCGCCATATCAACGGCTAAACCGTTGTGGCCACCCACACCCCAATTATTTCATTATAATCAGCCAAAAGGAAGTCAAAATTTTTGAATATGAAATTGTTATGCCCCACCAGATTGGGGGCTCGTGTAGTTTTTAAACAATTCCTATTTTTAAATTTTGAATATTACAATAGAGTCTCGTGGTATGTGGTTAACACATAGAGCGTCTGTACCATCGCCAAGCTTTCAGCGATATATCTTTTCTTTTTCACCATCTACAGAGAACAAATCTTAATGAATTTTCCTTCATATAGACGTATTACAGATTCTTCAATACATAGAGTAAAAATTTAAAAACGCTTACATATATTAAATAACAAAATAAACTACCATCTTTACTAATTGTTAATACTATTGCTTAATCACAGTGAGTTTTAATGAAATTAATAAATAGAAAAATAATTTTCACTTTTTTACAAATGTGTATTTTAAGATTGAGGGGGAAAGGCGTATAATACCAATCGTATCGATCTATCAGGGGTGATTCCCTTAATGACAACCTAGCCGTTGATTCCGTGATGGACACAAATGGAAGAAAAAGATGCGAGGGGAGAAAAAGAAACGAACCATCAGAAATGCATTACTTGGCCCGCTGGCGGGGCACAGATTAGCCAATACAGTAGCTTGTTGATCCAAATATTGGATAATGCCCATCCATCGTTCTTTGATTACGTTCAGCACGAGGAGCAAAAGCAATCTAAAATCACCAGGAAAAAAATCGTTCCAACCATTACTTTGTGTTAATCATGTCTTAATATTGTCTGAGTTTATGGGACAAAACATCAAAAAGAATTTAAAATATATTAATGCTTAAAGCCTAGTATAATTTTTAAACTACTGTACTGTACAATAAAATGTATATGCAAAGGATGAAAAAACTTAAAGAAAAGAAGAAGAAAAGTTAAGAGCAAAAGCATAATTTTTACAATATGGGTTCATAAAGCGTCATCAGTTTATAATGGTATTTGAGCGAGATTATGAATACTCTCTTGTCAGGTGCCGACTTTTATTGGACTAATTTCTAAATATTCAACCACTCGAACACCACCCTTAAGTAATTGTATTAATAAGTACACTAGAATGACTTAACAATGAAAGGATTGAAACCGTTCGATTTTCTGAAGTTTCACTCTTAGACACCTTTTAACATGAGGAAGGCACATTGTAAAATTTTCCTGCAACTAAGAAATTATCAGGCCAAGACGGCGAAAAAACAGTGAAAAAATGGTCATCATATCAGACACAACCACTACCAACAAGTAAAACAGTGCTAGGCAGAAGCGACAAAACAACGAACAAATAATTAATCGTATCGCCACCAATAAATACAACAAATACGTGTCGTAGAATTAAAAAATAGTATACAAAAACAATCATCATAATCACACACAACCACCACCAGCAAGTACAAAAAATACCACGAGTAGGGGAGAAAAATACGAGCATAAACGACGACAGAAAAACACTACCGATAAGTACAAAATATACCAGGCAAAGAATTAAAAAACGTAATATGCCAAAACAGGCATCATACCACACACAACAAGTTCAAAAATACCACGCGACGACGACAAAAACAAGAATCAAATACAATCATAGACAAATACCAAATATACATAAAAATACGACAAAAATCATGAAAAAACAATCATCACTGTGAGATACGACCACCCCCCACTACCTACAACCATTTATTACCCGCAAAAGATTAAAACAAATAGTATACACAACTAGTCAGCACATTGACACATAACCACCAACAAGTACAAAAAACAATATCAAGCAAATATCTCAAAAAATTAACCAATACAGTCACCACAGTGCTTTCTTTTTGCATTTGGGCATTTCTTTCTTCTTCTATCTCAAGCACGTGTACAGTCATGCACTTACAATTCTTTTCCAAAAAATGCTAACCAATTTGTTTTTTGCAATTGGATAGCTCTTATGAAAGTAAACTTTTTTATTTACTACTTTTATACCGACTTTTTATTGTAATGGAAAACACGGATGCTTAGAAAATAAATGGATTAAATTGGTTACATACAGTGCAAATGGGTTCTTGTAGGTGTCAACCCTACCGCCGTCCAAATACGATGGTTAACCTAACCAATCTTACATTGTAAAACGTAGACAATACTGACAACATCTATTTGCTTAAATGAATATTACAACCCCCTGACCTATCTCACATGCAATTAAGAATAAGCAAATTGAGTAGAGTAATCTAATCGCAGTAATTGCAACCGATGGTAAGGGCCAGAACATAGCCTTAACACAATTTAAGTCAATTAATTATGTTTTTAAATTAAAAAGTATTCCATTCGGCTCTTATTTTATTTTCAGAATTAACTAAATTTTCTGTGCTCGGTACTTTTGATTATGGTAAAAGGAAAATTAATGTTCGTTTGACACTTTATGAAAGTTTTGTGGACTTCGTGTGTTCTCGCTGTCCTACTGTCAATAACTAACCACATTCATTTGCAAGAGGGAGGGTCGAAATCAAGATAAACAGCGTGAAGCTCAGTGTAATTTAATATGAAATGCAACGTACATTGGTGTTATGGATTAAAACAAATCCGATTTAAGTTGCAAGTTTAAAACGTTGTTAAATAATTAATTCCACGACTTTCGATTGTCGGTACATTTGTTGGTAGAACGTTATTGAAATTTAATGAAAGACCAATTTTCCTGCTAAGTGTAACTTCCCTCGATTTTTCAGCACATAATCAATATTTTTGAAAGCACAGTGTGAGATGATGTTGCAAATTTTGAGAGGAAAGTAAGTGTTGATCGACAGCATTGCTGTAACGTCTGCGAAGGTAGAAGTGGACGTTATAATTAATGACTATTGCTTTAAAACGTGCTTGGATATCTGATCTTATGAGGATTTTTTTTCCAGTGTTTTAAGATTTTTTTCAGATTTTAAGAGTCTTTTAAGATTTTCTAGGGGATAAGCAAGGATGGCATGTATTACAGTTTGAAAGTCCAAGGTGTACGTTAGTTTGATTGCCTAGTTCTGTGTAAGTTAATACAGTATGAAAACTAATACGCTGCCGTGAGGAACCCCAGAACTGTCAGTGAGGTAGCAGAGACATATGAGGAGCAAAACTCCATCAAATGCTAGGTTTACGTCAAGAATTGTACCAAGCTCAAAGGGGAAGATGCCTATTTAACAGCGGCAGTTGCAAAAAAATCGGTCAGTTATAAAAGGACTGTCAGGAGGTAATTTTGAGAATTTAGGCGTTGATCAAAAAAAAAAAAAAAAATTAAAATCAAATAATACCCAATGCAAATTTCGTCGTATAATTGACCTGAGCTGTTTTATCCCGTCTACCATTTTGAGAATGGTCCGGATAATTCGGACTATTGTTCGTAATTCAGGATTATTTCCAAGCAATTGAACCTCCTCGCCGATTGTCCACACAATTGCTCGGAACCGGTGAGGCCTAAAGAAGAAGTGTATCAGGAAAACCTTTGCGTACATTTAAATTTAATTAATTCTTTCTCTACGATAAATGCTTGACTTAATGGCTTCGGTCAAAAAAGAAGACTGATGATATCTATTAAAGGGAAACGGGCTAAATGAAACTTAGTGACACCTTTTCGACCTTCCTTTAGCCTAACGTAATTTATTCTACAGCCTCTATCAAAATGTGAAACCCTTTCTTTACTCTTTGTCTTCCTTTATCGTAAAATTTTATATTGTCATCGAATGATTAATAATCAAACGCTCATCACTTTTTAGCATTCACAGCATAAGACTCTTCTTTTTGCCATTGTTAATGACCATTTCTCGGCATTTTTGTTGTACACAATATGCCCATTTTATAAGGGTTTGATGTGTTAAAACTGTTCAAAGATTTTAACAAAGATATATCAAAAAGGAATGGCAATCAATACAAATCCTGATATATTTCACCAAGTAAAGGCTTCACCATAGTATGGGGTGTTTTGCCCATTTTTAGGGTATGCCCAGAAACTAAGCTATCAGAGCTACTTTATCGTTTACACTTTTAACAAATTGTGTCCTAGAAACCCGATGAAAATGATGTTCAAATATCAGAGAAAATGAAAATTTAAAAGGATCAACTGATATTATTGACAATCACTGGAGGTTTCCATGAAAACAATTGTGTTTCATTTCTCTTTAACAATGAGTTTATCATGCTGGCCCCTAAAATTCCTTTGTTCTTTGGTATTATATTGTTAGGTCGATATATTGCCCAAGGATTTGGCTATTTTGGATGCCAGACATGGAAGTCTAATGCTTATTGAATGGAGAATCCAAAATTCATCCAAACACTCCAAAACCTGGGGAAACATAACAGCCTAAATAACAATATCTTGCCAGAGCACAAAGGATTTTGGTAGATCCACATATTTTAACCATGAGTTACCATGTCTGGCACCTGTAGTGCTGGTCCATTTCTCACTTCTTTTTTTTTTTCGATCCTCGAAAATTCCTTCGGACTGTGACATTATATTGTTCGGCTGTTCTATTGCCCAAGATCTTGGAATGTTTGGTTGCCAGACTCATGCTTAAAGAATGTTGCATCCAAAATGGTCGGGGAATTCATCAAAAAAACTCCAAAACATGGGAAAACATAACAGCCTAACAATATCTTGCCAAGTTGGTTCATCTCTCTCTCTCTCTCTCTCTCTCTCTCTCTCTCTCTGTCTTTCTTTCTTTCTTTCTTTTCTATCCTCCAAAATACCTTTGGGCTTTGGCATTATATTGTTAGGTTGTTATGTTTCCTCAGGCTTTGTCTGCCTTCCCAGATCATTTTGGATGCTACATTCTTTACATGTGAGTACATTTAGAGCTGTCAAATCATTTCGACTTTCGTTTTGTGTAAATCCCCAAATTCCCTTTTATTCTTACTAGATACCTGCATGACCTAGAAACCTTATGAAAGGGATGTCCACATATGATTAAAATACAAATCTAAAGGAATCTCCTAATATTCTTGTCAACTAGTGTAAGCTTCCATAAAAACAATTGTGGTTTATTTCTCTTTAAGAATGAGTTTGCCCTGTTTGGCACATCTAGAGCTGGTCCATTTCTACTTATTGGTTTTCCCATAATTTCTTCGTTCTATGACAATGGATAAACATATTCCAAATTAAACATAGATTAACTCTTTTTAGCCAGTAGGATGTTTTTGCCTAATTGTTTTGCTGTTAATCTAATCACACCTGTGTAAGAGAAAATTTAGAAATAATTACGCCAAGGAAAAAATTGGCTTATTATCTTCCATGTGAGTTCTGATGGATCGCGACGTTAACAAGCTAATCCTTTTGCCATAGACCGTTAAAAGCGCTCACATCTACCTCCCTGTGCACAAATTAACAGAGCGGAAGCTCCCAATTGTCTCGTCTTTAAGCGTAAGAAGCTGTAGCGATAGAATCCTTTTTATCAACTTCCCGGGCTTGAGTTAATTCCTTATTGAAGTAGTTCTTAATAGCTGTCTAAACAGAGGAGCGGGTTGCCTGAAAGTAGGATTCCCCCGCCCAGAGAGATCCTACAAAGATAACAAAGGGTAAATAAAAGAAAAAAAAAACAATAAAAAATTGTCTTTATATTGAACGTCTATGATATTTGAAGAAATTGGCAACTTCCGGAAATTTTCTTCTCCTAAATTGTACACCTTGCACCGTAACGTATAAGATCTCATACTTTTTTTCCTGGTCTTGCGTTTTTATAGCATAGTATAAAATTTCTGGCCTCTTTCCGGGATTGGTTTGTGAATTATACTTAATAATACTGATAATAATAGCTAACTATTAAGCTAGCTAAGCTAAGTTGAATTAATTAGTGGTAGTCCTACTCGTTGTGAATAACTATTTTATTTAAACATAAAATGGCAAATACGAAAAATAATATACGCAAAAATGAGGCATTGAGTTAAAAACCAGTTACCATTCGTAAATTATCAAAGTTATATTTTCTGACATAAAATATCAAACCCTTCGACTCGACCTTTGTAAAAGGAAGATGTAATATATAAACATAAAACGTCGTTATTCAAACGTTTTCTTAAATGGTACCTCCGGTTAATTAAAACGCAGCGTCGAGATTAGAGGCAGACTGAAGAGGGAGGTATCGCTTTAGTATTCAGGTCGATGGTCCAAAGTTCCCGGGTTAAATGGGTTTAAAAAGAGATGAGGACTCGTCGGACTCATTGTTTGCCCACATCCTTTCCGAAGGGCCGTTTGTAAAAAGGAGGGGTGCGGAAAGAATGCAGAAAACGCCGGTGGCCGACCAACAGAAGTCTTATATGTAAATTCTATTTGCGGTCAAAACTAGGGGAGCCGTAGGGTGGCGGGGGGAGGACCGTCACCTTCATCTAGAACCACTAAATTGTGTTGACTCAACACTTTGCATATTCATAAGGGAGTGAACGCGGTGTATTTGTTTTTAAAGTTGCCTTGATGAATCCCCTGGATCTTGGTGGAAAGCACCCAGAGCGGAAGTAACGAATACCTCACACACCACCCCAGTCCGCTCCTTCCGTCTGTCTGCCTTCGGGCTCTCAATCTCTTTAAGCCAACCATCTAATCAACTGTTAATGAAGACAACAAATATTTTAAACTCCTACTTTAAGTAGTCACATAAAAGTACAAGCAACGGAAAAGAATACGATTTATACGAAACTTTTAGTTTGTTAAATCATTTGATGAATTTAGCGGATCTTTTAATTTACACAATTCAAATCTATTAAAGTTAATTTACACCATTCAACAGTGCCATAGGGAGATAGAAACCATTGCACCCTCCTTTGGGTCGAAGGAATATTGCTTTCAGGGTTTCTCGGACGCGAGTTTGGCATCTGGACTTGCTCTCGAAACCTAATTCACATATAACCTCATCATAAAATCAAGTCTGGCCTATATGTTTTTTTATTTACTACCCAAGCAAAAATCAGAATATCTTATACTGAATCATACGCAAGGCAGCATCCGGTTCCGTTCTCTATTCAGAATACATTGCAAATTTGATAATTTGTATCCCTATACTGTACTTGTGCCATACGTCACCCAAATTCGCACAACCCTTGGTCAACCGGAAAATATAGACTATGAGGGACAACTTCATCGGTAATAAAGAGGAAAGACGTTTGGGTTTGCAATTCCCGTTGTTTAAGTAGAAGGGCAAACGGTGGCATAGTGGCAACAAGGAGGCCAAGGATAGTTCGACCAGAACTATCGACACCCGAGCCCACCCGGCATACTAAATGGCTAAGCGTAGAATCTTCACAGAATGGTCTAAGAATAAATGATCGATTATGGAAATGTATTTCACGAGAGGAGCAAAAAAACAGACATCCAAGGACCATCATAGATACTAACTGTAGTACTATTGAACTTTAACTTGTAGCATTAGAATAATAGGACTACTGACTGTATGCTGTGTGCCAGAAAAAGAAATACCAGGATGACATGTCACCTTTTACTGCGATGGCAGTTAAATACAAACGAGGAATTAACGAAGCTTTGAGATATGTTAAAAAGCCTTAAACTTATCAAAGAGTTTTAGATAGGATTTTTCACAATTGACCAATATTGGTTGAGATTCGAACCCACGACTTTCGGCTAAATACGCCGCTGCTCTACCACTTGAGCCTCCGTGACTTCGATCCACTCGGACACCAACTTCCCATCTCAATCCACCTTTTGAATTTTCCCTCCTTTTTGTGATTTTTCAAATGTTAACCAATACCTTACTTAAAGATTAATTAATCGAAAGAAATTATTTGGTCAATCGGGCCGCATAATCTAATGGATTATCCTTAATATTTATCTTAGATGAGTGATCCGGCCCCGTCTGTTAGGACCACAAGTCCGAACCAATTGTAAAGTTTTTTAAATAGTTTTTCAAAGTCCTGAGAAATGCATCATATGCAATCGACAGCTCGACAGTAGAAAAACAAGTTGGTTTTTTTCACCTGCATGGTTTCATCGCTGATATCTTTGCTTTAATATTTATCATTCAAGGCCGATACTATACTCAACATTACTTAATATTTATCCTTCTTACATATTCAGAAGATGCCGGACAAGTTCGATTTCCAAAGAAAAGGAGGCTCAGTTATTACGTAATTACAACATAACTATGGTCCCCTTTCAGCAACCTGTTCACTATTTGGGACATTACAAAGATAAAACTTTTATTCAGAACAATCACACTCGACACAAAAGAATAGAATTGAACATACGCTATAATCTACAATACGTAAAAGACAAATGAAATTTTTCTTTTAAAACAAATGACCTATTTGCCTTTCTTTTTCCTCACTAAACGAAGTGTGAGGTTCAAACCAAAGAACGGAAATTACAGACACTCCTTTTAAACATTGCTCTTCCTACTTCTTAACGAACCTTAATATTCATATTGACCTTCAAACACCATTTGTTCTCGAAACCGCAAGAAGTTGACACAGTCTCATCCATAACACCCGGTACTCCCACACCTCTCCCTAAGAAAGTAACTTTGCCTTCCGACTTCAAATAATCCAGTCACTCCAGTCCAAAATCCTTTGAACCATTGCCGAACCTCCCTACTTTGTAACCAATCTTTATATAGACACAGACCTTCAAATCTAATCAGTCCTTGAAACCAACGAAAGTATATATAACACCTCCATAGCACCTATACCCTTATCCCAACACCCTAGTACTACCCTTTCGCCCCAAACCCTTCCCGACAAACATCCAAGAAACCTAATGCGCCAATGGCCTCGCGATTTCCTCCCTGGTTAAGAAAGTAAACAGTGCGGGACTAGAAGTATTAATGGATTTCTTCTCAACTTTTATAAGTATCAACGTATTTTGGAACGTTAGAAATTTTGTTTTTGTCTTTCAGGTTTTCTAAATTTACATTTGTGGGCAATAGAGTCGCTTTTTTCTTGTAGTAGTTGCTCTCTTAGTACAAGTAAGTCACTTTCGAAAAACTCCTACATGTGCAGATCCATCGCGGTAAGTAACTTTTTAAAACTTTCTGAAAATAAAACATGAAGGCTACAGCAACATGTTTCGTCTTTTATCGCTGCTGTCAACCCCATTGAAATGTTAAGACAAGCCAAGCTATGCACACCTAATTAGCGTGATAAGAATAGCAATGGGGGTGTGGGTGGCCGCAACGGATTAGGCGTTGGCCCAGCACTCATCACTAGAAGGTAAAGGTCCCGAGTTCGAATGCCGGGCCCATTCCAGCGCTTTCAAAATTTATTTGAAATGACTCCTAGCGAACAAGGTCTTTATGAAATTGTACTGGCTATCATTTGCCTACAACAAGAAATACCAATTGGTAAACCGTTCGATAATAACTTACATACATAAAATACCCCCCCCCCAAAAAAAAAAAAAAAAAATTGTGATTTGTACTAGATAGAAAAATGTTAAACACGTGCCCATCGTTCTTGCCAATGGACCCACTAATCTACTGAGCTTAGATATAATATAAAACAGACAAAGACGAAAAGTCGCTGATAGTAAAGTAGGGCGAAAAGTTGTGTATATATATATATATATATATATATATATACAGAAAACATTAGTTCTA
>CM077100.1:15667054-15712348 GCA_039619505.1 Cimex hemipterus
TCTCATTCTCTTTCTCCCCTCTCCCTCTCATTCTCTTTCCTCTCTCTCATTCTCTTTCTCCCCTCTCTCTCATTCTCTTTCTCCCCTTTCTCTCATTCTCTTTCCTCTCTCTCTCACATTCTCTTTCTCCCCCCTCTCTCTCATTCTCTTTCCTCTCTCTCTCCTTCTCTCACTCTCTCTCTCTCTCTAACATTTTTTCAAAAATTCTCAATCTGGATAACAAAATTTTAACAGTATTGTGTTTAGCACATGCTTTAGTTGAGCTTTTGTCTGTTCTTGCAATGGATCATAGATCAACTCTTTTTTCTGCTTGTGTCAAAGGTGTTTGCGGTAAGATAATAGTAAAATCTGCCTCCTATGACAATGCAGAAATTAGGTACTCAGGTGGTATTTTTATTTATACATTAATTAGATCGGTACTCAATTTATTTTAAAATATTTTACGTGCGAGATAAATTGGCAATATTTCCTTAACTTTTTTTGTGATTAATTTTTGAAGCAAATTTTAAACCGACCCTCTGATTTGCATAATTTTATTACAAGTCTACACTTTGTTCACCATTTTGAATTTAGTATTTTTAGACAAACTTGAGAGAGCGTTTTGTCAAACGTTAGAATAAATTTCTTCAATTGTTGTGATCGTAATGGTTTTTAAAACTGATAAACGCTCTTTTCTGTTGTTGTTCACCGTAGCCCTTCGGCCGTTTAATACTTCAACTCGTCTATGCTATTGATAAGAAAAAAAAAACAATCCTATCGGTCCAGTTTCAAAAACCCGTCTTGAAGAAGCAGAAAAATGTTCACCTGCGTTCACCGTACAGATAAAAACAACAACTTACACATGATCTTGCCGGATGCAAAAAGCAATCAACACGTGGTAATTTATTACCAATAATTGTATTTGTTTGATCCTTTTTGTCTAATTTATTAATGCCCTAAGAAACATCGCTACCATATTTGTTCTCACAGTTTAATCTAACTTTTACATTTAAACTATTTTTATTTTTAGGGTGAACTAATAGTACTAGTAACTAATAATAGCTTATATTATTTAAGTATGGTTAGTTTAACGTTCAATGAACTGTTGGAAGGAGTGACATTTGTTTGGGATGCAGGAACTTGATATTTTTCAAAATTTGTCTTTCATTGATCGCAGAATGTTTGTATGAGCTCGTTGAAAGTAAAACTCAATTACAGTGTTTCTAAATAGCCCACAATGCAACTAGTTTAAAAATGATTTAATCTCTTTACTTTGTTGAATTTTACAGAACATGTTTTAGATGGTTAATTGTTACTTTAATCAGGTAGGCATATTCCTTCCTTCCTCTGAGCTCCTCCTTAGTCAATTTGTCTATTTTGTTAATCCTTCCTTGGTAAAGAGAAAGGACAGTGTTAAAAAAAATGCCTAGCTCTTATTATCATTTCTTTTATTCGAGAAAGGATTGCAAATATAGCCTAACTGACTGAGGAAGAGCTAAGTAAAGCTTTAAAAAGGGCTTCTCAACCATGTAAATAGCAAAGATTGTAAGCAAAGAAGCTATAAAGTCTGGTAAAACAGAAATCCCAAATTTAAAAATGATAAATTGCCCAATACTAAAAAATTTAATTAATTTAATTTAATAATCATTTAAAAATTAATTCATTTTCGTTTGAGTGTTCAATTGACCAAGTTACATCTTTCAATTAATTATTCATTCCATATAAGGTCTTGGTTGAGGTAAAAAGATGTAGAGTAGCTGCGTATTTAGCCGAACGTGGTTCGAATCCCGCTCGTGACAGCTGACTTTTTATCTCAACCAAAATAATCTGTTTGGCGTAATTAGTATTTCTTCTTTGTGTCGCATTGTTTACCCTTAACATCTCCATTTTTCGTCTAGCTGGGAAGGCTTTTCAGCTCTTGTCACCTCCTCTTTTTGGCTTATTTGTAATCACTTCTGGAAACAAAACAAAATAAATAAATAAAATGCTGATCTTTTCCTCAGCCAATTTATCAATTTATTTTACCCGATCTCTTTTATGTAGACATGAAAATTGTTAATAAAATAGCCAAAATTAAAAGTATTTTGAAATGGCCTTCTCCTCAAACTAGAAGTAAAGTTTGAAAGAAAAAATTCTGTGAAGTTCAGAAAAAAATCTCAAAAGAAAAAATAATAAAAACAAGAAAAAATAGATTTTGAAAAATGATAGTATATTTGATTTAATCAGTACTTCTTATATATTTTTCTTATTGAACTTTAAAAACATTATTTTTTTACGTTTTTTATTTTTTATTCGGCTGACAAGTCTTTTGTAATTGATTTCTTTCTTCTGACCAAAATTGTAATCCTTTTTGGGAAAAAAATCTAATCAAACGAAAAATAAATATCGCATAAAAAAGAGATATGAAGATCAGTAAAACACAATTGTTAAAAAGAAAAATATACACTAAAAAATAAATTTCGTTTTCAAATTTTAAAACCTTCTAGTCTATTTAACTGAACTAGTATTTCTTCTATTTTTTACAGTACTTCGCATCGTACAATCTTTATTTTACGCTTGGCTTCGATGGCCTTTTACATACTTTTCTTTTCTCCTTTTGGCTATTGATTTTATTGTTTCTTGAAATGTTGATAATACAAAATAAAAGTTCAGGCTAGATAATTACATATTGTATTCAGGAAACTAGGTTTCATAGTTAAACATGATAATATTCTAATGGAATTTCTGCACGATTGTAAAAAAACATAAAATTTTATTAAACGATTTTCTTTGACATTTTCCAAATGTTTACGACTACATTCTGAACGAGATGGCAAATATAAATTTCAGCAATGATTCAGACATAAATGTAATAACTGTTTTAAAAGCGATAAATCGAAATTGGAACGAGTTACGAAAGTGGAACATTTGCCATTTAAACCAAAGATTATGGCACTCATATATTTCACCAGCATGTTTTGTTGTGTTTTCCTTAAAATGTTAATTAATGCAGGTCGGTTACGGCATAAATTAGTTTTGTCCGGTTGTCTAAGATTAAATAAATGTACATGTACATATATTAAAAATAATATTTGTAAACTCGCTGTTTCTGTTCAACGTTTTTATGAATTTACTGCATGTGTTTTTTGCCTTAGATATTGTTGTTCTGAAGGCTTATTACTTTGGTCAGTAAACTTGGATTATTATCTAATATTCCAATGTATGTAAAGATGAGACGGATTATTCTAAAATATTCTTCCACTCTTGTAGAAGGGCGGTCTAATTGATGGTTTAATTTGACAGGTGCAGACGGTTTACGGTTTGCAATTACGGTTTTTGAGAAAGTATCGTGACTTAGGAAATAGAAAACACGTCAACTATGTTTGTTAATCGATTCAACAGGTTAAACCGTGTTGAATAGTTTATATGTGAGATGTTAGAAATAAATACTTTGTAAAACCAAAGGGTGGGTTAGTACAGTAAGAACCTTAAATTTTATTAGCAGGTGTTTGTTTCCGATTTGCCTTCAGTCTATAGATTAATATACGAATCAGCTTGAAAATTGCAGTTTTGAAATCCGTATTGGCGTTGTTTTGCACAAACAAAATAAAATTTATTATAATATGTGCTGATATATTCCGTTTAAAGTATATAGGGTGTCCTTTTTTAGACGGCTCTGCTGAATTTCTCTTGAACCAATGACACTACAAAATAACAAAAAAACACGTGTTTAATATTTTTTAGTCTAGTTTCATATTTTAACCTTTTTTGGAGAAAAATTATACGGGCCCAATTCTGATCGATTATTAATTATTTTTTAAATCAAGCCCTTCCAACAGTGCGAATACACCTTACGATTCGGGCGAATCTGTACCATTTAATATGTATCATTACGTAAAAAAATGGAAGTAAAAATTGGTACGACTTAAAAAATCAAACACCGTAACGTTAGAAAAAACTTAATTCACTAGTTTCGTGGTCCGCTTGACCACTCAACATCTTACAATTAATTAAGGTTTTCAGTCGTGTAATCTATTTGATTCTCGCCGAAGATCGTGGGTTCGAGTCCCGCTCGTGCCATTGATTTTTTTATCTCAACTGAAAACCTTAATTGTTAGAAAGAAGCTTTACAAAAAAGGACCAAATACCGTTTTAAGATATGCAATGGACGAATGTCTAAGAGATAATTTAAAATATTAATGGCAGCCACATTTTTTTGACTCTCGGTGTATTTTTAATCAAGCCCAATTCAAAGATAATTGTAAATAAATAAATAATACTTTTCCTGAAAGTGAGTTTTCGGTTGTCTCCGTCCGTCGAATAAAGTGGCTTAACAGAAAAACATAAAAACTAACGTATTTTATTATTAAAAGTTTTCAATGTTCAATATCTTTACTGTCTTTTCAAGCAAAAAAAGTTAGCCCGCCTGAAGATTTTTAGTTTTATTTCTTACTAAATCCATTATATTTAGTGCTCTAATTGACGGAATTACATCTTTCAATTGATGTCTTTTTATGTAAGGCCTTGGTTGAGATGAAAAACTTAATGTCATGGTTGGGATTCGAACCCACGAACTTCGGCACAATACCCCGCTTCTCTAACCACGTGAGCATCATGGCTGTTTTATTTCTTACGTACAGATTTTCATTGAAGTTTCAGCTATAGCCAGCCTTACATCCCCACATGCTAATTTATTTTAACGAGTAATTCTTTCATGATGTTGTTTCATAAATTTTGATTTCTGTAAGATTTTCCCGAAACCCAGTACTAAAGCAGAGGGGATAATTACGGTGGTAGGACACGAAGTAACGTCAGATTTAAGTCGGCCAATCAGTTTTAAAGGAGGGGCTTATCTGTTTCGACGTTTTATCTTTCTTCTTTCCCTCTTTTATATTTCTTATTTGGTAGCGTTCTGTTCAAACCGAGTCCTTATATCGACTTTCTAAAAGAGACTGAACGGTCGGATTCGTGCCGAAGCGAGCAACTAAGCGATCACAGATTAGGCCAAGGATCCACTAGTCATTAGCATATTTTTATTGAGTCTACGTCAAATCTTCCCAACCCTCAACTATTGAATCAATTGTAGCCCCTCACGAAACGTTTTTAATCTGGACACCAACTGGTACGAGCGCAATTATAACTTTACCACGAACTAAAATCAAATTACAACCTGTGCTACTGTCATTCGCTTTAAGTAATTTCCGTATCATGGTAATTACGCAAACATGTCACCGATGCCGATCTAATGAAATCCAATATATTGTTCTGTTTTGGGCATAATGTTACGTTTTCAAAATATAGTACTTTCAATGGTAGAACATGAAAAGCATTTATGCAAATGATGGCCAAACCATTAATGGATTTACATTTGATGCTTTGAGAAGTAAATTTACTAAAAACGCGTCCTTAATTGCTTATATCATAAATTGCAAATACATTATTTGTCCTATTTTACAAAAGCCTAAATATGAGCTGTAATCGTAACCCTTTTGTTTATTTACTCTCTCCTATCTGCTTATTTGTCTCACTTTAAAGTAGCAGCTTAAAGATGGTTAAATGAATAAGAACAAGGAGAGATGAGGCTAAAATCACAATTTACGAATTGTATTTGTAGGAATGAGGTCCGTATAAGCGGGATTAAGGAATGTGGCGTAATCGCTTACAGAAACTCCAATTAAATATTTAATCAGAAAACAATTTACAAGATGTTCATTTGCTTGCTATGCGCATTATGTCTTGTGTAATTACGGAACAAAGCAAATTGTATAATTTGTACAATGAGGGATGTTATGGGTCCGGGAAAGAGGAGCTAGGTGGTACTCTAACGAAATGCCGTTCGCTTGAGATACCCTTTAAGCTTTCGAAGCAAGTCTATTTAATAGACCTATTACCTCTTTATTGTGTTACCACTCCACAACACACATTTATCTTCGTCATATTCGCCGTTACCGTGGGACATGCATAACGGGCCAATGAATCCGTTAAATCAAACCTAACAACACGATCGGCTCTGTGGAAATTCTTATCCGTTATGACCTTCCGGTAAAGATCAACTCCTAAATAATAAAGCAATCAACACCATAGCTTTGTTTGGACTTTAAACTGGAAAGGTGTACCTATAAACGACCTACGGTTCCGTATTAAAAATATGCGTGTTTTTTGTTTATTTGTGTTTGTGTTCACTGCTCCTCACGACCCTAACAAGTTATTAAAAAGCCTTTATTTGTATACATTATAAAGAAGGCAGACATATATATTTTATTTTTATATGTATTTATATGTATTTAAAAAAAACTGTATCTACCCCCAGCATATTATTAATATTTTTTAATAATTAATAAGATTATTTTTCCTGATGATAATAATCATCATTAAATTAAACTTTTTTTCATTACAAATTAACCATTTTTAACTTCAAATTAACACTTTCTTTAAAACATAAAAACTAAGGAGAACGACTGAAATATAAACATAAAAAATGAAATTCATGTTTATTTGGCATTTTTTCTTAAAATAATTTGGCCTTATGAGTGAGTCTACATGAAAATTATTGATGTAAAGTTGATCCACAAACTACTATTCACGTTATATTTGGTGGGAGCGGGGGTGTGGTCCAATAAATATTATGGTATTGAAACTATGCCAATCCTTCCGTGTTTTATTTCTCCTTCGAATCTATTTTTTTTTTTTTCGAATGATTTTCAATTTTTAAAAATATCCAGTTAATACAACAATCTTTTGTTTTATTTTTTTGTTGTTTTTTAAATTTACTTTTTTATATCTTTTGATGTGACATTTTAGATAAAATCCATTTTATTTTTAAATTGTAAATTCTAATTAAATTCTTAAATTAAAATAAGAATCCTTTATTTGTGTACTTAATTTTATATAATTTTTAATTTTAACTATGAATAAGTATCATATGAACTTCTAAAGTCTCAATTATTTTACAAATGGAAATTATAAAAGGTAAATTTAAAGTTAAAAATGGTTAATTTGAAATTTTCTGAAAAATGATACATTTATAGTTAAAAGGGTAATTGTATCGTAAAAAACTATGTGATTAAATTTCTTATGGCGTTCAAAAACCATAATTATTTTGATTATCAAAAAATTCTTGTTTATAATTCATGCCATATCCTATGGTTTTGTAGTGCTTTCAAGAAAGAGTTAATTTGAAGTAAAAAAGTTCAATTTTCGATGAAAAACGTTTAATTTAAAGTTCAGATGGTGTCATTTGCTATTGAAAAAAAGTTAATTTAAAATGAACAAAGATTAATTGGAAGTTAAAAACAGATTTTATCGTGAGTTTTCAAGCTTTGCTGTTTTAAATTTAAATGTAAAATATTCACTCAAAGGTCAATTAAGTTAGAAAATTGAAATGTGTTTTCTTTATTGACAAATTGTTGTAACAAGTTTACTTAGCCTTTTTTCAGAAACGTAATATTTTCTGAGATTTTTACGTAGAGTTAAGAAAAATTTTCTTTTTATAGATTATTGAAACTTTGTATTTTAATCTTAAGGCTGATTATTCTGGAAATTCAAGGACGATCTTATGTTAAGTAAAATAATTAATAATTTAGAATTTTGGAAAAGTTATTCTGTTCAAGTACACATTATTAACGTATTCAGTGTTGTTTTTAAATTGAATTACATTTTGCTGTATCCCAGTCGATCTTTTGATTATTATTAAATAAAAACAAAGTTCAAATCTTGCTGATGTCTGCATAATTGAAGTTTCAATAGCCGCCAAAATCGTATCAACCTTTTCCTACTGGAAGTAAAACAAGCATTTCGAAAATTGTAGCAATTTTGGTTTTTACGTGCCCTTCTTTATTAAAATTAGTTAATATTTTAGTATATGTATTATGCGATGGAAGCCTTCAATTTTTTGGTAGTAAAAGGTTAAAAGCATAAAATTATTTATTGCGGATTCAGTTATTTTAAAATCAACCACCCCATCCGAAGAAATAATAAATAAATTTAAGTTGTGATATTTGTTCATGTAATTTTCCGTCTGATGAAAAATTAATTTTCCTATAATTTGGATAGAAACTGAAGGATAATGCCGTACCTAGGTTTGTACAGCAACCCCGCGAATAAAACAGGCCAACAATATATGCGACAAATTGCGAGAATTTTAAGTTAATTTTAATTAAACTTTTCTGTAATTTTTAAACATCCTGGTAGTTTTGATTGATCTTAAACAGCAGAGCATTTTTTCACAAGCAAATGGCACTAAATTTCTTTTATATGCGTTTGCAAATAAATTGTTCATTGGAAGCTAGTGGTCGTTTCATAAAATTATTTATTTTGATGAGCTGCATCTAATTTTAATCACAATTGATTGATCTCAATCATCTAAAACTAGGCTCAAAAATTATTAATTCGAACAAATCTGAATATGCCTGTCAGTAAAATCATAAGTTTCGTTGTGTTGTAAACCTTGCCTTTACGCACTCCGTTGGTGAATTTCGGCTTGTCCGAGTTGACTGAGTGTGATAATTATCCGTATTGTCGTAGGAGCTGTTTATTGAACCACTCTGTCATTCTGTGCCAATTCTCGGCCGGCCACTCTTATTAGTCTTCGCCCGCCTGTTATCAAGACAGATCGTCCCTATAGCTCAATCTTCCCCGGACATCAATCCAACTCCACGTCCTAACTCGTCATTTTTCTTAATACATTTCCTTTCACAGTACCAAGTGTCGTGTCCATAGCAGGGCACGTAAAGTCTTCAGGCTGGTATTAATTTAAACAATAAAACTAGGAAACGGAACAGCCTCGTGTTTGAAACGATCATCAGAACTGTATGTCATAACTGCCAACATGGAAAAACTTGTTGAATGAAAATGTTTGTCGTATTTTAGTTAGTGATAGAGAGAGAGAGAGAGAGAGAGAGAGAGAGAGAGAAAGGGGGGAGGGAGAGAGCAGATAGAACAGATAGATAGAACAGATAGATAGAATAGATAGATAGATAGAGAGAAAGAGGGAGAGAAATGGAGAGAGATAAATAAAAAATTATTGTTAAGAAATGAGAATAGTAAATTTACATACTAATTTGCACGAGGAAAAAAAGACAGCGAGGATGATTTCTTTTACAGAAAGTGAATAAGATAGAAAGTTAGTATAGTGCAGTAAACTAATTTCTGCCTAACTGGAAGGCTAACATCCTCCTATCGTTTGGTGACGCGGATGAGTGGTCAAACCACTATAATCCCTTAAAACGCAGAACCACTAGCAAGGCTATTCGATCGCCCTTATCACTCGGCCACCGCGGTGAAAAAGAAAGAGAGTGTGGGTGAAAGATAAAAATGAATAGGGAGAATTGGTGAGAATGGGAAAGAATTTGTGCATGAAAGAATGAGGCAGAGAGAAAATGAGAGAAAGGGGAAAAAGTAAAATAATTTGAGAAGCAGAGAAAGGACGTTATGGCGACATAGATAGATAAAGAAATATGATGACAGAGGGAAAGGGAGAGAGAGAGAGAGAGAGAGAGAGAGAGAGAGAGAGAGAGAGTGAGAAAGTGGGAACGAAATAGATATGTTAAGAAAGAAAAAGAGAACTAAGATCCGTTCAACCTATTTTTTGCCTCAATGTTTTGTTTGATCTTGTATACATGAATAACTGCATAAACTGGTTGTGTCGCTCACAATTGTCAGTCATAACTTACAATATTCTTCCCCTTGCTAAATCTGAATACTTTTTGTTAAAGATATCTTGTAATAAATACATTATTACCTCATCAAAACTAGAAAATCCTTGTTAATTGTAGAAAGTTTTTTTTCTATGTGAACTAAAGGAAACCGAAACTTTAATAACTTTGCAAGTACGATCAGTTAGCGTGAGAGACTCTCGGCTCGTAAACCACGCGGTCGTGTGTTCAAATCCCGTCGTCGCCTCTGTCCTTTTTTTCACGATATTCTCAAAAACGAATACGCATAACATTTGTCTGTCATTGGCTAATATGTATAGAACATAAAGCCATTTAAAAAAAAGTACGATCAGACTGAATATAACTGATAAACACTGATTATGACAACAGCGATTGTTTGAATATTGATAGTAATAGTCAGAAGATGTATTGTTCAGGTACTCCTTAATTTGAATTATTAAGTTCAATTTGATTATGATACATACATTGACATATCCGGATTGGTTCATTACAGCGACAAATTGTTCTTTAGGGCTGTATTTAAGAAGGGTGTAAACACCCAGTGGATTGTCGGATCGGCGGGCGTAATTTGGAAAAATAAATGGTGTGGGAAAGAAAAAAAAACGCTCGATCCCATCGGATCGATAATAGATGTTTGGAAATGGGCGTAAGACCTGTGTAATATATCGGGCAGGCTCATTTGCCACCGCACCCGAGCTTTGTAGTCAGGCTTGCAATTTTCTTTTATTTCACCGCTCCGTATCTTTATGCCTCTAATATTTCTCTTGCTTGTAATTCCGCGTGCCGGTGTCGCTAAGGGGAGCCTACCCGCCCTAAATCCCGTTGCATTTCATTGATCCCGGAATTGAATAAGTTATCCCGCTCCTCGCACCGACCGCCTGAAATATTGCTATGAGGGAGAAAATGTTAAAAGAACGACACCGTTTCGAAAGATGACGGATCCCGACTCAAACGTGAGTACCTAAAACATGCCCTACACAAAATATACTCTTTGAGACAAAGACAATACTCAATTATTAAAAAGGCAATTTGTTATGACATGTAAGGAGAAATGTATACGAAAAGCTCGGTTTGAGAAATGGAAAGTATATTCTGGAATTTTGAGGTTGCATAGGGTGTAACTGTAGTGCTACAGACTGAGGGCAGTCGCCTATCTTGGACGTAGAGGTAGGTTATGGTTGACATGGATCGACTTAAAGAGTTAGGATGTGAGGATTGTTTTTTATGGAACTTGGAAAATTAATTGGGAATTAGGTTTGAACGGAAGATATTTTGAGGTCATTAGGAAGAATGATGTTGAAGACATGGAGACATTAACAAAGGTTCTGAAATCTTTGAAACAAACAAACCCCATACTTCTAATCCGTCCGTCCAAATCGGTTTCAGTAGTGTCTTGTTCAAGCAATGAGGATGTAAATTTATGTTACACAACTCGAAAGACCTATCATGTTTTTAAAAGCGATAAGCAATTTTGTGATTTAGGACAAGGTTGGAGCAGTGTATGTAGGGATGGATTGTGAATGATCTTTCTTTGTAGTCGTATCCTCTTGCTGGTCATTACTTTGCGCCGTACACTGTTAACAGCACAATTAGCTCTGCTAGCCTTCTCTAGACGATGGTGCTTCTTCTTCAAAGATGTGGTGAACTGGACACCCAGATATTCAATGCGTATATACAAAATATACAGTATCCAGGATAATAATTTTCCCCTGAGGTACGAGAAATGAATCTGTAATTTGATCATTAACTCTCGGTATGCCTATCCCAGCAGGTTTTTTTACTGCTTAAGTCCATTGGAATACTACTTAGGTATAATAATGATTACATACATAAGTGTGGATATACGAAAGGTCCACAATTATATTTATGTTTTCATAAAAACTAAAGTTCCGAGATAAATGGGGAAAAGCTTTACAGATAAGAATTAATGTTTTGTTTACAGTCGATGGTAAGGCGATTTACCTCCGATCCATTTTGCCCGGATGAGAGGTTCAGAGTATTGTACTTCCGACTGGATGAACCCGGCTACGAATTAGAAATAATTAAGATTCATTCAATGGCTGGAAGTTTGCAATTAGAAGATGAAAACATGCTTCCGCGCCATTCTCTGTTCATGCAATTAATCGACCGTAATAACGTCGAATTTGGCCCGCACCCGCCCCCGACCCAAACCTACCCCTCATTATAGACACTTTCTCACCCCAGCCGAGTAAATACAATACGACAGTCCCCCTGTTGACGTATTTAAAACAGACGGAGGTGATTCTAGAGAATAGAAATTACAATTATACATATTTCAAATATTGGCTATTGATTTTACCATTTTCGTTTTGTTTACGGTTCATACGGCATATGTGGCAACAACCCATCCACTATTACAAAATTGTGTCTAGTGTAGACTTTCATTAGACAAAGTAGAAAATTTATTAGAAGAATTTTCAGTTTTGTAGGACCTTAAGGAGAAAAAGCCTGATTGAAGGAAGGGAGAAAACGTCCCTAAAGGAATGTGAAACGTATCGGAAAAATCTGCCTCCATAAATTAAAAAAAGGCCAATATTACATTGTGCCAACGCGAAAAAAAATAAATCTCAGTTTATAATCTTTTGAATAATCAGTTAGGTTATTTTTGAAAGTAACGACGGGTTAATTAAAATATAGAAATTGTCATAACCATTTATTAAAAATTCAGCATTTTTATCGAAAATTTAATTATTTGGACAATAATTGAGTGAAGTGAAACAGAAGTTGTTTTCTTCGTTTTGGCTGTTTATCGTATTTCCTTTTAAAATAAAATTAGTTTTATTTCGTATTCTTTTTAAGCCCAACTGTTATTCAAATTTGTATTTTTTGTATATTTTACTTATTTAACTAAACGCGATTTGTTATATTTTTTCGTTTGGTTACCCCATCAAGCTATTCGGAGATTTTTTTCAGCACATTTGGCAGTTCTGTATCTAGTTAGTATATAATAGTTTTTCGGTAAATTATTAAAAAATAGCCACGAGGAGGAGCTCGGAAATGTTTTGAAATTTGGCTTCCCAGCAAAATTAGGAAATTAAGTAAAAAGGCGTGAATTTCAATAAAATATTGGAAAACTTAAAACGTTGAACCAAATCGTTTTTTCTTGGCTTTTGCAGTTTTTCATTTGAAATTTGCGTTTTATACCTCACAGAGCTTTTTCTTAATTTTTCTAGTTGTGAAAGCCTATCCAGGGCATTTTTATAAGAGTGTGAAAAGCATCTGCTTTCATAAATTAAAAGAAAAGAGCAAACTTCAAATTATAAAGCCAAGATGATAAATTATATAAAAATAAATTTTAATTTTGATTAATGGGTTCGTTGGTTTTCTGTGATGGTTAAATGAAAAAAGGTCCAGGGATGCAAAGGCAAGAAATTTTCATTTTTCTTTAATTTTGTTACTTATAAATTGAAGTAGTAATTCGTTTTTAAATTAGTTACATTAATTACGAGTGCTACGTAAGTAGTTAAGTATAATATTAAGGATAAGCTTATCCTTTAGATCATGTCGTGCTTCAATTACCGAAGTGAATCTGAATGTTTAAAAATTGAGATAACCTTTGCAACCTTGCCCTATTGTTCGTCCGCAGAGGGTAGGTACTTACTTACTTGAAAATGTGAATTAAAAATTTTAGTTTGTGCTATTCAAGTTATTGATGACTTATCCCATAATTTACAGTTAAACTATAAGTATCTGATTATTTTGATTCCTTAGCAATACTATGGGCTTTTTACGGTTAAATTTGCTTAAAGAATTGCCAAAAATCACCTGCTTCCATGGTTGAAAGCCCAGGGAAATATTTCCACGTCCTAACTATGCCCTTTTGCCAGCGGTGTCCCAACTATGTTCGAGACCCTGGGAGATCACGTTGGACTTCATACCTGGACTGGAGCTTTGAGCTTCCGAAATATTTCACAATAGCCTCCCTTTGACGAGCCGACCTATGATAATTACATAATGTGTCAAAGAGACGTTTAGATCTAGCACGTGGTCCCGCAAACTCCCCATGGACAAATACATGGGCATATTGTAAACAATTCGGTTTCTGCTTTATTTTGTATCGAGACGAAATGCAAGTTCAAGGGTACAATGTTTGACTTATTGCTTTAAGACTCCGTATACTGATAATATATTTAAAACACTCGACAAGAACGAAGTATTTGAAAGGAGGATTATCATTTTTTTTTTCAATATGTAGAGTTAAAACAGTCAAATTTCAAAAAAATTGCACTGCAGTAATTTTATTTCCAAAATCAAATTAGTTGTAAAATAGTTGAGGGGACAGAAATTGAAAATAGAAGGATTATTATACTCAAAATCGTTTAAAATAATTCATTAAAGATATACATTACCATTTAACAAAGTAAAAATTTTATTTACCTATAAAATTAGTTATTGTCCTAAACAATGGTTATGATCGATTTTTTATTTTGTAGTCCATCGATTATTTACATTTTAAACCCAATATATAAAAATATACATTTAAATTATATAATTAAATTCACAAATATACAACTAGATTGTAAAAAATTAATGTTAGGAAATTTAATTATTCAGAAATCGTGAGATGGGGGTCTACTGTGATGTACGTTTCAGAAAAACATTTTCTTTATCGTGCCAACGTTTCGTTCTGTACTGAGATCACCTTCAGGGATCAAGATGTTTGTTTTCTGTGTAATTGTGCCATTCCTGCGTGTCGTGTTGAGAATACCCAGTCTCAGAGCAAACACTTACGTCACACCATAACCCATCTCACTATCTCCTAATAAACGTAGACTACCGGTCGCACCACGCATTACGAAATTTATGATAAATTTAAAATATATTTTGTTCTCAATTTCCATACTAAAAACAGGTTGTAACTTACGAAATAAAATTGAAAATAATGATTCTGTTATCGAAGACCCGCCTTGCATGCAGAATTTAACTTTTTCTAGATTTTGCTTTGCTCCCTAGCCGAAGAAAGAAGGGGAAAATGAAAAATGGGAAATACACAAGTGATTGAACAGAGCGGATACAACATAAAATATTACTTGCATTTGAAATTTCAGAGATTGCAAGTTTAATAGATTTTAGTTTTACTTAGCTCCTAAATACTGTAAACCCACACAAATGATGTATTTTCTCATTATTATTAGGCATAAAAAATAATAAATACAAAAAAATAGGAAAAATGTAATTTTGGGCAGTGAACCTTCAAAACATGTAATTTCGTGCATAATAAGAACAGTGTCAAAAAGTTGACGTTTCTATGATTCGAATTTCTGACTTGGTTTAATTGCAATCGGATTGAGAGATAAAACAGACTCAATTGCAAAGGAATTTGGTCTGTACTAATAATGAAATAAACCCGTAATGAAACTTAAATGTGGACAAAATACAGATTCTAGCGAAGGACTCGAATCGAGCCAGTGTGAAGAACGGGTTGGTATGACTGTGCCAAACTGTCTTCGTTCAGGACTCGCGATCGGAGGGTGTCTGTGTAATAACAATTGGGTCTGATCATACAAAGTCGAGTTAAATGAGAATGTGGGCAAGAGGGCTAAGTCTGTAATTATCCAGAGAGTGTATAAGTAAGGTGTGCCTGCTCCTGTAATCCTGCCCTATGTCAAGGAGGACTTGCAATAAAGAGAGGGAGCCCGGCTTACTTCCGCAACATTAGTCTGCACCGATCCACTGTTTCCTATATTCCCTCTCTAGACTCCGTTTTAATCTACCCGCCCTCACCACACTCACATACACATACACACGCACGCACACTTTCACCAGACAGTGGAATTCGGTAGGATATTTAGTGTGCCCGTCCGGACCACAAAACCCACCCGAATTAAAATACAATAATGTCTCCGGCGACCTATCTCCAAATTTACTGCCTTCGACCCCACTCACGCGCCGAATAGATTAACACTTTGAATTTAATAAATTTATCGCTTCAGTAATTGAAAATTCCGTTCCGAGGGACTTCCTGACTATTTCCGGTCCTGCTGATTTAAACGGAAGTTTACGTTTTACGACCCTATTAAGACATTCTCATCAAAGAAATATGCCTCGCCGGCGAGCTAATGCTTCTCGATGTTGAAGACAGATAGCTAAGAGGTAGACGTTCTAAGGTGAAACAGAAGACAAATCGTCTCACGTTACAAATACAAACATTGTTTTATATTTTGCAATAAAGAAGCTCCGTTGATTAAAAAGAAGTACTATTCTCCGTTAACAACGGCATTTTTTATTACTATATAATAATGAATACACTGCATTTTATATCGAAGTGAAGCGTAAATTAACTGATTGTACAGTACTTTATTTAATACATTCTATTTCGTGATCCAATTGTTTAATCTTAATGTAAGTTACTGCTTGATATAAAAAGTCAGTGTCACGAGCGGGATTCGAACACATCACCTTCCCCTTAAATACGCTGCTGCTCTACCACTTGAGCCATCCTCTCTAAAATTAACTTCCCACCTCAACTTACCATTCACTAGAGCTCTCCGTGGTCTTTTTTGCCCTTTCTTTCTCACGTTGGAAAGACCTTTTCGAACTCTTTTGACCTTGTTAGAAAATTTGGCAGTTTTTCATCCTTTCTAATTCACCTTTGGAACGCTTTTACAATCCAATTTGGATATTTTATACTTCCTCTTTCTCGTTGGGAAGTCCGTTTTGAGTTATATCAGCGAATTTTTTCAGTCTTTTAATATTATTTTCTTTTTCTAGAAAAGGATATAATATTAAACGAACCCTCTGATAAGAGTGAACCACAAATAAACTATTACCGTGGGATTAAGTTGTGCAAGCTATATAAAATATGGGTAACAAAAAATCATTTTTTACCTGTGCATCCCATACGCTCCAATATAACGCACGATGAGTATATATCAAAGAAAAGTTTCAAAAAGTTGATTACTGATGTTCTGTTTCAGGTGAAAAAATGCAACATTCACGAAGGAGTGTTTTTGAAAATACACTTTATCCAAAAAGAAGGCTGGGTAAGAATTAAGGTAAAATTAACCAAGAACCCCATACCCTTTCTATAAGTGTTGATGTCTATCGTCAATGTTTATCCAGAATGTACTTTGTTTACGGTAATTATGCAAATTGAGAAATGTTTCAGGGCGCATCAACAACGTTGAAAATATGTCTTAAAAATGTATGATAATCACATGGGTTTCTACTTTAAATTATTATATCTAAGATTAAAATAAGAAGGTTGGTTCGGAATAGATTTGAATTTTGTCTTTGTACAACGAAAGAGACTGTAATGTAGCCAGATGAAAAGTGACAGCCATGGCATTTTTTCGTGTTACGAAGATATCACTTCGAAAATTTTTGAAAATTTGGAAAGAAATGATAGTAAGGCAAAGTATTTATTTGTCGTTCTCGAATAACAATGTTTATTTTTGGGAATACAAAACATTAACAATACTGTGAAGAACAGTCGTACAAAAAGAAACAATCAAAAGAGTTAGTTGATGGAAAAAGGTTACTTTTTAGTTTTTATTATTTTTTAATACATGATGCATGATGAAAAATGTACATATCGCAAAAATAATTACATATTTATTTTACGTGACTTTCGGCGGAATAAATAAAATATAACCGAATAGATTAAGTAAGAAATATTTGAGCATCTTTTATTATTATTATTAATAATAATAACAATATCACCGAGAGACGAGAATGGACAAGTAATTCCGAAAGAATAATGTTGCCCAAATATCATTAGGGTTCAAAGAAAGCCCAAAGAGTCACGAATTAATAACAAAACAAAGCACCCCGATATCTAGAGCTTTATCACAATGGTAACTTGATAACCTTGAACGGGTCGTACCGGGGAATACGGTAATGTCAAAATTACATTTATTTTACAAAGCGGGTCCCTCAGCCATTGATCTGTTGTCCCGCGACACCTGAACCACTTAACCTTATGTCCCAACGAATAATATTTTGTTAAATAAATTGTGAAAAATTCTATAAAATAGCTATTTTTTAAAAAATGTAACCAAAACATCCTGGATAGACAAACCTAACTGCAGGTTCATAAATCCAAGGCACTTAAATGATAAAAATAATCAATCTTTATTTCGCCATACGGCAATAGATAGGTAAATAAATATAATACAGTTTCTTTAGATTCAAAGTCGAATAATAAAAAAAAATAGGACATAATTATGAAATTAAAATTACTTTATGTCTGACATTACAGCTTGCTTTCTATGAGTATAAATACTTGTGCCAGCTGGTTAAGAGTTGTACATTTAGCAGTGACTTTTTATTATAAGAAGAAAAGTGAAAAATAGTTTTAATTTAGAAAAAAAGCCTTTGTGAAACTTAATCTCTTGATTCGATGAAGTATGAATGCATACATTTTTTGTAACTTGTTACAGTTCCGAAATTATTGATATTAACTACAATTTTACAAATATATTTAATTACCATGTTGTAAGAAAAATTATAATATTTAGTTGTATTTATTTTTAGTAAATCACTCTAATAGTCTAATCTTGTGTGATATAAGTTTAAGGGTTTATAAAATAATTTATATTTAAATTTACAAAACCACGAACATTTTAAAAAATAACTGTTTTAAATTTAAAACTTCAAATTCCTCGTATAATAATTCTGTGTCGTATATTCGTCGATTGTTTAAAATTATTTTTAAAATAAAATAATATGTCATTTGAATGAATTTTTAAGTATTACATTTCAAAATCATTAAAAACTGGCTGTGGCTAAATAGCTGATGCCAAAAAAAAAAAAATATTTTTATTCGACAATTTTACAATCAATTTTAAAGGGCATAGTATATTTTTTTGAGTTCTTCCTTACACGCTAGTCCGACAACATAACATGGAAACGCGAAATTAACTGATTTTAAGGCAGAAAAAAGTAAACTGCTTTTGAAACTTTGAATAATTGTAAAAAAAAGTTTTCTCAATCTCTTTACAAATCTGTCGATCTGAAAATTTATATGTTGGTAGTATACCTAAGTGTTTTACTTGTTTAAATGTGACTCTTTTTAAATGAAAATGAGGTAACATTAGGTTTTTTACAATTTATATATTTTTTTTTTTAAATAAAAGGAGCAGAGAAATTGGTCAAGACAAATTTTAGATATATGAACCAATAGAGATAGTAATTTCATTTAATTTTTGCTGGATAAATAGTATAGTATTTACGTATAACTAAAATTTTCCCAGCTATGTGCAGGGTCAACAATTGGTTCATGTAGATAAAGAAAAATAATAGACCCAATAGTGTACATAGTGGTATTGCAAATTTAATTCACAATAGTGTATGATAGCAAGATCCGATTTGCCGTTTTTTTAACTCCCCAAGAAACATTTGATTTAAATAGATTAAACGGAGTTCCGTTGATACCAATTTTATATAGCTATTAAATTAGGATTATATGAACAATAGCCTTCTTAACCCTTTCTTTTATGACGTTGCACCAAGGCTACACCAAATTTAGCAAATCTGTTAAAGCTTAGCTAATCCCATGAGTATAGGGTGGGTGTACCGTTTTTCCTTCAATGATTCATCTCATGTATTAGCAAAACTGATTTTTTGGGGCGAATCAAAAATTTCTGTCTGTCTCGAAGATGACTCTGCACCCAACCAGTGCAACTTGTACGGATTGTAATATCTACCTGTCATAAAAATTTTCATATAACCGTATTTTGCCCAAAGTTGTTTCAGAGCAAGTCAATTATAGCAATTTTGGTTAAGGTTGGAAGGAATTGCCGTGAGTTTGGATAGGGCGCAGTGTTGTGCCTGTACTATTTCTGCCGTGTATAAGCAGCTCTTTTTTATTTTGCTCGATCTAAAAAAACTAAACTATCTACCACTAAAAGTGCTGGATTTCGCTCTAATATTTTAACCAAATTACTGATGTCCTCTTGCTCCAATTCATCATTGGGCCATAAACATTTAGTATATACAAAAATGCCTACAAACTGATTTAACATCTCATTCTTGAACAATCCAATAAAGAACCTTTTTTTATTATTTTTTTTTACGAGGGTTCGCAACAGCAGAGGTCATATAAACCCTCAGGGTGCCGGTGTTTTTGAAAAAAAGCCCATTTGTAAGTATGTCGGGTTCGAATGCAGGGCCGCTGGATTCGAACCCGGGACCTTTAGCTTACAGTGATGAGCGCCTTGTCAAAGGCGAAACCTTGAGGCCACCGACGCCCCCCAATAAAGAACATTAAATTGGGTTTGTTCTACAGATTTTCTAAGAAGAAACCAAACTATTAGAATTGTATAATCTTTGTAAAGGAATTTAATTAATCTATGTTTTATATATTTTTCCATGATTTTTGCACAGTTAGGGATAAAGAAATGGGTCGGTACTTATTGATAGCTAATATTGGTTCACTTTTAAATAATTGCATATCAAGTGTTCTTTTAAAATATGTGGAGAATATCTCCATAATTTTTTAATTTTCCCTTTTATTATAAACCTCAACTTTTGCCCTCAATTATTTTTGAGAAGTACTTACACTAACGATATGAATCACAAAATAAAATTTAAATTATTAATCTTTATGCAAGGTTGAAATGAAAAAGTAGTGTGACGAGCGGGATTCGAACCCATGACCTTAGGCTTAATAACCGCTCCCGCTGCTCTAACCACTTGAGCTCTCGTGATTTCGATCAACTCGGACATTAACTTCCCATCTCAACCCGACCTTTCGAATTTCCCTCCTTCTTGCCATTTTTCAAATGTCGTGTAGTCAGGATTCGATTCTGGACGACAAATGGCATGGCCGCGGAGAACTTTAGTGAAGATATACTTCGTTTCACTTATTAAATCCATTATAGTTTTTGGTCCGATTAACCAAATAACTTCTTTCAATTAATTAATCGTTAAGTCAGGTGTTGGTTGAAATGAAAAAGTAGTGTCACGAGCGATATTTGAGTGAGCCCGAATTGATCGAAGTGGTTAGAGCAGCGGCGTATTGAGCCGAAGGTCGTGGGTTCGGATCCCCCACTTGAGACACTACTTTTTCTTTTCAACCAATACCTTACATAAATATTAATTAATTGAAAGAAGTTATTTGGTTAATCGGACCAAAAAATATAACGGATTTAAAAAAAAAAAATTCTTAAAACTCTGTAATATCATTTTTAGTATTGGGAATATGAAAAATCTTCTGTAGTTCTGAATTCGCTTAAAAATGTACTGTAATTTTTGGTGTTGGTTCCAACTGAACCTGTTTAATTTGGAGGATAGTGGCAAGAGCGATCGGCATTTTATCGCTCGACTTAGCTCTCTCAAGGGGCGAGACAAACGCTCTTTAAGTGTTCCTCCACTAATCGAACTCGAGGCTCGACTTTTATTTATACGTGGCATCAATCTAGCTATTTAACGGATCCTCCAACCCCCCTCTGTTTAAACGACCCCCCTTTCAATTTACATAATGGATAAGTCCATCGTATTGAAAAATGGCAGATTATTAATTTTGGCTGAATTCGTATCATTTTTAGTCTTGTGGGTAGGCTTTCTTATTGATTTAAAATAATTTATTGATCGCCAAAAAGATCCTTTTGTTACTATGTCTTGAGTCGTTTCACTACTCAAAACCAACAATCGAATCACTTTTTTTTCTAGGGCGTGAAACCGAAGAGACCCAGGGAGGACGCCGAGCACTCAGAGGTAATTAGAAACAGCCTTGCAACCTTTTAAAATTTATTGTAAGCAAAAGGTCTAATTAGAGGTAATTTGTTCAGGAGTGTCTTGGACGTCAGAAACAGCCGAGAAGCTCAACGGATGACTGCACCTGCTGTGACGAACTAAACTCAAAACGGCAACACCTCGAGGTGAGAATAGGTCACAGCGATTCCTCAGAATCTTATTTGCTACTTTCACTATATTTTGGATTGATGTGTATATTTATATTTAAAATATATACTTTAAGCTTCATTTTTAAATCTTTTGTTAATTTTTTTCGTTGGTGCTATTGACTGCCACTACAAAACGATTGCCTCTGGCTTGTTGGTATATTTTCAGTATTATTACTTTCTGAGATTAAAGTTTTGTCTTTAAAAATCGCTATGTGATTTAATTTAAACAATTTTGCAAATTTTTTTAAAAATTTTACATTATTCATGTACAGACCAATCAGTTTTCTCCCAGTAATGTGCAAAATCTACGAAACACTCCTTTTTACATTATTCGCATCTTAGTTTTACGAATAAAAGATTCTTTCACATCAACTCATTGTCCTCTTCATTTGACGGGACTTCATACACCAATGCTTAGAATTGCCATAGTTCTTACATGTGACCCACGGTCGGGCATAAAGGAGTTAAGTCAAACTAAAACACACTAATTAATTAAATAATCTTAAAATCCTATGGAATAGAGACGTTGTCGATCCGGCTTCCCACAAGGGAATATTCTTGGCCTTGTTATATTTTCTATTTATACCATTTGCTTGCTTATGCATCCTAATACGCTTACATCTTATATCGACAATACCGCAATCGTCTCATAATATCCTAATTCGAATCCTACGCAATACACTTCTCTAATATCTAGAAGCATTATTTTAGCAGTATTATTAGCACTACTTATCAAAAAATAATTTCAAATATGGAAAATTAAACTGCACGGAAAGAATTGCACACAAATTAAGGTCGGTCGTACGCTGAAAAACAGCTCTGCTTTCATCTGTCAACATAAACGACAGACATCACGCAAGTTAGGACTAAACCTAGACAGCAGCTTGATTGCATCACTTCAAAATCAGTATTTTTTAAAACTATCGTTTATGGATTCAACCCTACGTACATCAAACTTACCTCTCCCTATGAAAATATTTCATAATCACTTTCACACCTGAACCTCACAAAACTCTTAGTCAATCGAATATATTCAAAATATATATTTTAAAGCTATTCTCTTCGTAGATGATCATCTTCTAAATTAGCCATGCCCAGCCTAGTTTTACATAATTTCTTGTCCTCGTCATTCGATGAATCAATGCTTTAGGGTTGTTGACGATATCTTCTGATTTACAGAAAGGACTGCTCTGGTCGTGAGAAATGAAAAAAAAAAAAAATTGAACTAAACTTGAAACCGTTCCTTCCTACCCATTTGTGCCTAATCCTAAAACAAAAACTATACTTTAACTAACTCAAGAACTCCATAAATTCCTGTCTTATAGAGACGCTTCCGAAATCAATCCCATTCACCATCCAATAAGGGAGTATTCTTTGCCTTATATGCAAACTATTTATACTAGTTACATGTCGCTACGTCTCAGCAGAATCTTTACCTGTAACGCCGATTCACTTAAGATCTTCAAAAAAAATGATGCAAAATATGGAAAATAAAGCTACTAGGATAAAATGAATTTTGTTCGTTTATAGATCAACAGCCAGGAACTACTGACATCGACGAAAGTTAAATACGTAGGACTGACTAGTCTGAAATGATGTAGCCCCACACAAGCAACGAGAAACTAGACTAGCTCGACAAATCTGTAAAGAACAAACTAGTACTGCACAAAACATTACTTCGACCTACATATTTAGACATTTTGAACTGATGGACTACCACCAGACTATATAATTTCCATCTAATTGATCAATTCTAGTTACAAGCGTTGAGAAACAAGCTTCTTATTAACTTTCTAAATTCACTTTCTATATAAACGTTTACATTTCTAGTTTTCTGAAGTTTCACACTAACTCTTATATCGATTCTGACCATATTGCTCAAGCTTGGTCAACCACCATGCCAAGAAGCTTCCACATTGCCTAAAGAAGATTGCTCCGATACCCCCTCACCCCTTAATCTTTCAACAAATTAGGTGCCAGTGTTGGCTAGGCTTCTCATAGACATGCCCTTCGGGTAGAGTGCGGGCTGTAGTGTTAATATTAAGTCAAAGCATGCAGTATAAAAAATATATCTTGTTTATGATATTCCTAAATATAACGAAAACACAAAATCTCGGTCGCCATTTTTCTTTGTTTTCTTATTGCCCTCATCTCATTCATATTTTGAATTGAGAAAATTTTTTAATTTCAATATTTTTTATACCAATATGATATTTGGTTAAAACTGATAACTTTTTTCATTTCAGGATGGGTCCTATACCTGGCGTGAATGCTGTTTGTTGAACGACAATACATCGAGCTGTGGTTAAAAATAAATATATTCTTAAAACCACTCACTATTATTATTTATAAAAAATCGGTATAAATACATATTATGAAATAATTACTTAATAATTAGCATATAATTAACTATATTTTCTAGTTGTGTTAGCTTATAATTATATTTTTTGAAAATTAAAAAGTACCGTTCTTCGTCCCTATTGATTGTACTTCTTCAACTGCTTCATCTCTTATTCGTAAACGAGCATAAATTGGAGACATCTCTTCTGACTGTCTACAAGTTACCATGGCGTCAAAAATTATTATTTGAAAATTAGTGACCATTTCTTGACAGTAACCAAAGGTCTTTCAACTTCACCATGATTTCTCCCATGTTTTTACGAATCTGTTTCAAATATTGATATAAAAATATTGCGCATAAAGAAATTTATTCCCCCCTCGTTATTTTTCTCTTTGTTTGGTGACGATGAAGCTGGGCTTGGCTGATTAAAAGATACAAAACAACATTTTTAAATTAACTGAACGATATTATGAGCTTGCGTATGATTCTCAGTTGTAAGCCCAAATTATTTAATTTAGGCGTGCAAAACAGATCTCTACCGGGCTCAAACACACGCTTGAGTAGTAACACATGGAGAAGTGGATCCAATTCCAAAAACCATCAGGTACTCCTTTCTGTCAGCCGGATATCGCAAAGATTCAGGACTACCCCAATGCAGTAGCTTAAACCCATTCTGTACAAAGTAAACACCGCGGACCTATCTGAAACTACCATATACTTGTCTACTTACCACCTATGCAGATGATACCGTTGTTCTCTTAAGTTTTCATTCAAACCTTGAGCAGTTCAACCAATGAGCATGATAATAAACGCACGAAAGTGTGTAAATGTAACTTAGCCCTATGTAGGATAACCAAATAACCAATAGTCCTATCTACTAGTAGTAGATCCGTCCATGACCCGTTCTAAAAAAGTTTCAAAAAAATGGAAACTTTCACTCCAACTTACCCATTTCTTACAATACCAAAAATTCTAAACCATCTTCAATGTTCGTTGAATATAATATCCTTTCTATATGAGAAATATTACTAATCACAATGACCTTATTTTCCAATATGTAGTTGAAGTAGCCAAAAGCAAATACGAAAAGGTACACTGCATACAACCCCCATTGTCAGTAACTTACCTCGCCGACGTCTGAAGCGACCTAGAGACCTATTTTGTGAGAGGCAAGGGTGGACGCCAAGTACATAAGAGTGATTGAAATTTGGTATTCCTCCAGTTTTTTTTTTTTTTTTTATTGATATGAAGTGAGGTGGAAGTATAATAAATATTTGTTCACCCCCAATGTAAATATGTAATTAGTTGTACATATCTTTTATCTATCGTCGTGTATTCATGCTCAAATTACATATTATAAATAAAAATTGGAGATTATAATACAATTTAAAAAATTTACATGAATATAAACTGATGACAGAAATTGGTAAGCGCAATAGTAGGCGATGGTTTTAATTTAAAAAAGTCACATACGCATTTTTTAAATTTATGAATGATTTTATAATCTTACCGTACTATCCTTTCCTATTATTTTTGTAATAAAAATACGACTCGTATTTCCTAAATGAAAGATAATATAAGATTATGTCCCCAAGGTCTGGGACACCCGCCTAAACGCGGATTTAGAGCACATTAACATAAACTGGTTAACGAATAAACGGATTTGAGAGGAGCGGGCGAAAATTTCCTTGGGAGAATTCCGGTTGCAAACGATAACAAGGGACTGATAGAGACAACGGGGTTAAACTCTTAAAGGATCGATAGGTAAGTGGGATTAATCAACGGGGTAACGAGTTTAGGCTGTGTTGTGCAAGCGTTGGGGGCCCAATAGTCGTTGTCAGTTAGTCGGCGTAACTCACTCACTATAAATCACCCACTGGTGTCACTCAAGCTCGCATTTTGATGCTGGAGGAAGGGATGTTGCAGTAATTAAAATCATCTCCTCGCGGCAGGTTTCAAGTGACGCCTTTACTGCTCAGTATTGAGTTAGATTAACAATAGGAGTCTCAGAAGCAATATGTTATATCTCCCCTCAGCCAACCGAGTCTTAGCTCCGAGCCAGCCTCCTTCACAAATTTCAATTACAATACAGCTTTTGCGGAATCTGAATGCATTCGCCTGATTATATCCACAAACGGCACTACCAGCAAGACGATTAACTCTGCTATTAATATACGTCAACATCCCCTTGAATAAGAGAAGAAAACAAATTAGAGAATACGTCAATAGCAAACCGACGTCAAATTACGATTTCAATTTGTGTTCGTCCCCACTGATTCTACTTCTTCAACTGCTTCATCTTTTATTCGTAAACGAGCATAAATTGGGGAAATCACTTCTGAATGTATACATGTTAGCATGGTGTCGAAAATTATTATTTGAAAATTAATGACCATTTCTTGACTGTAACCAAAGATCTTTCAACTTCACCTTGATTTCTCCCATTTTTTAGTCAAGTTCACACTAGTAATAACATTTCATAACTTAAATTAGTCCTCCAATTTTAACAAAAAGCCAACGTGTTATTTGTCAATTAACCTGCCAATTCCCACGGCGGGTCTGGACAACGTTTTCAAAATATTTCCTATAAAGTTAGATGTCAAAATATAAAAAATATTCTCATTCACAAATGGAAACTTCGATGAACAGAAGCATATATATTAAGAAAAATATTCGTAATGTTCAATGCTAGTGTAAATTTGCGGCAACCATTAGAAACCAAGACCTCTATAGGTGCTACTTTGTTTACATTAGTTTTGTCTATATAATATATGATTAGACCCATAAAATGTATTTTAAACACTATGTAAATTCGCTATTTATGGTACAGACCAAAAATATAAGTTTTACCAATCATTTTGATATCACTTTTTGGTCAAATAAGAGGACGAGTCTACGAATGGATGGACCCGACGCACTACGCTTTACGATTGTCTGTAAAATTAAAGCAGGTGACTGGATTAGGCACCGAATAAACGTTGTAGATTCCGAATATGCTGCTGAAAAGCTGCAATTATGAAAATAATTTTAAAAACCTTTCTGCATCTTGCTGTTTTTTCTAATTAATTTTTTGAGGAGTGAAATGTTTTTTAACTATTAAATTTTGCTTTCATTGGTAAGAAAGGTCACGTATAAGGTCGATCTGTTTAATGGGTTAGATGTGTCGGCCAATTTTTTATTCAGGAATAATCTGGATCTGGGTGAAAAAAACAAATTCAATTGTTATCTGCCGAGCTTTCGTCCTATTTCAAGTTCATCAGCAAGGCGAAACAATCTTTAAGACGTCTATAAAATGATATAATTTACACGTTTTTAATAAAGGTTTCAAATTTCTTTGAAGGTACACTCAATCTCATCATTGTCGAATGCGAAGAGTATTTAATAACAATTTTGAAATTTTGCGGTGTTAATAAACGAATTCCGAAAAAAAAACACAATAAATTCTCTATTTATTTAAACAAATAAAGTTAGAAAATCTTATGAGAAATAAAAATGTATTAGGTAATTTTTTAGTTCAAAAACAAATCAATATCTCACTGGCACCCTGAGCACGACACGCAATAATGACACATCTACACCGAAAACAAACACTTTGAGTGAGTAGAAATACTTTCACTGAATCTGAAAATTTTAGATTATAATTTAAACAGTGTTTATAAATTGATGATCTCAATAAAGATCGAAACGTTGGTACAAAAATAAAGTTTTGTTTTTAAACCTACGTCACACCAGGCCACATCTCACGATCTCCAAATAATCATTAACTAACGGTCACTAAACACCACATATTTAAAAACAAACTTTAAAAAATTGTAAAGTGAGAAAAATCAAAGCTAAAATATATTTTAAGATATTTTTACAAGTACTTACAAACTTAAATGTGGTAACTGTGCACCACAGTCCATTTATGCAGGTGGTGCATTGTTAAATTCACCCACCTTCTACATTGAATATGCAGAAATATGATAAAAGTAATGAAATCTTGTAAGAATATGGTACGTAGAGGAACGAAGACATTATCACAAGAGCAATCGCGGTATAACATCATTTTAAAGAAAACGACAGAGAACTTTGTTATTCTAGTTTGTATAATTTGAGATAAGTGGTTCTAACGAGGGTTTACGACTTGTAACGCAATGAAAATTCTTTTATACCTAGGAATTTGTCTTACCGGGATTACACGGCACTAAGAGCAAAAAGGGGCGGTTCGTCTCTCAAAATTACATTTATTTCCCATTATTTCCAAATTGTATTATATATAAAGCCGACGAGTGTCCATTTCCTCTAGCCGAGTAACTATCCTCCTATTGTAATAAACTTAAGTGCACCGCAGTTAAAGTTTTACGGCTTCCCCGCGAACAAGTGAGTTCTTTACGATTACTCCATATTAATTCTTTGTAGGCGTTAACCCCGATAAAAACTTTTTTCCTGCGACGAACGATGAGATATGTTTGCCAATTAGTAGACAATAGTTACCAATTAGGGCTGCTTGCAGGGAAAAATTGAACGCGATACAAAAAGGCAAGTCCCTCTCATAACACCTATTTATATTTTTCAATTACTCCGGTTTTTATTCTCGCTACTCGCGCGACACTAATTAGTTAAATCACACCTCTAAATTGCTGTATTTTCAATATTCAAGAGATAAGTGCGTTTTTCCCCTTTTCGAAGCCCAGTTCTAATTAGATTTCCAATTAGGTTGATTCTTCCTGTTCAACCGTGTGACTAGATCCTTTCAATAAAAATCTTTTTTTTTTCCTCCTCGCACTTCTACTCGCTTTCTTGCTTAAACACAATTATTTCATTACGGCTTTATAGCAAATTAAAGCAAGCCGGCTGAGCGAATCGGTAAGAAAATATGAAAATCAATAATAACAAGTAATATTGAAATTGCAACTACTATCTTAAAATTGAAACATATTAATTTTAATTAAAAATTCGACAATCTTTCAAAAATTCATACTTCCATGATGATGGTGAGGATACCAGGATGAAATCGGTTTGGAATTTTATTGTTCATTTCAATTGACCCGATTGTTTTTTTTTAAGAAAGTAAAACATTCCCCGGTCTTTTGGGTACCCTAGATTGTATCTCCATTGAGCAATATAAGTGGCAGTTTATTCCTCCTCCTTGCATAACCTACAAATGGGGTCATCGTTGAATGCACCTGTAAAGGAGTTTTCTTACAGCAACCTGCACAGAACTCAATCCATCTCCCCTTCTTTACACTGATCCATTGCGGCAATATATTTGCCAATTAGGCGAGGATTCTTTAATCATGAGCTTGGTTCATTTCTCGTTCTATTTGTGTGTCACATGTGTTAAGAGGAGGAGGCTATTTTTGATCTTGTTCTTCCTATGTTAGCCTACTGATCTTGCAGATCCTCTTATGGCCAGTCAATCTACTTGTTCATGTAAAGTTCTTCATTACTTGATATAAAAAAACCTTGCTAGGTTATTTATCCCCAGGTTTAAGAAATTTTGGATATATTCCCTGACAATATGTACGTTTTAATGCATTTAGTGTTGCTTGGATGTCTAATTTTGTGAGGATTTAAGTTGTAAGTGTAACATTTTTAGCTTTTTTCTATATAAGAGCATGTATTTCAATGTGAAAAGCCAAGGTGTACTGCTATAACGAGCTTGTTTGCTCATATTTTGGAGCATAGAACATACCTGACCGTATTTAATGTTCGTCTGATATTTTCTTCCTGTTTCCAGTCCATTGAAACGTTATAGGATGAAAATTTGACTAAATGTTGTAAATTGGAGTCTACATTTTGCCTTTCATTGCTTCACCTTGTATATACAATGTCCCGTGAATAAACGTCAGTATGTCAAGTGGTTAAGCTACATGTCAAATGAGACAAAAATATGTATATAGTTTGATTTTAATTTGTTATTCACTTTTCGCGTTACTTTAGCCTTTCACAACTTTCAGTTGAAACGTAAGTAAAAGCAGTACGCTTGAAAAAATTAAATTTAACCTCTTAAGTAGGCACCTTCTTTATGATTTTACTCCTCTCAATAGTTCATTTTGCTTTCCTTCTATCAGAGTACATCATTCCTGAATTCTTTCTATGTCTGTCAGGAAACGATGGTGTTAATGGCGTTTCTAAGGCAGTTGATAGTGTTGTCAACCTGTTATGTTTAAATTTTCCAGTTTTTGCACGTTGTCTTATTGTATTGAACGTTTGCCCACCAGACTGAAGATTCATAGTATCTATTATTCACTGTTTTCGTGGACCGCTCGACCAATTAATATATCACAATTAATTACGGTTTTTAGTTGAGATGAAAAAAAGTTAATGGCAAGAGAGGGATTCGAACCCACGACCTTCGGCTAGATACGCCGCTGCTCTACCACTTGTGCTATCGTGACCTCGATCCACTCGGACATCAACTACCCATTTCAACCTCACCTTACGAATCCCCCTCTTGCCATATTTCAAATGCCGTGTAATCTGTTTGGATTCTCGACGACAATTGAAATGGCGACGGAGAGCTTTAGTGAAGTTTTTTTAAATCATTTAAGTCATTTTTTAAATCATTATTCACAGTTTTCGTGGTCCGCTCGACGCTTGGATGTGCTCATGTGGTAGAGCGGCGTATCTAGGCGAAGGTCGTGGGTTCGAATCCCTCTCTTGCCATTAACTTTTTTTCATCTCAACTAAAAACCGTAATTGATTCATAGTATGTCTTATACCAGCCATATACAGCCAGTAGACCATTTTTTGCTATAATCCCAAGGATTTACTTAGGAGCGTCCTTATTACCATCAATTCTATTTTACAGTTTTAACTGTTGTCTTTGTTAATGTGTAGTTCCAGGTAGAGCACAATACGTTGGAATGATTTAATGTGATTACTAGAAAATCCTCAGTTGGTGGAATCGGATGGTCCACAAAAGGAAAGTATCAGGATCAGATGACAAAGTGGAACAACCTTCGACAAGAATGTGCTGAGAATTGGAATATCGGAAGTGGGTAGAAAAACTTAGGTTGAGCCGACGGGTATATCAATTTTACATTACTGACAATTGATCACAGACCTATAATGTAGAATATGAAAAAGATCACAAAAGAAATAAACGGCATCGGCGGTATTGGTTGTCGTTTGTGTGCTTAGATCGTCTAAACAAATCCAATAAGGAGAAGTTGATTGATAGTTTCTCACAACTTTTCCGTCCCGAGCGACGCCGCCGCCGGCTTATCTTCGCGTGATTCCCTTGGAAAAATTACCGGATCCAAACGTCACCTTCTATCGACGACGGGATGGCGGGTATAATCGGAAATCGTGTCGAACTGCTTGCGTAGTCGGGTCATTGTAGGTTTTTGTCGGCAATTGTATTTTCCGAAGGAGAGGTATAAACGAACTACCGAACGTCCTAACTGTTATGTTTTTCTCTTAAATACATGTGAGACTCACGATTGGATCTTTAAAACGAAAGGTCTTTTTCACTTAGAGTTAGTGGAAATACACGAATGACGTGGTTGCCTCTGGCGATTCGTATTTGTTCAAATGGTTTTCGTGGCTTCGTGCTATACGTCAAAACGGCAAGTTATTACAGAGAGCCAGAGTACTGTAAACAAGGGATTAATAAATTCTAATAACAAAATATTTTTTTGATCACTCTAACTCTAATGACTAATAACACTTTACAAGTAAATTATGACAATGTGTGTTGGTCGCGAGTTCCTGAACACATGAACCAGCACCCCTGGGTCACTTAATGGTTCGCTTTAAGCTCAGTCCTCTACAACAAGTATAATAATGTAATAATCGATTATAGTATTGCACCAATAATAATTTATATGGCATTTGAGCGGGCCCTGAGGCAGCCTTCCCTTCGAACGTAATGATCTACGTTGAATCAAGCAGGTTCGATTATAATTTTTCTTTTAAGCCAATGGTTGGTACTGGGGAATTCTAGGACGAATGGCTAGTCGGAAAGAATTATTTTAGTCTGAAAATTTCCAGAACTATCGCTGATTTCAAACGGTGGGTACAGGACATTAAGTTATCTGCAGTCGTACCAAGGTATACTACTGGCCATACTAAGCGTAGAGCATGAGAGGCCTGATTAGAGTCATGTCAATTAGATTTTTTAATGTAGTGGTTCCCGAGTACTCTTCGTCAACAAGACTGATTAGAGGATACCTATCTTTACGAATATCTTTACCGTCCGCACCTGGCCTATAAGGCCTTATCAGACGTTTTGATTCTCACGATGAGAGCTGACGCCCCTCCACGTACGACTGAATTTTGTTGATGTAGTGGGTTCTCACCCTTAGGGGTTGGTACCACCACGCTCTCCGCTTGTCCCCTCAGGCCGCGATCCGCATTGAGCATTGGGTCATAAAATGATATGGTGGTATTGTACTGACCGATAGTGGTGAGGATACTAGGAATCGGGGTTTGTGCTACCGCGTGCGTACTTGTGTTGTGCTTCGTGCCTAGATATCATCCACGGAATATGAAATTTGAAGTTGACTATCTTAAGGGAAGTCATGTTTAAATACATACAAGAAAAGATCTTAGACTTGTCGCTAGCCGAACGTTGCTCTGTTCAGAAATAAAGAAAAGAATCTGTCGATAAATTATGATTTGATGACCAACACGTATTTATGCGCAACATGGTTTAATTTTTGACAGTAGTTCGTCTATCCGTTCCTTATCAGAATACTTCTCCTTATATTATTCCAATCACCATAAATAATCCCCCGTGTTTTTTTTTCGAATTGGCAGTATTTGAACCGTTATGGGGTGGATATGTTGGAGACACATATTCTGCTGGAAACCTGTACCAAATCGTTATTCTGCAGTGCTGGATCAAGCTGGGTCAATCAGTGATAATTTGCACTGCAGATTGACTAACAATTTATTTGCAAAACCAATCACCTGACGTACACTGGCTAACAATTTATTTGTAATGCCAATTATCTGAGGCAAACTCCTCCCTGCCCTATCTGCATTGTAGCTTTTTTCCTTAATTTTGATAAAGAAGTAATCTGTTGCTCTGATCCTTTGCTGTAAATAAGAATTGGTTAAGATTTTTTGATGATATAACGATTGATCGGAGTAATGCATTAAGATGAAAAAATGTAGCGAGCAAAAGGTAAGGTATTTTTGATTATGGAATCAAAGATTCGAATTTATATGAAGATAATGGAATAAGGGAGAAGCAAATGCTAATGGGTGGGATGAATGTGGGTATCTGCCCAAGGCATGTAACCTATAGTTATTGTTCATGTTAGATACGTCAGAATCTAGACAGCATATCGAGCTCAAATTATTCTAATACGAACACGGAGGAGCGCTATATTAATATATTTTTTGTGTGTGTGGTGGAGAGCGATTGAGAAGGGTCCGGGGCGTGCATTCTCCTTCACAATAATTGGAAACTGTAATCGATTTGTCAGTCAGTCGGTTTGAGATAGACGCTGCCCATGTCAAAACTAACCTTTAATTAGAATGTGTTCGTGCAAGCTCACCCACCGAGCTCACATACCTACATTGACACCGGTTCCATTAATACCAGTTTTCCATCGGCCGGAAGGCGTCCAATAAATATCCCTAAAGGCTAATATCGCGGGTATCTCGGGTTGAAATCGTACATGACGGAGCCACGCTGGGAGGAGCAACGTATAACTTGCTTATGTTATGATACATGTCAAATCAACCGATCCACCTTGACAACAGCCCCGCCTACCCTTCCACATTTCGAACTTTTATTTCATAGATATTATGCGAAAATAAAAACGAAACCGATCCCTGGACGGCTGGCCGTGATATTTCCGATTCTGAAAGAAGATTTTATTTATTTATATTTTTAACTTTTTTACACTTTAAATCAAGACTCTTAATTTGCTACCCACTGTAAATACCCCGTGGGAAATGTAAATTGAATTCTGCCCATAGTCTAACAGGCTGAGAATGAATGCGGCCGACAGGTGTTTGGTGAAATACGACTACGTTAATATGTATGAAATATTTTGGGATTTTTCTGAAGGTGAACTCTAAAGCCAAAAATACAAAAACAAAGAATAAGAAATATTTGTGAAACGCTCTGGCAACGAGGTGAAACTATGTGGAATTCAGGATCGGTAATGATCTGGAAAAATTATACCAACACAATAGCAAATTTGTCTATAAATATTCATGTTTGTAAATATTCAGCAATTTATTGCCATGTATGTACCTATGTTTTTACCTGATTTAAAAAAAATGTATTTCTAATTTTTCATACAAACAACTATTCCCATTATCATTTTAGTGCTTGTATAAAAAATTGTCTGTTTAGCTGTAATGACCTATTTTTTCGCGCATTTTGAAAATCCTTTCCTTTCGTAAAAAAAAAGAAAAAATGATACCAGAAAATCAAATATTCATCTAGTTGTTCTGAATATATTGAAATTTTCCTTCAGAATTTGACCATGTCAATTAATAGTGTGACTGATGAATAAAATAAATTTGAAAATTTAGTTGAATAAAATATGAAAATATAATTTATCTTGATTTATTCACCTCACTATTACAACAACAATAAGTTTCTCGGATAAATGAAATTATCTGAAGATAAACTTCAATATTTCCAAACCGAATCCACGAATTTTGACTGTCATTGCATATTGATTGGAAAGGCCTATCAAATTATCTGAAAAAATGCATCCTCAAAAATTGATCCATTTGTTATTTGAAGTTACCTTTAAAAACATCAATACAAATTAACTTTACAAATTTATACTTTTGTTTTAATCAGTAAATCAAAAAATAAATAAATAGATTTTTTTTGTGTTGTAGAGGATTTCCTTTTGGGTTGTTTTGGCGAGTATTCCGTTTGGTCATCTCGTGCCTGGCCTACGTTTCAAGTATCTGTGTTCTTTGTTTGCCCAATATTCCGATACTTTTTTATTTCATCCATGAAATTGGTTTTACCTGTGTTTGGCTCGGAGTCTTATTACTCCTATCCTGCATCAAGGCTAATTTTTGGTGTTGGTCGTACATTCAAGAAAACAATAAGACAATTTGATAAATAGCTGCATCAAGAAAGCCGTTTTGATAAATAGCTAAAAATATTATTTTACGATAAATACTTTAAGGTCGTTAAAATAAAAACTAGGAATTCAACAGAATTTGTAAAATTTTCGCTAAAGTTGCACAAGAAAATGCGTTTTTTTTTCATTATAAACGTTCATTCCGTTGATACATTTTGACTACATTTTGTAAAAGAATAGTAGTTATATAAAAATATAAGTGATTTAAAAATCAAAAACTACAAATTAATCAAAAATAGTTGAGAAAAATCGTTTCTTGTTTCCTAAGGATCGTAAATAATAAAAAAAAAGAAATAAAGTTGTCACCGACGTCTTCAAGTTGCAAATGAAACAGACTGCAAACATCTTGTTTTGAGTGAGTGACTCAGCCAGCATATCATTAGCATTCATCTGAAGGATTAAGCTGAAATGGAGGCTTACTTATTAGGTTATTGTCCACTTCCTCCGTGTCGTTTGTAGTTTCATATTTCCTCTATGTTTTCACACTTCCTCATTTGACGAATGGCACTACCACAAAATATAGTTAGAGATGGAAAAGAAGAGAAGAGAGTAGTTGGTAGTTTCCAAAATCCATTCCAAAAACCAATATACTCACGAACCTACTATTTACTCGAGTGTGGTCCAACGGTAAATGCGGTTGCGTTTTAACGTACAAATTGAATGTGAGCAGACGATTTGGAATAGCACTTCTTTTCAAAAAGACGAAATAAAAAGTTTTATGATACATTGCGTATAGAGGCCAATGGACAAAACTGAAAAAGCTATTTTTTCGCATACAATTGATCGCTTATTAGAATTATTTTGATCTACAAATTTTAGCAGTTAAGTAAACTAACGTACAATTTTGTTCCCGATCTGATACCAAGGTGACAAACATTCTGGACATCTGAAACGACAGTTTTTTGGTCGTATGTTTTTCATAAGTTTTGATGTAAATAAATTCATTAATAAAAAGAAATATAGTCTTGTCAGAATGTAAACAAATATAATAAAGTAGCCTAAAGTTACAGCTTTGCTATTTTGAGGGTAATTTTGTAATGATTGACCGACATATTGAACAATGTATTTAAAAAAGAAAGTCGATTTCTATCCTATAAAAAAATTAAACCAAAACTTTTACCAAATTGTAATATGGAGAAATAGATCCTTTATACTTTACAGTAACACTAGGAGGTACCATTGGCTATCCCCTAACGCCACTGTCCCATTGAAGCGAAACCGGAATATTCACCAAGGAAATGTGATGCTTTGTGTTTCTTGGAGTGCTTTTTGAAACTTTGAAAACCCGCGAAAAGTAAAATATTTTATAATTTATATTGAACTAGTCAAGTCGAACTGTCGCATTATCCTCTCGGCGATAAGTGATGTAAACACGGAATCTATAAATTAAAAATTAATAAATAGAAATAAAACAATGGCAAACGAAAAACACCACCCCCGTTTCAGATTACCTAGTAAAATACTAGCTCTAGTCCTAAGACCTTTTCTATTGCTTTAACCCAAATCTTATTCCTCTTCTTCTTGTTCTTAAAACAAATGCACAAATGATTCGTTTAAACATCGTTTTTAACGGGTTTTTTCTTTTTGTCTGTGCAGTTCCGTGTTTTGAAAACTACGAGGGTTCGCAACAGCAGAAGTCATATAAACTCTCAGGGTGTTTTTGAAAAAAAGCCCATTTGTGAGTATGTCGGGTTCGAATGCAGGGCCGCTGGATTCGAACCCGGGACCTTTCCCTTACAGTGACGAGTGCCGTGTCTAGGAGGAAACCTTGCGGCCACCGACGCCCCTATTCCGGTTATGTTGTTACGTTTAATGTTTACCACTAAAGACTTAAAATCATTTTTACTTTGAAATTTTCATTGTGGCTCTCATTTATTCCAACGTTATTTTATTTTCTTCCGACATTTTGTTGGTCATCTTGTGTTTGATAGTTTGGGAGAGTTTACGGTTATCTTACATTTCCCATTATTCTGACTTTTGGTCGAGGGAGGATCAAAGTATTTTTCTATAGAGTTATTTTCCTTTCTGTTTGTCTTATTGTTGCCGGTACATAGATGAGATTATATTAATACAATATGGTATGTAGTACGTTAATTCATCGATATTACCGAATTTCTCTGTGTAATGACGATACTGTCTGTAGCTAATAGACCTCCAACTGTTGTAGTTGGCGTGTCCTATAATAATCTTCTCCCACCAGATTATTGTTTGTTTTATATTATCTGACGGATATACGAACAATTCTTGCAATTCTATAGAGAAATAACACATTTAAAGAATAATTTCTATGTTATTTCTATGAATATTGAAAAACTCTTGAAGGAATCTATTTTGGCACATTTTTGTACCCTCTCAAAGCAGAAGTTTGTTAAGGGAAACAGAAAAATACCTCCCGGAAAACATTTAATTTGTACATTAATGTGACTGTTTTCTATGAACTCGCAGACTCAATCCAATTATTTATATTTTAATTCTAAGGGTCATTCCTAGCCTAATTACTAGGCGCATCATTATAGGCTAAACCTGCCATTTCACTTCAGAATTTTTTATTAAACGAATCCCGATTTGGAGTTAGTTTTAGTTACATTTACATAATTGACAACTACCAGTACCCTACCAGCTAATTTTATTAATTATAAAATCAAAGATGAACAATTTTAAATTCTCTTTAAAATTATCCCTCAGTTCGAAGAGATCGAATTATGTAAACGCGATTGAATATTTTGACTTGTAAGACTAGTCTTGAGATGTGGAATGTCAAGCCAGGACTGTCTCGGACAGATGGCGAAAACACTAAAAAGAACTGGTAATTGCTTTCTTCCCCGTCGGCGAACCAATTTATTCATAATATGTTTAAGAAGATTATAAGATAACTTTTAAATATTGAAGTTTTTCTATTTTTTTGGCATCTTTTTAATTTTAATTGAGCTCACGCTCTCTGGAAACATGGGAATCGCCGGCCAATTATGTCCGTCCAGGAACAATAAGCGAAGAGTTAATTCTAAAGCACAATAATACAGACCGAACGAAAAGTGAGTGATTAGAGCGAAAGCCTAATTTGTACAGGATGGGAATCTTAGGGAATCAGTACGAATTTTTGTAAACCGGTCTGGTACACGAGGCGTGGCCGGTACTCGAATTACTGTTATTATTCATTCCTGACTCGTATCCCATTCTGTGAGTATATGGAAGAGCCTGATAGCCGAATTTAAAATACGTGGGCACCGATAACAATTTGGTAGGTGTACTCCCATCCACTCGCGAAGTGCTTGTCTGAGTGTATAGCGCGTAAAGCGCGGAAGGTGGGGAAAGTGCGCTAGGTATACGTTCTGAGCTGTGCCGGCAGAATAAAAAGTAGTTTCCACATCGATTCCATTAAGGGACAACAGAGAGGATAAAGTTTCTCAGCGGTTAACTTAACTCAATCTAGCCTACGAGAGAGTCGAGTTCTGGGGCGTCTCTGGAATTCTCATCCCTTTAAAGACAAAAGGTGTAAATTTCACTTGTAAACAACATTACTCCACCGGCGTATTAAGGAAGGATTTGTTGCATAGAGATACAATTAAATGACGAAAATGGCTGATAGTTAGGATTATAGCAAATATCCGTCGGGAATCTGAAATTAAACTGCCATTTAACCGGCTTATTATCCGGTTAGGTGACCCAATAACAACTGTAGGATTACGGTGTCCATTGATTTACCCATTGTTTAATCTACTGGATTCCTACGGTTAACAGGTTCAAATTTTAATGATTAAAATGACGCCTCAATAACCTAAACTATTCGACGACCAGCCACCAATAACATATACATGCAGTAGTTTTAAAAATAAACCAGTTTTAACATACGAATTTTACATCCCTAGAGTTTTTAAAGGAATATGATTTAGAGAAGCTCGAAAAAGATAATTCTTTCAAAATCTATTACATAATAATAAAAATAATACTTATTAATAATAATGTTTCCTTCCTTCAGAACAAAATAAATTATCTGCAAACATTAAACAGGATTAAGTTGATAAAGATGAAATGTATAATAAAAACCATTAAATAAAGGAGGCTATGGAATCATCGTATGGCATTGCAATAAGGTAGGATGCGGGTTTTGTTCTCCCCAGACACGGCAGCCTTCTGCCTTATTCCTTGTTTCTTAGTTCAGTGCAATAGAATCTTTCGTCTTAGAAGTATCAGGTTTCAGTTACAATTTCGTATCCTACGTTTTTTTAGTATGTTAGGTTAATTCTCCATAGAACTGTTACTTCGCATTCGCACTTGAATTGGGTGGCTGTTTCCTTCTCCTCATTACATAATCTGCAGATGGTAGATCATCGTTATGTATGTTCATGTTGCGTACAAGTTTTCTCAAATGCCAGTGACCTGTTAATGATGATGATGGTGATGATATTTCAGGGTGTTGTATACTGCGCCCTTTAAGAGCTATTGTATCCCCCGTTCTCTGCCTAAAGCACATCGGTGAATCCTATTTCCTGTTAATAGTCCTACCACTCCTCTGAGTTGTTGTCCAATTGTAGCAGTGATTTTGCCAGTCTTCGTGAGGGTTGTTTAATCATAAGTTTACTGGCCTAGCGCCGATCCACTTCTCCTTTTGTTTTGTTTGGATCCATTCTGGGATGGAGGAGTTTATATTTGTTTTTGTTATCCCAAGTATAGGTTCGGGGCCTATACTTGGTCTTGCAGATCCTCCTCTGGCCAGTCTGTCTGTTTTCTTGTTACCCAAAATTCTTCTGTGCCCATGATATCATCAGGTTATTGTGTTTCCTCAAATTTTGAGATATTGGATGCATTCGCTGGTTTGGTGTGATTCTTTTCAATGCAAATGCTTTAGTAGCTGCTTGGCTATCAGATCTTATGTGGATTGTTTTGCCAGTGGAACCTCTTTTACTTTTTCCTGGGCACAAGCGTTGATTGTATGTATTTCTCCTTGAAAGACCGAATCGTACTTCCCTAATGAGTTTCATTTCTCATGTTTTGGGTTTGTACAGAAAATGCCCGTCCCGGTTCCTTCGTTTATTTAGAGTCATCTGTGTACCATACCATTGCATCTGATGCGCTCCTACGTATGTTCTTCCACTCCTTTCTAGTCCGTGGAACTTTAAAGGATGTTGTAAACAATGTCTAAAGGCTTTAAAGGCTATGGAATCATCAATGAAAGATCATATTTCAATGAAACGCATTAAAGGCATTGTTTACTTATTGAATTCCAAAATTGAAAATTTGTGTGCAGTGTTTGATACTAATCCTGTAAATATACGTAAAGTCCAACTGTGGTTTGAATCGATTTAAAGAAAGATTTTTTTTTTGAAGTTGATGCGCTTAGTGGAAGTCCTTCTTGGGTTGTCGACAAATTGAGACAGGCGAGAAGGAAATCCCTTATTGAGACCCGAAAACTAGGAGATATATTAAATATTTCTCATGCAGCCATTGGAAACTACATCCAAAGACTTGGGTTTGTTCTAAATTACGCTACCTTGACCCCACACAAACTCAGCGAAAGGAATTTGGTGGATCGCATCTCAATTTGATATTCACTCCACAGTTGTCACTCTTACGACCCGGTTCTTCATAGATTTCGAATAGATGTTAAAAAATGGATCATATACAGAAAAATAGAACGCAAAAAACTGTTAGCCAACCAGGTGAACGACCCCCAGTTGTTCCAAAACAACAAGTGCACGAGAAAAAACCCCGTAATAAATCGCCAAAATGTTTAAAGTTTTAAACATGTTCCAACAGCTGTTTAAGCTTTCCTGGTGTCAAACGATCGAAAGTTTTGTAAGGAAGGATTAGAATATTACCTGAACGTAATTACAAACAATGAACAATAAATCTCCAAATAGTTTTAAAAAACACGTGTTCGTCAAAGCTGATGGGCCTTAGGAAAATAAAAAATTAATTTAATACTTTTCTAATATAGTTGCATGTGTTTATTATGTAAGTATTTCAAAGTTATTATACAAAACTTCATTTTTTTGGGAAGACATGCACAAGAGTAATAAATTATATTAGATGTACAAAAGAGTTACAAAAAACCACGTGCCCAAGCGTTCTTGACTGGGCCCTGGTCGATTTTCTATTATTATGCCTTTATTGTGCATTTACTTCAAATCTATTTATCTGTCAATTTTTTAACGCAGAATGGCAAAATAATATGCAGGTGTGAATTAAATAATGTTATATATATATGAAAAGTACAAATTCTAAAAAACGCTCCCAGTAAAGTAGGCCAAAAAATTTGTAAAACAATTTGGATTTGTTTTTAGCACTTTTTACAGCCTTTGAATGAGCATTTTTATAGCATACAAAAAAAAAACATTTTTGGGTAGATCCGACGTGGGCATTTTTTGCCTACACAAGAGGGCCAATGTTCTAATTAAATAATTCTCTGGATTTTATCTAAATTCAGTTGTGTTACAACCGTTATCGGAATGTTTTTTCTTTCAGCCTATATCAAAAGCGTTAGGTTTTATATAAGTGACAAATAAAGATGCTATAAAAAACATCTTAAACGTTTTATTCATTGTTTCAAGAATAATTTTTTTATTTAAGCCTCATTTATGCTATTGAATCTAGTTAAGAGCGTTGTAAACCGCTGTAAAATTTGCTATATATAAGTGTGGTCGTTTCAAAATAATCAATATTTTACAGATTTCGAAAAAGTTCCGAATGCATTAGATGACGAATAATTTTAGGACCTTTTTTACATTGTTTGATACAATAATTTCTACTAAGGTTTTTATCTAGACCTAAGTAAGTAATACATTCATTAAATATTGTGTTGCAAGATCTTACTGCATGTTTCATTCAGAATTTAAATGCTTCCATTCAAACGAGTCTGTTTTATCAGATTGAATTTCCTATAATAAAAATATAAGCACACAGTTGTGTTTAAAAGTTCTCAGTAGTTGCGTACAAATAGAGAAGTGATAAGAATATAAATCAAACCCTCAAGGCTACGGATTTTTTCCTATTATCCACAAGATCTAAATGGAAAAATCTCGCCGGAAGCAGAAAAGTATGAATTTCACAGCCTTGCTTCATACTTCTTTGGACTTGATTTTTTTTTTGGGGGGGGAGTTTAGAAAAAACCGGGTATAAAACTAGTAAATTATCTCGCTCGTGCTAAAAAATTAAATAAGACATTTTATAATTTATTTCATTTTGCATTGAGACGTATTTCATTAAACTGCAATTAAACGGATCTTGTCCTACAAATTTGTTTATTCTACACATCGTCCAGTATACGTATTATATTTTTGTCCAGATGAAGTAAAAGCATCCGTTTGCTTCTTACCTATCTTCAGTATTTACCCCTAATTGCGGCATGACCGGCTTTAATAATCCTTATCCGATCTACACACTCCCACTAAACCCCTTACTCCTTTTGACCTAACAAAAAGAAAATGACAACTTTACCAGTTTAATATTTTGTAAACTCACAACAAAACCGTAGTTTTTCTTAATCACCTTTTAAATGATCAATGTACCTCTTCCCGACATCAAGGAAATTTTACATGGTTCACCCAATCTCTAAACACACCTCCTTCCAAATGTCTACTGTTCTATCATTTTACAGCCAATTCTTTGTAAATTACTTGAATAACTGCTTACTAAATACATACCACATCCGACCGAAAATTGTGATTTTGGCATCACCATTCCACTGTCAATCGTGTTGTGGACATCATCTTATTCTCCTTTAGAAGAAGAAATGCGGCTACGGTTTATGATGTAAGGCAAGACTCCGAACGAGTATAGCACCTGGGTTTATTATAGAAGTACAAGCCCGTCCTATCCTCTATATTATGTCCTACCTTGGCGACAGGTACTTAAGAGTATTTGTCGGATCCTCTCAGTGACCAGGAGGTGTAGGTCAGATAGACTCTTGAGTCCGTTACTGTCCACATTATATACTGATGACGACAGCCTTTCTCATCCTGGCACCACTGTCATAACATACGCAGGTGGCGCTGCAATTGCACCGTCCAACTCCGACTCGGTTATAACTTGCCACACCCTCCATACCTACATTCTCTTGAGTAATGGTTCAAAAAATGGCGAATCGATGAACACCAATACATCCCAAACCTTTCACCTTTCATTGCGTCATTCTACTTACGATCTATTATAAATAGACCGACCCTACCCATCAAAAACATGATCTGCTAACTTAGGCTGTTCCAGACCTGGAATCACCGTGCACGACTTAAAACTACAGAATAGAACCGACGATACCGATTATTTAAAACACTAGACGTTATAAACTGTAACTCGGCAACGAAATACTCACATACAACTGAACACGGAAACCAATGTCGACATATGACAAAACTGTACGGTTCAATCAAACCAAGTTTCCGCAGAATCCAGACCCTACAGTCACGACTCCTTAGATCCATTGTCAACGCCCCGCCCCGTTCTAGATTTCGAACTGCTCCATCCCTGGCGACCTAAATTTTAACTTTTATACAAGAATATCCAGCTGCATAATATTCCACCCCAATCTCACTTCTCCATTCTAGTCCTCACTTATAACTTTCCTCACGATCTCCTTCCTATTCTTAGGTCTGAAAATACAGTAGCCATTTAGTTTGGAAGTTGCTTTTTCTTGAGTGGTGGATAAATAGGTTTGTTAATTAAAGCAATAGTGTTCAGTAGGAAGAGGTAGAGTAGTATGCAACTGCAGTAAAGTAAGTCAAAAGTACATTTTTGCTATTTTAGTGGGAATTTGATAGAGATGACGGATACAATAGTACTCAAGGCAGAAAGCCGATTTCTCCCCTCTTTAGACAACCAACACCAGCATTCGTGAATAACGATGTTAAAAAATAATTTATGCGAGTGTTTAAGAACAATAGATTTTTCGGCTTATTTTGGACAAGCTCATGACAATTGTTTGATGAACCATGAATTTCCTGTTTAACAACGCCTTGAACGTCGCCAGCCTGCGGTGATATTAATTCAGTCATTTAGATTATACGGTCGATAAACAAAAAATAAATAGTAGACGACTTCTTTTCTCATAAAACCCAAATGTAAATTAGTTTAGGTGCAAACGTGAATGTAATTTATGTCAGTCCCTCCTTGGCTCATATTGGTATATTTATCGAAGGATCGAAAGGGAGACGATAAACGTGTCATAAGTGTCGCCCGCGTAATAAAAGAAAGGTAGGCTCGAACAGCGGGGGTCTATTCAGGCCATGAATTTACAGCCGGCCAACTTTGGAGAAAACACTTGATTACAATATTATTCCAATATTGTCTCCAAAAGAACTCGAAGATAAAATGTCAAATTATGACTGCGGTAGAAGGAAAAATATGCTCAGAGGCAAAACATCCATTTAAGAATTTATTTTCTATTTGATACCAATCTATTGTATAAAAGATTATAAATTTATTTACTGTCTGAAATAAAATTCCTGACCCTGCGTGTGTTCCGTGATTTCGGGCGAATTGAGAGGTATCAAATCAACTCACAACGATTAGCAAATTGTTTAAAGAATAGCATATTAATTATAGCAGATCAAAGGAAACGAGCTGCACAAATGTAAAAAGGAGGTAGTCCCAATGAAAATTTCATGCTCTATGAACTTATTTATATTTTTTGTACGGAATTCCCTTTTTGGTCTTAAACAATCTCTATTGTGTCTAAACTGTGTTAATGGTTTTCCTGAAAAATTTTCGTTTTCTTAATGACGCAATTAATTCTAATCACTTGAAATTGTCTGTCGGATAGGATAGAGATGCTCTGATGTATTCCTAGATGTGAAGCAAGCCATCGATCTGGTATGGCACTCGGGGCTCATTGGAAGTTTAAGAAGGACCTCTCTTTTACCTTCTACCTGATCTTATACTCCTACCTATCCGACAGATACTTTCAGGTCATCAATGGTCACTCTCTATCAGCTGGGTATCACACAGATGCAGGGGTTCTGTGGTGTCTTAGGACACATCTTCTACACAGTACCCCCGCAGTCAATCCTAATCTTCCAGAAACGATCCTTACTACAGGTAGATTTCCTTACATGGATGACACTGCCATCTTTGCTCCCTGCCATTTCAACCAGAAATCTACAAAGCCATGTCACATGGGCAGAGGTTCAAGCAGTGGAAGACATCAATAAATATACAAAAATGGGAATATATCACTTTCACTCTTCAGTGAATAATCTCTGCTCCCATTTATTACAATATCAACAGTCTACCACCAGCTAATGTGGTCCACTACCTTGGGCTACACATTGACAAACACCTGACAACCCTCACACGCGACTAGAAAGGCAAGAGCTAAACGGACGACTCAGAATTCTCAAAAGATTGGTGGATAAACGGTCAAAACTGTTTTACAAAATAAACGACTCAAAACGACTCATATATAT
>CM077100.1:15724961-15806974 GCA_039619505.1 Cimex hemipterus
ATATATATATATATATATATATATATAAACTTAACAATATCTAACAAAGAACAAGGTAAAAAAGGTGATCTTTTTACAACTGTAAATAAGAATGCAGGTTATAGACCGAACGGAAACTACAATAAACCTTAAGACTAAGTTAAACAAGATGAATCAATATAAAACAAAACGGAACTTTAATTTGTTCTGGTAATATGGATTATACTATCGTTAAGGCTCATGGTAAAATAGTTTCCGTTCGGGTATCCAACCATTCTGGCATCACGTAGGAAGGATACAACCTGGATTTAGACACGATCCACCGTACCGCGTATTCAGATATCAAAAAATCTCAAGATCCAGTTTGTTTAATAAAGAATCCCGGTTCACAAGTGAATCATCCTCTTGTGAGTGAGTCAGGCCGATTTTGTCGACGTGATTCGTTTTTGAATCTTTCCAAAGACGAGGAGTTCCCAGGCTATCCGAGGTTATTATGAATACCCGTAAACGTTCCCTTGTTAATATCTTCCGACCCTGGCAGGAAATCAATCAAAGGCCGATCTTGTGAGTCGCATATTGCGGCGTAAAAAAACGATAAGATCGAGGCACGTTTGGTCCAACTACGTGACATATCCAACCCTTGGATTTATTGGGCATTTCCAGAGTCAAAGAAAGAGCCGACTCGGCTTTAAAACAGATGTACCTCACGTACGTATCATATCTGCATATTTATTACAGGGACTACTTTATGAGGAAAACGTATATTAAATTGCGACCGGTTGAAATGTAAATGTCCAGTTAGTCTGAGCTTAAAATACGCCATGTCCTTAATAAGGCCGGCTCCGGTCCACACGTAATTTTGTAATAATCAAAGAACCTTTTTATTACTCGGCTGGAAATGGCGCAACTCTGTTTGCCAATGAAATGACAAATTTACCAACTCCATCACTTTTTCAACAGAAAACAAATGAAATATACATTTCTATAATCAAACATGGGTAACGATTAATAATTATACCATTTGGTATTATAAATTTTGCATAAAATAAGAAAAACACTCAAATTGCTCGTCAAAACAATCTTTATGTTATTACTATACTATTTTGTCAACCCATTACCTGAAAACACAGACAAAAACGTGTGAACTATATTTCTCATATTAAGCCACGCTAAGAAGATTTGGTGTTTTGTTCATTTTCCTTGATAAACATACATGTGCTAACATAAAAGCGTCCATGGAACTTTCTCGGCAACTAACGGAAATTACAAAAAAAGCAAGGTGGTTTCTATCTTTACTATGACTATTTTAAGGAAATAAACCCGGTGAATTAGACGCCAAATTAGACTCCAGGGGTTGACAACAACAAGGTGGTTTCAGTTATTTGATTTTAGATATCGGATAATAATGATGAATAACTTTTCCTCAGTTGTGAAATTTTTTCTTAATTTCTATTGCACGTGAACATGCAGTTTGGTCGTTTCAAAATACTAGGTTTGTCCGATGCGTTCGTAATATTCGGGGGTTGGTGTATAGACCATATAAAGTAAGTTAAGTAATTCCTATCATAACGAAGTAATGACGTCCACGAGAGCCATGAGAATCACCCAATTGAGGTTTTGGCAGTCTCAACCGTGAGGTTAACCTCGTGGAGTTGTCATTTAAACCTAAACCCACTTAATTAAAAAAAAATCCTACTACTATTATTTCAAATAGGATTATGTGTAGTCCATATTTTCATCATGCAAAGGCATGTAGTACCTAGATCTATGTGGTCTCGCGTCGAACACTGTCGATAGGTGGACCTAAAAGGATCTGACTTGTTTACGAAGTGTCATCGTTATTCAATATGAATAGGCAGTTACTTTAGGGCCAACGATCAGGTTAATGTTTGATAGATAGAAGTAGATATTGCTCGATGAGACCCAGTCCGAAGTCCGAAGTCGTCGAATGTAATGTCTAATATGCTGCAAGTGCCTTTAATCAGTTCTCTTGGAATAGAAATGACGTTAGTTTGTAAATCATGTTTTCTTTCATCGTTGTTTCGTCATTGATGAGTTCCAGTTCATAGAAGTCAGCCCTTACGTTCGGCTCCAGATATGCTATTCCTATGCCATCCATTATGAGAATTATGCTCGAGCACTACGGCGAAAATGTGGATGCCCTATTCCCATTTATTGAGGAAACGACTGTTTTACTGTATTTATTACTTTATAGACACTGTTTTTTGTGAACGTTGAGACGGAATGAGTTTATTAGCGTGAATGTTAGTGTGAGATGGCCGATAGCGGAATATTGATTGCGCCATCGACCATCAGTTAGATTAGTTATACGATATTTGTATACGATGTTGAAGGAATATCAACCTTAACTGCGGAAAGGGCATGAAAAGGACTGCGAAGGTGATAGGTTCAGCACTGTATGTATGCACGTACTGCAAAGTTAAGCTTATATAAATCAGTAGACATATTCACTGCCGTGCTCTAGGTAAATTCTCATATGTGGTGGCATTCCTATTCATTCTTTATATAGAAGCAACAAATGACACCTTTCATTTATGCGGAATATATACATGAACAGCCTTTCAATACATACAGGACACATACGGAGTCCGATTTCTTTCCTTAACGTGGTTTGAACTTATGAAAATCGATAATGGTCTTATTGGGCTGTTTAAAGATTTGAATGACGAATTCTCAGAGTGGACATCTTTTTACAAAACGAGAAACAAAGTATCAGAGACCTCATCGAATGCATCATCCTCCTCACATCATCACTGAATAAAGAAAATAAAAAATGTTTAATTGCTCAAAATGATAATGGTCTAAATAATTACGGTAAGTTTTAATGGCCGATACCAGATGGGGCGTCAAATTAAACCTGATAGCCGACAATTTTCCGCGCTCAGCACGGATTTCGGTCGGGTTTACATAAAGAGACATTCCAGCCGGGAGCAGGTAGCAAAAGGGCCTCCTTATAACACCTCGGCCTCCACATGTCAGCATTCTAAGGGATGTAAACATACAATTTCACCTTACATCTGTCAGCCGTCAAATACAGATTCTCACGTCGGCGATACCAACAAAAACACAACGGCCGAATCTATCGACACGAAACGTATTTTTCATGATGGACGGCAACATCATTAAATTTTACAATTTCGTAGTTGATGTAGTAATTTTTATACATTAAAACGTCAAATGGAATATTTCCGAACTGAACAACAACGTAAGAAGAAATTTGAGGTAATGGAACAAAACGTGAAATGATCTATGATAGAGTTTAAGGACAAACCAATTAGCTATATTATATATTTAGAAATGTATTAAATTTAAGAAAGAAGAAATGACTATACTAAGATGTATTAAAAAATGTTGAAACCTAAAAATGCCATTTCAAAGAGGTGCACAACACATCAGTATCAATCTGTTTATGTTAATTCTTATCGTCATGGTTTATCTAAAATGATGGAAAACGCTGCACACGTTCAACACTTATACAAAATTACATTTTGTAGCCATACAAAATGAACAGCTACAAAAGTCGAAATATGCTAATAATATTAAAAAAATCGTTTCCACACAAATTTTTTAATTTTTTTGGGGTATGATGGGTGACGAGCATGGTGGGAAATCGAAAAGGTTCTAGTGAATTAATGTTTTCATAATTTTTCACGTATGTATTATTTTTTACTGTTTGATATATGCACAGAAATACATACGATTAAATACATAAAATGAATGGGATTCACCTCCGTCTTTTTTCTTCATAAACTTCATAAAACATAAATAGAAATGTGCAGAGATTAGTGACCGTTAACGGATAATTATTCAGATACCGTGAGATGCGGTCTGGTGTGATGTAGGTATCAGAAAAACATTTTCTTTATTGTGCCAACGATCTTTTATTGAGCCCTGAAGATGATCTCAATAAAAGATCGAAACGTTGGCACGATAAAGAAAATCACACCAGACCGCATCTCACGATATCTGAATAATAATAATAAATAGAAATTTAAATAAAAAATAATTTTTTAATAGGGAAGTTGGGATACCGTTGAGAACAAATCTATTTTAGAAGGATTGTCAACAAGTGAAAATTTCAGTGTTAGGTTGATGGTGAATAGGGGTACAATTTTAAGGTGGTAACGCCTGTTTTGCTGAGCAAAATTTGCATTTTTTTAAATATTGTTTTTATATATTATACTAAAAGTGTTCTTGAGGCGAATGAAACAGGTCCCATGAGAATACTTTCCAAAAGGATAGTCCTTACTCACAGCAAGTTGTTCTGCAACGATGCGTTGGCGGAGGTATAAGCGGTTTCACTTTGGTAATGCACGTCGAGAGACGTGGTTGTAGAAGTCCTTCAACCTGATGATGAGCTAAGAAGCTCGAAATCCGGATCATTGCAGAACAACTTACTGTGAGTAGGAACTATCCTTTTGGAAAGTATTGAACACCACACTCACCCCATCATTTAACATTTCTATTAAGGTCCCATGAGATTTCACGTTTTTAAAGTTATTTAAATGTTGTTATTTAAGGTTCCGAATCAAGTCCTCTGGTCTATGGTGTTTAGTGACTCCCTGATATATCTTATATTGATGAAATGGATCCCTTACACTGTTTAAATCGTCTTTTATGTACATTCCGTGTCAAGAAACATCTTCCATACTGAAACAATTCGCTAATGGAAGGGAACGTAAAACGAGAGGCGACGTGGGAGATTCGACGATCGGAAAAATCACTTCTCCTTAAAAACTGGAGTTCTTCACCTTTCGGTACACTATTGCAGAGAACCTTTCATTCAGAAAAGGCTTTCTTTCATTCTGTTGAAAAATGGCCGGAAACCATTGTTTTAGGAACCTCCCAGGAGAGGATATATATTGTTGTATACTTTTTTTTGCAAAATGTATATTGTGACGGTCACAATTTTTTAAAATTTCTCACGAATTCAAAGGATACTACACTAAATGAATCCAAACAATATTTGATGTAATGGGGCAAATAGTTTTGTGATAATGGTAAAACTATTAGCCAAACCATCATTGTTTAAAAATACCTAGGAGTAGAGATTTTTGTATTTAAAAAAACTGTAAATTTTTTCATATCTTACAGTTCTTGCCAAAAATGAATAATATTAAAGCAACCACTATTTCTCAAAGGATTGTGTTGACAAAAATCACCAGATGCTGAGAAATTTATGTAGGGGGAAATTAGGGATTATCATGTTTAAATAATATAGTAATAGTAATATGTGTGGACTGTGTTCTCTAAAAAAAAATTGACACATTAATGTACAATATATCTTGTATATGTATAATACATGTGTACGTGATATTATATATATATGTACATTTTAACCAAACTTTTTATATTTTTAATTTATATAGGGAATTTAATAAATCGAGGCATTTTATGGATAATTAAGAGTAGGTCGAAAACGGCGATTTAACTTTTCGTCAGCCGTTGGACGGCTAAACCAGTAAGCTACTAATTTGATGGACGTCGTATATTTTGATAGTTGATGGGCGGCCCGAGTCTAGGCATCAATCAAGACTAAGTCAATGTGCAAAGGGAGCATCTCAGGTAATTAGAATACTTTATCCGGACCGCAAAGTCAACAAGGCCCTCCTGTTTAGACACCTGCTATTCCCCCTTAATCCATATTACCTTGGAGCTACAACGAACAATCAAACCACAGCCACCTAATCCTACCCGTACACATACACACATGCACCGCCGCGCCGGTAGCGTACACACGGAGACAGCGGATTTATTCGCGCGGTGCTCATCCATTGCCTGTTGAAAATTCTCATGTCGGCAGAAAAAACTTGAGAAAACTGATCAACATGCAAATGACAAATATAGAAAAAAAATGAATTGACTACAAATAAACGAACAGCCGGTGGTTAAAAATTTACATAATTTAACTTATCTATGATCTAGTTTTTAATTTTGTTTGAGCCCAAATAAACATCGCATCTTGACTACGTAAGGATGGAAAAAGAAAAAAGGGTTCAAAGAGAATTATTTCACACTTATTGTATACAGATAATTCTATCATTTTATTTATCATATTTATATTACAAACACTTCGAAACAATTTAGTCTGCAATATTTGAACGAGTATTCAAATGTTTTTGACGATAATGCACTATGAATGTAGTTACCTAAGAACAAAGTAACGGAAAAAAGAGAAGCCATTGTATCACAGAATGTAATGACTAATTACTTTACCTTAACGTTAATAAAAACGATGCTTAGCGTGCTAAAGGCCTGAGATCCGTGCTGGGCCTTCTTTTCATAAATAATCGGCCAGGGTGGGGGAAATAAATGTCTAATTTATTTTCTGTAACGGAAGGTAAAGCGATTTGAAATAATAATGAGCTGAGACGCGACCCAACGTCTATTCTATCGTCCCCCTTCCTTTTTTCTACTGGACTTACGTGCTTCAATGCTGGAATAAGAAAAGAAATTACCTTTCCATTCCCTTGCTCATAAAATAGAACGACCCTCATTAATATGAAGGGAGGGGTAAAGTCCAATAAGTCAACCCCTTTATGATTTTTCTTGATTCGGACGATACTAGGAAGTCAGTGACGTATGCGTTTTTTTGTAAAAGAAAACAGATGTTTTTCTTGTTGTGATAAAGTCATCTACAGGCTGACATTGTCATTAAGTAATTTCTGTCATTTAAGAGAGTATATTGAGTATCGTTTGGTAACGAAGAGTCAAATTAATATAAAATTGTTTTTCATGTTATGAAAAAACGTTAGCTTTCTGGGAGTAGAACCAAGAACCACTAGTGTGACAAATTTTGGAAATGTTGTCATTGACCAACAAAAGTTAAAAAGAAGAATCCCAGATTATATCACTTTTTAATGTGGATATATAAAGGTAACACCTGGACGTCCGTTCAGGCCTTACAAGGCGCGCTGTGTGCTTATTTTTCAATGTGCATGGTTATTGTTAATATTTTGAATATTCATTTCCAACACTTTTTCTTTTAAAACTGTTACTACTTGAATGCCTTTCGCTATGTTTAATTCGTGTCTGCTATGACTAACGGAATTAGATTTTATTCATATGAAAAATCAAGTGATGTCCAAATAAAATCCATACTCCGTTCAACTAACATACTGGCATCCCTCTACCCATTCCCCCACTCTCACCTGTCCGACGAACACCCATTGATGTGCCAATTCAGAACGGGAATGAATTCAAAGTCTCAACTTACCCGGTACCAATGCTTCAGCCACGGGTTCGAATCCGACGGCCTGCAATCGAACACGAGATACTTATGAATAAGCTTTTGTTAAAATACACCGGACCCCGAGGGTTGTTATAACCTCGAAGTTGAAATAACCTCATAAAGGGGAAAAAAGTTAAACTATTTTTGTACGTAACAATAATGTTTTTTTTCAGTAGTAGAAGTTGAACATCGACTGTTTGTCTTCTGGTTGTTTAACCCGATTTAACATCCCTTGCCAGTGAAGGTATAAGACAGGGTTAACAGAAGTAGGCTAGACTCTTGTACACAGAACTTGCAATATCAGACGCTTTTCTTTCACATTTCGTAAAATCTAATGAGCTAAAATATGAAAATGCCGGTTAGCGTTTGGAAAAACCAAGTTCATTTATCACATGGATATGTTTTTGGTTGGATAGAAAAATTTCATATCCGTCAAGTAAATATTTTTGAGTTGGTGAATTTTGGGTTATTAATCCCAACATAGATTGGTCCCTAAAATGATGGCATTTGTTTTCTAAAAGTTGGTAAGATGGGTAGTGCGGATTCGTTTGGATGCTGTTGCGATCGTGAAATTAGTGTGCCTCCCTCGGACGGTAGACGTGATCGTACTTTCTTTCCAAATCGAGGAGGTTCATTGGGAGTTGACGAGCTTTAGGAAATTAAATGTATGCTATCTGGACAAGTTAGGCTGGCTTCCTTTATTTTCTCCGACCACCCGTTACATTCTTACAAATCGTGAGGCACGATCGTCAAACTTGAAAATGTTAAAGGTTGAACTCTTTTATCCGCTTAAGTAATTTACCTCTGAAACGATCGCGTTTGAAATGATTATGTAAGGAGTTGCACGCCACCCGGGCAAATTATCTAGTTTAGTTTTAGTAAACAAGAAACGACTGCAGCATCAATTTGGAGAATCATTAACGGTCTTATGCCTGTCCCCGCCCTTTGAATAGGAAAACTGCTTGGAAATAGAACGTAAAATAAAACTTGGCTTTCCGCTTTAATTGAAAGCTGGGGCTCTTTCATGTGGATTTCCTTCTCACGTTCTCCGGGTGCAGAATCGAATTAGACGAGAGCTAAATAAAAGTGGAGCTCATTTCAATAGAGGGAACGGCCGTGCGATTCTGACTCTCTTTACACCAATCTGATTATCTCTGTGACAAATATAAAATAATAGTGTTAAAAAAAATTTCGTCCAAGAGTTCACGCACGGGTTCCCATACGGCCAGCTCTTTTTTAATTGATTAGGTTATTGTCGGGCTTGTCGTCTATATCATTACGTAACGAAACGTCCTTTCGTATTCATGCTTTCAAACCACGACCAACTCAAAACTTCATATGTATTGTTATGGGCGTCACAACCGCTCCTTTTTTAAATGTACAAGTCGGCGTAAGAATAAATTTGACTATCTAACCCTCATCCACCTAGAAACCGACAAAGTATCATGACTCTATCTCTACTTACGTACAATCTAGACAATATTCGTAAATTAACAATTTAATTTGGGAATATACCATTATTTAACACAGCGACAAGTAGTTAAATGGATGTTCTAACAATGGTCAACCAATAGGGACATTTTTTTAGGTGATGGAAGCGACCACATAAGTTCAAACTCAATTTCATAGTGAACATAGAAACTATTAAATTTATTTTTACCAAATCATTGACTTTTCATCATGCCGAGTGACGGAAGGACATTCCAGACATTTATTATTTCATCTTACAACTACAATACCTGATTTCTGAAAGATCGCACAAAAGGTCGATTTGAATACATAAAGCACTTTGGATTAAGAACAGCTAGTTGCTCAAAAATATTGTTGGAAGAAGGGCTAGAAGTACGTCGATTTTTGTTAATACTAAAATGTAAACCGCATAATAACAGCCAAAACTAATGTACAGGGTGGCAACTTAGTATTACTAAAAAACAAATTGTGTAAAACAAATTTAACCCTAATGGAAATTTACTACTTTTGACTTAAAATCACTGGCAACGTTTCTTTTGCAAAGTTTGATTTAACACGCGGAAGACCTGGTGTGGGTTTGGGGTCAGGAAGGATATGGAGGACACAAAAGAGCAATTGACTAATAGCAAAAGGTCAAAAAAATATATACGGAATAAAGCGATCCTAATTATAAGCGACCATTGTTAACTAACCATCAATCAACATTTTCAGTCTATCTCGTCTTTCACTCTGCACATTTTACGATTATACAAAAAAGAACAGAAGTTATGTGAGAAGTTATAACGCGCCTGATATAAGAAAACAGTGGAAATACGCAGAACAAAACGAATGGGAAAAATCGAAAACGTCCACCCATATTCTGGAAAAATCTCACTATGTAATGATATATCCCAGTTATTTTGAAATAAGAAAAACTATAATACGGAAAATTAGTGTTATCCATCCATCCTCCATTTTAACAATAACAAAGTAACGACGTTGCAAGGTTGAAAAGCAACCTGTTGTTTAAGAAAAATTCTAAAACAGCTGAACAAAAAATAATCTATCACTCTTATTGTCGCTGATTTTCTAAAAAGTGCCGACTTTCGGTTCAACGTCATTTTCCGAACGGACGTATCATTCCTCAAAATTACCAAGGATAGACGAACCCTGAGATGAGCATGTTTGACCATGACTCTTATGATGGTTGCGATCATTTTAGGGAGGAATGGCTGACTTTTTCTATTTTCTTCCTAACTCCATTTCCACTTGGTAGATTTTACTTTTGATAAGTACTTCATTTTCAGATTAGTCATACTTTCAGTTTGACCACCAAACCCAACCCTTTTACTGTATTTCAGCAAATTTTCAAGGTACTTGGTTTGTTCAAAAAGAGATCTCAGGGTGACAATTTTTAATTACTATTTTCTCCGTCTTTCTGGTCTATTACCACTAATGTTTTTTGTTTTATTTTCCGTAGGTTTTACGAGTTGATTTATTTATTTGTACAAAGTCTAGACTGGATACATTCCCTAAATATTGGGTTGTCCGGAAAATAATGCAGGATTTTAAGTTTTCATTAAAAAAAATTTATATATTGTAGGATAGTAATTTCGGTATAGAAAAAAAATAGAAATACAACTAGGCATAACGTAAAAACTAGACGTAAAAGTAAATTTACATTTAACGTAATTACAGACATGTATACCAGTGGCCTACTTGGCATGCTGAATGAGTTAATCAAGAGTAAATTAAACGTTTATATACATTGAGACTGCGAAAGAATGAATCGCCAATATCTAATGAGTCATTGAGAAGACGAGCTAGGCGAGGAATGCATGCAGAAGACCCATAACTAGTTCTACGAAAAGTCACATTAAAGAGGAAAAGGTTTCCTAAGTTCTGAGTCTCCTGCAAAAAGTGGGCAAACCATAAACACTACACATTTTAAAGTATTTGGTCCAACAGGTTTAAGTTTATTGCAGTAAGAAAACTCTCCCACCTGATGAGACCCTGATTTGAGCTAAATATTACTCAGATTTACATTGCACTCTCTCAGATCTAACCACACATTATTGATTCACAGGAACCAAACGACACTGACATACTCCAAATGGCTTCTCACAATGGACTGATAGAATAGTTTAATTGCTAAGGGATTGGCGAAGCCGGCAGTCATTTTCTTAATAAAACCAGGATTTATTTTTCAGGTGTCTTCAAAAGAAATCAGAGTCGGTGTTAAAAATAATATCAAGAATAGAATTTTCGGCGACTTACTCACTAGTATATCCTTGACAGTATAACGCAAGCTAATATTTGCAGTCTTATCCTTGAAGAAGCAGATGAATTTACACTTTTCTCCAATAATGTCTAACTTGTTTAATCTACTCTAGTTCTCAAATACAATCAGATCTTGAAGAAGAATTCAACCACTCCTCAACGTCCTCCGTAAACATCTTTAAATTATCAGTACACAGCGCTAAATGATCATTCTTAATAGCCCTAATAATATCAATAAAAAAGTTTAAAAACTTAATTGGCCGGTGTAGAGCGCTGAGTCACTACGAACCGTATTAGAAATAGCACCTTTATAAGAGAAAGCAAATGATTTATCATCCAAGAATGTCTCAAAACAGGCTAATACGGGATAATCAATACCAGAGGATCGTAGCTTTTCGGAAAGAATATGGCTATCAATCCCGTCGATCGCCTTTCAGAGATCAGTGTGCGTATACAGCATGAACCTATTTTTCAGGACCAACATAATTTAAAATAGTCCTTATATAATAGTAAATTGGTTGCGGTTGAACATCCCTCCACAAGCACACGCTGTTTAATCTGCTCAATTTCCCTAGAAGCTGTAGACAGTGACTGAGTGATAAGCGTGTCCATGACTTTTGCAACAGAACATCTGTCTACTAAAACCGTACTAAAATTAATGTATGCTTCTTAACGACCTCTTGTATCATAATTTGTTGAAATCGTGCGGAGGGTCAAAAATGAGGTGGTTTACAAAAAACCATTTTCATTTTTTCCTGATGTTTCCACCTTAATACGGGTCATCTTCTGAAAATAAAATGCGGTGCTATTCTTGTAGTGTCACAATACTTTCTCACAAAACCGATATGACACTACAAGAAAATTGCTATTAGAATAGCACCACACTTTATACCCTGAAGAATAAACTTGGAAACGTTGGCAAAAAATGATAAAAGTGTTTTTCAAAACTACCTCATTCTTGACCGCTCCTCACGACTTCAAAAGATTGCTAAAATTAATTACATAGCTTCCCATCATAAATTAGTGATACTACTACAATAATAGTTGGAGGGAGAGTTAGTAATGACATTAGCCTTCAATAAATTTTTGAACGAGTAGACAATATCTGAGAAATTAGGGGGACCGGTTGGATTCAACTGGTACGAAATTGGAGCAATGCTTATTATGTGTAATGAATCAGAAATATTTTTTATCATCTACAGATCCTAATTTATATTTTATGCATTCACTTCCTAACTCCTCTTTTACTACGGATTGTAATTTTCATACGCGTTTGTTTTTTCTATTTTTTCCGATTTTCCATCAAAATTTACACTTTTACTGTATTTTAGCAAGGTTTGAGGTACAATTTTTGAACGAAAATGTCAAACAGTTGACATCTTTCGGTACTATTTCCTCAAATTCTATTTTGTTTCGTAAAACCAATATTTGTTGTCTTATTTTTCTTAGTGTACTGTGAATTCATAGCAGAGGTTTTTGAAAAATAGTGGTTCTTTTTTTAAATTAAAATACTTAGACCGATTCTCTTACGAACACTTTTTTCGGTAAGGGATTGATCTTTTTGTTTGGAAAGGTAATTTTTCGCAAGGGATTTTTCATAAACAGTGTAAGGGATGGAAAATGCAACTTGATTAAGGCACGGATCGAAAAGAACGCTTGATTCGCAACTTTCATAAAAATATTTGAATCACTGAATCTTGCACTTTTAAGGGTCCAGTTTTATTCTGTGCATAAGCTTCGCTAACATACATATTTGGTCCAACAATATGTTTGCTAGCACCTAAAAGTGGATATTTCGTTTATATAATACAACTAATATTAGTAAATTATTATTCCCTGCCGGTATCTTGTAATTGGCATTATTTTATTGAAATCAGCTAGTGTAATATTGTGCAAATATTACTCCATTGTCCACCGTTAAACCTACGTTCATTGTAAGCATAAATACAGAAACTAGGATTTGCTCATTCATATAGATTACAAAAACAATTAATTAGCATGAGGCCTCAAACTTTCGGGCACACAAAAATAGCTAATAAAATCAAACATACTTTTATTTCAAGAATTGAAGACTGTTGTTTTATCGGGAAAAAACTTTTGGGAAATCCTAATCATCTTTTTATATATAGAGAGAGAGATGGTTCTAAAACTGGCGAAGGAACCAAATAATGTATACTATGTACACGTCCAAAATTTAACCATTAAACTCATTCGGAAAGTACATGAAATATATGATATTACTGTTGAGCCAATTTTTTTTAAGTATCACTGACAAAACTTTACTTATGATCAGACAGCAAAACAGCCTTAAAATATTAACACGTAAAAAAGTGACACCCAAAATAGTCCGTGAACGCATTCAAACCCTCCAACGCCTGAGAAAACATGATAAGACAATATCCATCTCATGGACCAGATTCATTCTGAGCAAAAGACATTTCCTTAAGCTTCGTAAGCGCTCATTTTAACAAAGGGGCAACATTTCTCGAAGGAAGATCACTAAGAGAAAGGGGCTATAATGTAAAATAATTCGCGGACCGTGGCGAGAAACGAACCGAAAGGGATTCGCATATGGCCTGAGAACCATTGCTGTGCAAACGACGACAATGCATCTGATTATAAATCATTTCAAGATGAGGATTTATGCGTCTTTATGAAGTCGCTGTTCGGAGTTGTCTCCTGTGTAGTCACAATTACAGAAATAATTGAGATGCCATTCCGAGCGTTGTGTATAAAGGGAGGTCCATGTAAATTCTCGAAGAGCGAGAGAGGGTGAGAGGGAGCTTTAAGTGGGTGGTTTCCTGGAAGGAAGGAATAAATAGCTGCTGGGTAGACATTAACTTCAGGATGATCCGTGTCTTGGGGCTCGGATCCCGGAACCTTCTTCCTAAGTGCATACCTAGAGACGTAATCTATGGCCACCCCCGAGCCCTATCTCCTCAACTCAAACCAGTCACTTTCCTACCATTGTCCCTCTGATTTACCACCTCCGCTACCCCTCGAAGCCTTTTTAAAAACTTAGTCATTATCTACAAATTTCCACGGCTCTTCTCTCATCCCGCCTTTCCACCGGCCCCGCCCAGCCGCGGGATCGCCCTTTCCAACTTGCTCACGAATTGTCTCCCCCAACATCGCAACTTTTATATTTACAGCTATTGGCCATATAAAAAAACCTCCATCTACCTCACTATGCATAAAGTTGAAGCTTTTTAATAATCAAACATCTCATCAATAAAAGAAAAATATTACTTGGGAACGAAGTTCATATCGAACTACAATGATTATACAACTCAAAAGTAGTTTTAATACATACATAACTTAGAAAAAAATAACGTTATACAAATTTTTTTCAGCATAATCTCTTCTTTCAAACATTGCAATAATTGCTGTTGTCCACTAGGAACATCCACATGTTTTCTTCATATGACCTGTTTATTTTTACGTATCCACATCCCCGTTTACCTCCTGGTTTTATCAAAAACTACCAACCCTAGATAAATTAAACTGTTTTTTTTTTCTGTGAAAACTTATATTTGTGTTTACTGTTTTCTCGCACAATTAAACATCACACAAGAAAGGGGAAACATGTTTTACAGCATAACCTCTACATTCATTTAAATTGAATTCATCCGTGTAACAACATTTAATCCTAATTTTTGCCCTATTTCATGTGGAAAAAAAAAAGATTATTAAAATGTTATAGCGACAATTTATATAAGGAAGTTCTATTTCTAAAAATTCTGCTTACAACCAAATATTCCTTTAATTTAGCAGACTATCACAAAGAAAACTATGTAGTAATTCTGTCGCCCTCTTTAAAAACAGTTTCCCATAATTAAGCAGAATAAAATAATTCAAGCCGAATTAAATCTGAGACCAAACGCCAAATAATTTTCTACGGTACATAAAAATTAAGCTTGTTTTGGATTTCAAACCTTAAAAGTGGCATTTTGCTTTAAAATTCTTTCTGTACTGACCTATGAGGTATTCTTACTTTTCTGCAAATATTGACATTCGCGTTAATAACTTACTTTTGCTCTCCAGACATCACACACTCACACCAGAGTACTCGATATTCCTCGGGGAGGGATAAGCAACCCCTTCCTTTCACACTAATAAATTACATTTACAGCAGAAACATATATAAACTATATAAATTTGAAAGTCCCTATAGCCCTGCGGTACAGCACAGCGATTTGTGCCCGCTTCCGTGCCCCAAGACTACGCACAGGTCCGATAATATTCCAAAATATCGCCTATAAACATAGAGCGTTCTACAAATGAAAAGGTGATCAACTGTTACTCTATTCTGGCGTTACAAACATTAACAGTAGCTTAAAACATAAATACGACAAAAATACCCTTATACAGTGTCACTAATCCTTTAACATTTTTTACTTTAAAAATAAAGGAATCCGGTCAAATTCATCTTTTCCAGAGCAAAACTTGTCGACTGAGTTAATTGGTTTTTAAATTGTTTTCCTTCATGAAACAATAAATTTAAGTAAAAGCAATATTTTTCAAAGCGTGGTTTTAATTCGAGATTTCGCCCGTGCATATATACTTTTGCCAACGACGGCCGCAGCGTCCGTTACATAGCTCAAGCCGTGAGTCAGCCGCGACCTACAATCCTACCTACGGTTTAGGCCACACCGAAAGTCCAGATTGATAAAAAGGTAAAAAGGTACTGCGATGTATCACAGCTGGAGACGATCGGTTTATTGCTCTTACAGATAATACGTCATTTAACGGCTTCCTTGATTAGGTAGTACCCATACGGTCCCTAATGTAAAGGTGACCTCTAAAACGGTCATCAAAAGGCCTCATGAGAATAGTCTCTAGACATCCTCGCATCAGGTTCTCCACTAGTGGACAGGCATCGAATAGTAAAGCGAGTATTTTCAAATCAGCAGCTCACTTCAGCACTTGAACAGTGTAGGGCTGTTCTCATCACTGATGAGTGTCGTCAGTTTGTGGCTTTTCAGATGGATGGGACCCTATATGGAGAAAACATGGAAAACTCTATGCTTTAAGCATGAGTCATAGCCTCTTCAAAGACGATCTGTTATAGTATGGAAGGAGCGTCCATGACCGCACCGAATAGAATGGACATTGCGGATGTTCTTCTAGAAGGTGTAGTCCTATTTGCTCTAATTCTTTATTTATATATTTTACGAGGATTCGCAACAGCAGATGTTATCAACTATAAGGTGGATGCCGGTGTTTAAAAAAAAAAAAAAAAAAAAAAAAAAAAAAAAAAAAAAAAAAAAAAAAAAACATTTGTAATTATGCCCAGCAACCCTGCATTCGAACCCGTCACCTTTTACTTACAGTGATGAGCGTGGTGTCAACACCTAAACCGTTGCGGCCCCCATTTGCTGTATTAATTGTGGACAAATTCGTAATGCTTGATAATTTCGACTGCGTGATACTCGAGTTGCCACCTATTACTTGCAGGATGTATGATTTACCACAATGAATTGGCTAGCATCCTCTTGATATGAATCCCTTAGAACACTAATGGGGAATGGATCAGAGACGGGTTATACATCGTTCGCCGTTTCACAGCTTCAAACCTCTTTTGTTGAACAATGGGATTCCATTTTCAAAAACGAAATCCGGTCTCTTCTTTACTTGATGCCGAGCGGACTCCCTACACCGATTAGCCGAAAAGGAGGGCCTTTCACATATTTTATTCTATTTATGAATCTTCCCGACTTGCTTATGTGAATTATGTTGGGGACAGCAACTCCACCTAAGCCTTATGAACCTTTGTAGTTGTCTGTTTATAAGTTCCTGGCTAATTCATTTCCTGGCAAGATGTTTGCCTTTTAATTGTTATTCATATATCTCCCTGTATGCATAGTTTCATAATCTTAACCACGCATGTAATAAATAAGTAAATAAAATAATATAATAACATAACGATAAAAATACCCACAGTTTAAAAGAAACAACAAAATATGAAAGCGAAGTTGTATTTCACTAAAGTTACTCAGTCGATATATAATATTTTATTGTTTGTTATACGTGATATTTTATTGTTTTCTCTATTCTGCTTACTTTTCTATTATTATATTTCAGTATAACTATTCTCTTTTTAAATACAATTGTAATGACTTTAAATTATGTACAATAATAAATTAATGTGGTCGTTTTTATAAAGATGTTTTGTTGTAATAATGATTTTAAAATATTTATTGGGGTTTTGGACTAAATTATGAAAGTTTTGGAAAAGAATAAATGTTGTAAGAATTTGTCACAAACATTAATCATTTTGAACAGTCCATAGCTTACTCGGAGTCTTTCCACATCTATTTTTATAAATAAATATATAGTACCGAGTGGGGGGAGGGGGTGGGAGAAGGGCACTCATTTATCTGGATTGCTTTCCGAGGGCTCCCAATGACAAATAGACATTTCGTCTGGAAATCTTGGAATTTATGTCGGAACCTGACTGGAGTATGAACCCACCTAGGGCATCAGTCATGTGAGAGAGCACGTAGCGCTCACACTCATACAAACGTGAAGGAAGTAAGAGAGAGAAAAAAGGCGAATCCAGGTCGCGTAGTAGTGCTGAAATCGCCAAATGAATCGAAATTTGTCGATCAAAGAAACCAACGGACCCCTCGATCCCATCCAGAAACCGACCACTCCCTAGACCTAATGTCACAGGCAATATTCAATTTCCGAGAGCCTTAAGCCCCTCCCCCGTCCTCCGCAGGGATCGCATTCAATAATCTAATAACCGGCGCTTTTCGACACTCCAATAATCAGATTTCCAATCAAAATTAATTAACACTCTCGAGAGTGTTTTATTGGCTTAATTGTTCCCTTCAACGTCCCGTTTCTCATATATCAAAAACAAATTTATACATTTCTTAGATTTTATCTTGTTAGGTAAAGATGAATTTTGAAAGTAACCGCTTTATTTTCAAAAGTGTTCAAAATGTATGGTGCAAATGCGCATTAAACGTGATACATGCAGAAACGGTAATTCAATGTAAAGAGAAACATTTTCGTTGAACTTTTCTCGCTGCATTGTCTTTTAAGTCCTACTTGATCGTCATATCGAGCCAGTACTTTAAATAAAAGAAAAACGCAAATAACTAGTAATAATAGCTAGTCATTCAAAACGAACTGTTAACCATGTATTAGCAATTCTTATTGTTTTATATAAACTTTAGCTTTTTTCCATGAAATTAACACTTTCTTCATTTCAAATTAACATTTTTTACTTTCTCATTAAGCCGCTTAATTTCGAATTATCCATTTTATTTTTAAAGTAACCTCTTTTAATTTCAAATTAAGTTTTCAATTCAAAGTTAAACATTTTTAACTTCAAAATAACCGTTTTTAGTTTTAAAGTAACCCTTCCTCACTTCTAAATTAATCATTTTTAATTTCAAATTGATCTTGTTTGACTTAAACATAACCCGTTTTTACTTTAAAGTAACCCTTTTTAATTTCGAAGCAACCTTTTTCATGAAGCATAAATAAAACCTAAAATAGTGTGAAATATAAGTGTGTAAAGCAGATTTTTTTGTTTATTTTCTTTTTTTTTATACGAAATAAATGGGCTTTTAGAACAATCATGTGAAAATAAATTACTGTTAAACTCAAAAGTAATATAAAATTAAATATAATAATAGAGATTATTCTTTTAATTTGAGACTTTAAAAATTACACAATTGACACTTTGTCTAAAATACGGTATAAAAATTAAATGTTATAAAATTAACATACAATAAAACATTTTTTCTATTTATTCGACTTTTTTAATATAAAATATTCGTTTTATAAATAAACATTTTATATTTAAAAATCTTAATTCATTAGTAAGGCTCGAGTTCTTATATTTAATTTTATATAACTGTTAATGTTAATGATAATTAATTGTTATGGGATTTTGGAAGAGAGAAAGATAAAGACAGAGAAAGAGGGAATCAAATGAGAGAGAGTGTGTGTGAGTAGGAAAGAAAGAGAAACCGAGGAAATAAAAAGAGTGAGAGAGTACGAGAGAAAAAGGGAGTGATCGAATGAGAAGGATAAGGTGAGAGTGAGAGTGAAAGAAAGAAAGAGAAAGAGAGAGAGAGAGAGAGAGAGAGAGAGAGAGAGGGAGAAGAAAGAATCTTAACCCTTTGCTAGTTTTCATTTCCACGAGGCAAAGTAAAAGATATAAGAAGTGCGAGGTGGGTCCATTTGGAAGTGGAAGGGGAATGGACATATCTACACTACACAGAACTTTCTTCTGCCAACGAGGCTTTGGTATTAATATCCAATGTTCCACATTGGCTGGATCTTTTTTTCCAATGGCCTCATGAACTGTGCATATCTAGCCAAACTACTTTATATATTTATCACGTATCACTCGTATCGTGAAAAACGGGCCAGAGGCGACGGCGGAGATCGAACCCGGGACCGCGGGGCCTACTACAGTCTCTCACGCTAACCACTCTGCTACCGCGCCTCCCCCCCCCAAGGATTTATCTTCAATGTCCAATTTTTCTTAACTTTCAATAATTCATTTTCAATACTGATCGATAGTTTAAGGTCTGAGCTTAGAACGGTTAGCGACATGCGATGTTTAGGTACTAATTACGTCCAACTACAATAACTCTTGCAAATCATAGGTTTCTAACTGTTCTGATTTAATAAAAAAAAATCTGTTGTGAAATATTTATAAGGTTAGTCATTTTAAAGACCCGTATAAATGAGAAAAACTGGTGAATCGATATATAATAATCAAAGATTTCAACCATAAGATTTAGAGTTATTGTATTTTCAAGACAGGGTGGATTTGTTAAAAAAGAGGTTTTTTTTGCCGATAATATTTAAATTGAACAGGAATAATCAAATACGCGATTAAACATGTGGAGTCCTTTTTAAATTTAACGTTTAATGCACGTTCGGGGATACGTGCGGTGAACTGCAAGTCTCTTTTGATTTATACGACAGATAAAAAGTTGAAAGGGTCATGAAGCGAGTGGGCGAGCGATCCTTCTTTAAAATTACAATATTTGTTTTGTGTTTTGAAAGATGTATGTACGAATACAGGAGATTTGTAGTCCGGCTGGGGAGAGAATGGGATATGAGGGTTGGATGACACCAGTGTGCAAATGTCTATTTCGTGCTCCACATTACTCTGCTCCCATGATTGTCCCACACTTCTCAGCATCTTTCATCGTCTAAATGGTTTTATAGGCTGAATATGACGCCAGCATCAGTCATGTCATTACGATCCCCTCTCTTGAATTACTTCAATTGTAAAATCCACCACAATATTACACGACGAACGTCGTGACAGAAATCGAAAATAAGCGTATTGTAAAAACAGAAAGTGTGCTTACAAAGAATGACATTTTCTGATTGTTCTATTTTACACGGTTTTGTTTAATCGAGATAGTTTCTTTACCGTATTACAGTGAAATGTACCATCTGCAGTAGTATATCCAGTGCCATATGGCGTAACAAAATTCAAATTGTTTTACCTCACATTTCTATACCGATCAAATTGTTCATTCTCTAAACCAATTTATTATCCTTAATATTGCACAATTAAATCTGCCTAATTGGTTTAGAAAATGTTTAAACAAAAAAAGGAATAAAAAATCTTTAAATTTTGGCTTATTTATTTTTGATATTTTATGTTTTAGAGGGTTATATAACGCAAAAAACGAAATTACGGTAAATCTAAAAACGAGAGGTTTTGTTGAAATAGACAGGAACGAAAGATAACTTACGTAGTCGTTTCCTGTGTCTAAGTTGTTCAAAGAGAATTCACTGACTTCTGTGAACGGTGATACCTTGCTCCTTTGAAAACTACTCGCTAAAAACAAGAACCTATTAATAGGAGAGCAGCATGACTTATACTAACAGAAACCTGTTTTTTTTTTAATTTGTCCTCAGAGCCGGGAAGATATTCAATCAGTGAAAAACTAAAAACCGAGTAGTATTGTAAAATCGTCATTACAGTGGAATAGAGAATGGCGAATTGTAAAAAAGCAGGAAGAGAAAAATTAAAGCTCTTCAGACGTTTCCACATTCTACATGATCTGATAGGGTCCAACGACACAAAACATGCAGAACGTTTATGCGCTTTTTAATGCAGGAAAAATAGTTGTTTATCGATTTTTTAACGTAAGAATTAACTAGGGTAAGCCGGGTGGTATACGAGATCGGTTAGAAAGAGGAGTTGGACGATGTCGTAGACGATTTCAGAAATATGCAGATTGGACGATGGAAAAGATGAGTGGAGGATAGAAGATTGGTCAGCACTGGAGGAAAAGGTCTACAAGGGCTGTAGCGCCTAGTACTAGTAGTAGAGACGTAGTAGGAGTAGTAGTAAGTAATAGCTCTCACGTATGAAGAGCCCTGACGACAGGTTGGACTACTCGGAGAAGAAGGGTCATCCTCACACGATTATGAATACGCCATGCCAGAACGCTTACTTTTCCCACATTTACCAAATAAATTGTAATTTTCATACGCATTTCTTTTGCAAAGTCTGTACCATCTTGCATGTGCGTCAAACCCAAAATTGTATCGTGTGCAATAGTTCGACCTGCCGTGTCAGTTTTTCTTTTGATTTTTGTTACTATATATCATCGTGTTCGTGTATGATCATAAAGTCAGTTATAGTAATCTTTTTTAAGGGTTTCATGCAGTTATTCAGCAAAGCGACTACGTTGTCTTAACTTTTTCAATTTAATGTTTGCTTTCAGTACATTAATAATTAGGTTATTTTATTTTATTTTTTGTCAACTTGTAGGTGCTTAGGTTTCTGGCGTTGTAGGCTTACGGCGTAATGAACCAGGATCACATTTCGTTCCATATCTGTAACTTTCACCGTACTTAAGCCTAATCTAATTTTTATAAAAGAGGCGAATTTATTTTCAATTCCCCCATTGATTTATATTCAGGGTGACACTTTCTTAAGGAATCCTTATACGGGATCGAAACGGAATAACAAAAGGCAAGGTGACCTAATCTGAAAGGTATCGGGGCGGGAATATCGAAGAAAACCATTTGTCATTTAGAATTTAGAAATTAGCTTTGATCTGCCTATAAATCAGCGACTAAGCCGGAGACTGATGCTAAGCCCGTGAATGATTTTTGAGGCCGTGAGGGGAAGGATGGAAGCCGCCTTAAGTAGCTTTCCTAAGGAGAATGGATTTGCATGACAAACACTTAATATTGATGATTGTCACCGAGTGTTACTCGTCATCCAATTCCGTCTCTCTACGCTAAAAGGGGCGATTTTCCTAGGATCTGGCTAGATTGACGGTCGCGAAGAACCTTTTCCATTTCCACACTCAACTTAATTTCTAAACGAATTTCAATTTCACAAACTAAACTCTGTTCCTAAAAGCATTTACTTGAATTACTATTAGAATTCTTTACCTACAGTATGTAAAAATATTTTTTTAAAGCCATTTCAGCGTAAATTATTGACACATTTTTTTTTTGGGGGGGAAGCAAGACAATTTTAATAATTAAAATAAAATTTTGCATATTAAAATAGTCATTTTCTGTTTCTACCCTAAATGATGCATATGGTTTTATATACATATTGGTGATACAAGGTCATAAAATCCTTTCTAAGATTTGTAATCAATGGATCAATTTTTTTAAATTAATTCAGTTTTTTTACTTGTTAAATAAGATTTTCTCCCTTAATTTTGCATGAATTTCACGATTTATTATAAATTAATCGATGGATGTGTTTATGTATGATGAGAAAACGATATGAATCATAATATTAAATTATGGTAGGTATATAAAAAGTTACAAAAACCAGAATAAGATTGTAGGCCAAAACCATGGATTAGAGATAATGAAATACGTACATAATTTATGCGAAGCGACCTAGTAAAGTAGGTTAAAATATGTTTCAAGCAAGAAACAAAGTTGATAAGAAGATTTTTGATTGAATAGACTATTCTTTGGCTGTTGGCAGGTTTCGTGGTACACAACGGTTCTATTGATTGATACTGATTAACTAGTGTTTTATAAAGTTTTAATGCGCTTTCTGTTGATACTCGTGATGCTTTTGATAATAATTTGTCCAGTAGTCCTAAGTGTCTGTTTAATTATTGTCTGTAGAGGTATGTCGATTCCAGGTTATACGAGAGTCTAGATCGAACTCAAGGTAGCGTCCGGCCGGTTTTTGGGGATAGAATTGTTATTAAAGAATATTGTATAATGGGCATTGTTTCGAAACGTAAAGGTAATGTGGGTGCATTTCCTTCCAATATCTTAAAGTGTCAGCATTTTGTCCATTCGGCTAGTCGCAACACGTATACATGGAGTTTCTCCGAAGTGATGGCGGGATCAGAATCCTAGGATAGCACATCTGTGCCGTCGGCAAAGGAAGCAGGGTGGAGGTGTAGTCGGGATATCTGAGATAAAGATGAGGTTTAAAAATGGTCCTTGCCCTGTGGCATTCCCGCTCCAAGAGGGCAATATTCTGAGAAGTCTGATCCTTAATTTAAATTATATATTGAATCTAACATTAGTTTTTCAAAATGTTCCATCGCGACGTTATTTTTTTATTTTACTTTCGATGATTTCTAAGTTAAGAATGATATTTTGAATTATTTAATTTTTTTAAACTGTTCTTTCGTTTTTAAGAAGTAAACAAGTACTTTACCTATAAATCGACCAGATGAAAACTCATAAATTAAACCATTCATTATTTTAAATAAGATAAATTTTATTTTCTATTAAGAGGCTTTCGAAAAACGATATTTTAAGTAGCATAAAAATATATATACGGACAAGGGTACAAGAAACTCTTGAGGGTGTTAGATCACAATCGTAAAAAAGTGGTTCGGAGGTGGTTGAATCGGTTTGGGAGTTGATGGAGAATTTACTGACAGTAAAACCAAGACCACTAAAAGCGACAGAATAACGTTGTATCGCACTAACGCACGGATTTGAAAAATCCCCGTGAACGGGTTCAGAAGGTGTAGGAAACACGTTTTGTTTACTGTTGAGGATCCTGTTTAACGGACTGTAAACTGTCGGCGACTTCAAGTTGATACGTAAAGTCACCATCTTGAAACCTGTAAACGTGTTTACAATATTTGCTTTAATGTCACTCCTCAGATCCCTACGAGACTGTTACAACCGACGGGCCTTAGTATTAACACCTTTAACTGCCGGCTGTAAAATGCAACTTTTCATTGCCAAGTGAAACTCCGTGGGATGCACTGGATTATTATGTATTTTCATTTTTTCGTATTTTTTGTTCTGTCCTACATTTGTGGCAGCAACGAGTCACTCGATCTAATTTAAAAACTTAACATTTTTTTATAAGTAGCCGGCCATAATTCTCTTCGATTTAGATATTTCTTATGTTAAAAAAATATTAAATAATAACAGCACATATGATCGGATAACATGGTAAATTATCAGATTTTTCGGAGTATTGTGTGTAGATCTGGGCAAAACCGTTATTATTATGGATCAGATCAAAACCGTTCCCTCAGTGAAATGAATCAGCTCGTTTTCGTTACTAACCGCTCGCGCACTCCAAATTTATTTCGCCCGTATTTCCGTGGGTATATATGGCGGGTTTTTTTAAAGAAACCTAAGGTTTTCCAGTCAACCTACACCCTGTGATATTTTGGTAATAAAAGGTTAGCGTTAATATAAATTTGTAATATGATAACATTGAATTGTTCCATGAAAAGTAATTAATAAGTGGTTATAAAAAAATTAAAAAAACAGTTTCAATGGCAGGCTAATTTTGCACTTTGTCAGAATGGAATTTGAAAATTGAAAATTCAAAAATTCACTGCAAGCCTTACAGACTTTAAAATAATTCGCCACAATTTTTCCAATTTGATCGAAACTCTTCGGAAACAAGATCGAAGTTAAATCCGTTTATTATTTTCATCGGGAGGTATGTGTATCCTAAAGGTATTTGTTTTTTGACCAAAGTCAATAGACGTTTCCTACTCTAACCAACAAATTTGTGGTCACACCGTTCCTTCTACCACCTTCCTTATTGATTCTTTATTGTATCTTCTTGACTTAAACGAAATACGATGGATCAAGGGAAAAAATCTCCGTCCGGTCATTATTACCCAGACAATAAATTGCATAGGGCAAAAATACTGCCTCCAAATGTTCAAATTTCTTGGAGGCCTCTCGGCATAAAAACCGGGGAAAAAAAGGTTAAACGGCAATCAGCCGAATGAGTGTGTTTTATTGTAGGCCGATTAATATTCCATTGGACGATGGAAGGAGGGGCGCGTGACCGGCCGCTAATAGCACCACATTAGGGAAAGCAAAAAATCAACCCTTAGCTTTGTCTTCATGGGACATTTCACTTTGGCCACACGTGCAGATCGGCAGAACGTCCAACTCCTATACTGGCAAAGGACAAGGGACACGCACAAAGGCAGCTGTTTCGAAAATTGACGACACGACCGGCCCAAAACGTGCCTAAAATTTCAGATTATTAGAATTTGAAAATTAAAAAATTACCACACCAACATTTCGCACACGCTTACTGAATCTAAATCGTTCGTTTTAGTTTCCTCGCATGTGGAAATATTTCGGTTTTCACTATCTCATCACTACGGACAAAGACGTTACTACCCACAATAAAACATGAAGTCACTTCCTCCTTTAAAACCCAATGAATAAATTTCATAGATAATCATGCTTTCTTCATACACAATCTTATCTCTTCTCGTTTTCCATTTTTTCTGTTATTAACTAACAAAATGAGGGTAAAGAGATAAAACAATCTAAATAATGCAGATTGTAAACACCAAAATATCAAATGACAATATTATAAACATTTTCCTAGATGTAAAGTTCTTCCCTTATCTTTCCTTTATAGAAATAAAGATGATTATAGTATGGGGGTATGGTACTCTTTAGTTCAATTCAGAGGACTTGTTCCTCTTTTCAAGAAGAAGAAAGTATTTGAGTTTTGCTGCTACTTTCTTTTTCCCGGGTCATCTTTGTACCTTTGTCCATGCCTCTATTGGGGGATTGATTCACACGAAGATAGTATGGGTGACGATGCATAATTTGCAGGTTTTTCGTTGAATATGTGGTTTCTGGTTATGTGGTTCCCCAGATGCCTGTGACCTGTAAAGACCCCTACCAATCCCCTGAGATTTCTTTATTTAGCAATATGCTAGTTTTTACGAGGTCGTTAAGCCGTTCGCTAATTTTGTTCCGTACCTCTAGAACGCGATCATTTCCTCCGTTTTATTTGCACGGACCTTTTTCCACGTCATATATTGATCTTGTTATCCTGATTGTGTTTTGTACGATCATCTCAAAATTTGAGTTTATTATGTATGCCATCTCAAGAGGTCGCCACTATTTCCTTTTGCTTTACGTGCAACACTTTCGAGAAAGAGAATTCTACCTTCGAACCTCTTCCTGTGTCCATTGTTTTCTCTCGCCAAGTTGTCTTGTTATTCGTTATCCGAAATTGACTGTACCTTGCACCAAACATATTGTTAGGTCCTGTTCTCCTAGGTTTTGCATTCACTGACAGACTGATTTTGTGACATTTTCACATTCTAATGTTCTAAGGTCGGTTAGCTGTTAGAACTGACAAAATCTTTTTGTCAGTAGCCACAAAAAAGTCAATGACACGACCGGGATTATTTATCTCAATTAAAGACCTTAACTAATTGTAATAGATTAATTGGTCAAGCGGACCACGAAATTAGTTAATTTAATGAATTAAAATGAAGTACGAAAGCTAAAGTAAAGTAGTAAGTAGTAGTAAGTAAAGCTCCCCGAGGCCATTTCATTAGTCGTCGAGAATCGGAATTACACGACATTTGAAAAATGGCAAAAAGGAGGAAAAATTCAAAAGGTGGGGCTGAGATGGGGAGTTAGTGTCCGAGTGGGTCGAGGTCACGATAGTTCAAGCGGTAGAGCAGCGGCGTAACTCAGCCGAAGATCAAGGGTTCGAATCTCGCTCGTGCCATTGATTTTTTTATCTCAACTAAAAACCTTAATCAATTGTAATATAATAATTGGCCAAGGGGACCACGAAATTAGTGAATTATATGAATTAGGCATTTCCACTAAAATAATAGTATTTACACATACATACAAATTTACTTCGAGGTATTCAGTCAATGGGTAGTGTTCAAATGACCTGTCTGAAGTTGATTTTGTGACATTTTCGCATTGTATTGTTCTAAGGTCGGTCAGCTGTCAATTGCTCGAGCGGGATTTTTTATCTGAACTAAAACCCTTAATTAATTCTGGCTTGATAGGGTTGTGACATAAGAGTGCCTACCTACTCAGCCCGATATTGTTTTCCTTATATGTTAAGCATCCGAGATGGAGCGTTTATCTGGAAAGTCAAACTATTAGCATTGATAAATTATTTTTCAAAATAAATATCAATTAAATATACAAATTGATAACATTTCATTGAACCCTAGTATGAAACTATTTTACAATTTTTGAAAAGAAATTTGTTAAATTGTTTTATTTTTTTTTCCCCCGGGGCTTTCAACAATGGAGTCATTTCAGCCCCCTCTTACTGTACTGTTGTGGCCAATGGGGTACTCAATATTCCGCCATCGGTCACTTACAACTGACTAATACGAATAAATAATTTACTATGTACAAATAAATACACAACACAATAACACATAACACAGATATACTTATTTACAAAACTACTTCACACATACGCCATTTACAGGTGTGGAAATACCCCCGTCTCTCTCAAAAACCGGAACAGGGGGTCTAACATCTGACCTGCTCGCCCGAGTACTGTTTTTATGTCAGAGTCCATGCCTACTCGCTCCCTGTAGGGGGCCAAGGCACGACACTCCTCGATGAGATGGGACACACTGAGCAACCTTTCTCTACAAGCGGGACATCTGCGCGGGTTTTGACCCAGAATCAGATGTCCGTGTGTCAAACGGGTATGACCAATCCTCAACCGAGTCAACACGATCCTTTCATTACGTTTCAGATTCTCATGGGGCCATCGTTCAGTCGTGCCCTTAACTCGCAGGAGCTTCTCAGACGACCCGGCCCACTGGCGCTGCCAACGCTTATCCACAGCACTCTTTACCGCTCGGACAGCGTCACTAGGCCGGATCGCGGTAGCTTGGTCCGGAGAGCGCGACGTCCCAGCTTTTGCTGCCTAGTCTGCACGTTCGTTGCCCTCCAGCCCAACGTGTCCGGGTACCCAGACAACTACCACCGTTTTTCCAAGGCGCTCCAGCTCAGCATATCTTTCTAGAAGGAGCACGACAAGAGGGTCCGTAGAAAATCTGTCCTGGATAGCCGATACTGCACTCAGAGAGTCCGTACAGACAAATTGTTTTATTATAAATTTGTTTTGTACAACATTTGATAATGTTGTTGATTTTAAAATTGATTATTTATATTTTTACAGTCTTTTTATCTACTGTCTATGGGGCAGGAAAAGCTTCATGAGAAAACACTGCTTAATTGGTGAGAATTTTATATAATCTTACAGCGGAGATAAATATTAACTACTCCTTCCAAATAATTCATGTTAAGCTTAGACAAAAATAATAATTTGACGAGGTGTACCTACAGGGAAGGCAGAGATTAAGGTGAAATACCCAGGGTAAAACGATCTCGGACAAATACGTTGCAAGGGAGTGGACAAATGACTCACCCACAATCCGTTTAAGATATATTGTACCACCTACTGTTTTATAATCTTTCTTTTGACGTGTCCCCCATGAAATATATCCAAGGGTACTACCCTTAAAAAACATCTTCGAGTTCTCTATCAGTGCACGCCTTGACAAAAAGCCGTTCGGAAATTTATCGAAACGGCTTCTGAAGAAAAGAAGACAGAAATCATAGTACGGTCGTGTACAGAAATTGCGCCCAGAAGAAACGGGTGACACTGATTATATGCCGGGGGTATAGAGCAACAGGTGGTTGGCCCAAAAGCCACATGCACACGTATACACCAAGGGCGTACGTACGCACGGATTCACACATGCAAGAACAAACGCCTAGCATTCCCACTTCAGCTCGGGATGTATACGTAGAATAAACGTAAAACCGCTTTTCGAAGTACGACTTTAAAACATAGAGCAATGAAAAATGCAAATTTAATTTCTGATTCATAAAGTTGTTTTTTTTTTAATTTTTTAGATTTGCGCTAGGATGGAGATTTCATTGGAGTACAATCGAATGTCTCCCAATGACCAAACGAAGATATCTAATAACTGGACTGATCAACGTACAATTTAATTTTCCTTGGCATTATTCCATATTTACTTCGCTAACAAAAGTACACCTTATTATAGACATTCCGCCAAAAAGGTTGTCATTTCCTGATGTGTTCACACTAGGGTCTATACATCAAGGGGTTCACCCACTGTGTGGCTGGGTCTCGAGCATCCTAGTTAAGGCATATGGCAAGAAGTTTGTAGTCCCGACCAACGGGGTTATGCTCCGAATGGAATTTTCTCCGTTATCAGCTAGACCATTTCAGTCCCTAACGCATACAGTCTATTAAAACTAGAAAAACCAGGTCGGATTCTCCGATAACGTCTCCCATCTCTCTGCCCCTAGCGTCGTTGAACATCATGTGTGTGGTAATTAAAATTTCCTAACACCCTAACTGGTGGGGGAAGTTACTTGACCAGAGTAGAAACTCTACGATTGGGCAACAATCGTCTGGAGTCAGGTGACGAAACACTGAGTGAGGTGCAAAGGAGCTTCGATCCTCGCGGTGATCACCTTGATGTCTGTATTTATCCTCACCTCTTGTACCGCTAAGTTTTATATTATTTGAATGGCGACGCCTCCAAGAGTCCTACCGCCCGTATCCGATTACAGCTCTCTAGAGAAAGCTTCAAACCCATCAGTTCAAGTTCCTCAGGAGGATTCGGGTAACTTGGATTGTAACGGCTTTGGGTACATATTCCATAATCAAGAGATGCAGCATATGTCTTTTGTTGCTTAGGCCTCTGCAGTTCCTGGGACTAGTGGAGGGAACAATTTGTCATTGAGGGGTACGGGACTGGGATGTTGAGACCATAAAGAAAATCTGTTGGGAACATTGGGAAAGGTATTAGAAAGCGTGAAGGTGTTTAAATTGGAAGGGTGTTGTCGGAATGGCCAGGCCCAGGTAAAGAGGAGTAGGTACTTTTCCTCTTTGTTACTTTTTTTTATCTCCCTCATCCTTTGGAGGTCATCACCCCATTCGAGTGCTTCTACGATCTGCTCTCACGCTGTTTGGCCTCAGGAGGGCACGCTGAGATACACAGCATGGTGACCATCCGTCGCCAGTTGACAATGCTGTACGAATATTACAACATTATACACGGAGGTGATAGACTAGCCTCCCCGGTGGCTATTCCGGGGGTGGAACTGTATCCCTCCGGTACCTTCACATGAGCAGGGTTCAGACCGGGAGATCTCCCTTGAAATGAGTGATCGACCTGTGTTCATTCTCTGACGTGCAGTAATGTATACGAGCTTGAACATCTTCATCCACCAGCACGGAGTGCACCAAATACTCCATCTTGCAGCCACCTAGTGTGAAGAATGGCAGATTTATGTCCATATCGGAGCGTCATTCCCAGTTCGTGAGACTGAGAGTTCACCTCGAGAACCTTACTACGAGTACATTGGCAGCCTAGAGCGTTTAGATTGTGAATCAGCTTATGTCAGTGTAGGTGTATGTGTGTGTGTTATTAGGTGGACGCAGTTTACCATTGTACGCCTTATAACTGGATAATCTAATAATCGGACACGGAAACCTTTTTACACGCTTTTTTAATTAAAAAATCTTGACCGAGCAGATAAGCAACAGCAACTCGTGAATGCTGTTCAAAATTTATTCGATTTCAGCTCAACTTTTATGTTCATCTAACGTGAAAGTTTTGTATTTTCGTCCATACTGTTTACTTTTCGTCTGTCCAATTCGGAAGGTAGAAACTATATGGTGGAAATCTGAAATAATAAAATACTATTATTCAATTGCATTGTTTTATTTTGTTTAATTATGTAATTAATAACTAATATTGGTTTCGCAATCGTTTACCTGTTTGTTGTACTCCATAATTGGACGGACACTTCCAATAAACGAACATCATCCCAACCCCTAGTGGTAATTTATTTTATTAAATGTTGCGAAGGTATGTCTTTTATAAACTAAAGCATAACAAAACATTCAGTTTTTGTAAAGCGATAATGTGCAAAGGGTTTTTAAACGGAATATATAAATAAAAGAAGCTACAGGGATAAGAAGAATTAATGGTGAAAACATGTGAAAGATTTTGATGCTCCCTCGTCGAAACTTTTTTTCAAGCATGCCGAAAATTGAACAAATTGTGAGAAATGGACACAAAGGGTCGGAATGCCGATGGAGTAAAGGAATAGACTTGGCCGTTTGAAAAGGGAAAGGGGGCTAGGGGCAGAGAGGTAATCTCGTCAGCAAGGTCCATCGCCAATTGGATACCGGGCTCAAAGCGATGGAAAAAGGCTGATTAGCAGACAAGTAAGATGGCCAGGAGAGGTGGAATTAGCAATCAGGAGGCGATTGTAGGGGCCTGGCTACACTTTTGATCTGCCCTGCCTAATCAACAGTGATTAGCATGTCAACATGGTCACCGAGATACCCACCTTTGATCCCGGACGCTCCCTTTAAAATAAATTCAAGCTCGGGCACTAATTACATTCCCTGTATGGTTCCCAGGAGTATCGCGTTCATTGTAATCTATGAGTTTTCGATATACAACTCTTTCAAGAATCGTGCCTGTAAAAGAAATTTTTCTTCGGCGTTGTTTCATTGAGGATAGGATTTTAACCCGACAACTCCTATGGCCAGAGTAGATAAAGACAACATTGGGAAATAATCTCAAAAAAGGCCGAAATAATTTTTTACATTGGGATTTTTCTGATGATGGACTACACAGGGTGTTTAAAACGTAATGTCACTCCCCTTTAAAAAATCAGGAATAGTAAGAACAAAATTTTAAATTGTACCCCTGTTAATTTTTTTATCGGAGAAGTTGTTTACGTAATCAAATCATTAATTTTTATGTACGGTATTCCCCCCCCCCGTATCAACATTTTTTTAATCCTTCTGAAAATTCAATTATACCAATGAAAATACCATTAGAAATCCGATGACATTCATTTATTTTGGTTTTTTATTCTGATATTGAGCAATCAATACAAAATCACCTAAAACATAACCTTTCAAGCGTTTACAAAGTTCTTGTTTAAAGTTAAAACAGGATTTTCTTAGTTCTGCAAATACTGACAGATATGGCGGGTATAGAAATGTTACCCCAACTAGTGAGTTGTAAATAGGTAAACCTTATTTTTAAAGGTCAAAAATATCACCAATGCAACAATGAACGATTAATTCATTATAGGTTTCCTAAAAACCTAATTTTATGGTTACAGACGATTGTAAAAAAAGTTGTCCCTATGATTCGAAAGCTTCTATTAAAAAATAATGATAAGATATTAAAAACAAAAAGTTTTTTGTCTTACCCACGAATATTTATTATTGATCAAAATTCTAAACTGCTCTTTTATGGAACAGCACAGTGTAAACGATAAAAAAAATTTCTGGAACATTTGCTTTGTTCCCATATCCCTTACTAATATTTAAAAATTAATTTTAAATATTTTAATTTTTTTTTCAAAAGGATTTGCAGCACGAAAAAAATTGAAAACAATGATTCGGCCATTGATGACCCGCCTAACGCGTTGAACTGCAGTTTAAATCTTAACATTGAACAACATGACATTTTACCCTCAGTTCGTAAATACAATTGCCAAATAAGAATAGTATCAATGGGAAGTCATCTCTGAATTTCTGACTTTGATTCAATGCAATAGAAGTGAGCAATAAAAAAACGCAATCGCACGGGAATCCACTCTTTAATCTTAAATAAAGAAAATCTATATAGTTTAGCCTATCTATGGTGACAACTATCATTGAGTATCATCATATTGAAATTTAGCGAAAAATAACCGGGTTCTACAAAGGAAAATCTTTCAACACGCTACAGCAAGTTTGATGGAATGTTAAAATGGTGGAAGTTTGCTAAAATCACCTATGTATTTATGTATATGTGTGGCAAGTCTGAGCGGGAGAATTGCCCAGGCCGAAAGAGAGATATAAATAATTTACATGTTAAAACGAAGTTTCCGTAATTTGACGGTCGGAGACTTGGGCAAAATGGGTTAAGCGATGCGAGAAACCTCGCCTTGCAATTTAAATTGCACATTTGGCAATCAGATTCCTTTCCCTCTGGCTTTCCGGCCGGTTCCCTCTTTATAAAAACCATCCCCTTTTTCCTTTCGGTTTTAATTCCTACTGCATGCGTACCCAGGCTTCTTCGATCCACTTCTGAAAACCTCCATACCATTCCCTTGGGGTTATTTTTACCAATGGCACTACATAATTTATTTTAAGAATTTTTAAAAAAATGGCAGGTAGTTTTACAAAAGTTAACAAACTCATTAAGGAAATCAACATAAATTACTCTGTAGTTTTGATTTCTGATTATCAAGACCTCAGTTTATAAAGTATGCAAAACATTTCATTCTATATAAAATCGCCCGTACACAATCAATCATCTATCACGGCAAGTTTGAGAGATTTAGTAAAACTACTACTGAATCCTGGCTATAGAGAATAGAATGATGTAGAACCAATACAATTATTTACGACTTACTCTTTGAGTTATTGACGCCGGGTAAAATCGAAATCCAAACGAGAAAGGAAGTATGGAATTGAAAAAAAGTTCCACGGAGTCGAGGGGAATTCATATGATCGGTAATAGGAACCAGAATATGTATATTCTCTCTACATATATTAATTGACCGTGTTGCGACGTGGTGTATTTTTGATAGTAGGTGGACGCAATATAGGCGATATTGAGGTTATATATGACAATCTTGTTGGCTTCTCGGCCTCCCGCATGAATCCAACACTTACCTATGTTCGGTATTTCGGACGTAATAGTAATAATGAATATTAGTACAGAATAGTATGTAAGCGTACTATATAGAATAATAGTAATAAGAAAATTGTTAAAATTTAACGAAATTTTACAATGGAATGCCACGATTATTCCTCTCTTGTGAAATAAGTTTAAAAACATGTAATCAAGCTTTTAAAAAATTTTACACAAGCAATGTTTCTGATGAAGAACTTTGAGTGTGGAATCAACGTAGGAAGAAAATCCAGATTTCAAAAATATGAATGAAGAATAAATTTATAACGTTCAATTTGGTTCCAAAGTGTATTTTTGTTCACTCTGTATTATTTTCCTTTTGTTTAGTTAGTTATCACTTCTTATACTGTTTATTTAAACCGTTGGTAACAGAGCAATCAATTTTTAGCAATTAAACAGGAATGCCACACTGATGTGATCACTGACCTCTGAGAAATTAAGTGCACGTTTTTAAAGATCATTAGTAGAACTATATTTTGTAGTATTTACAAAACCAAGAAAATCATACTTAAACTTTAGACAAGAACTTTGGAAACCAGAGAAAACTGATAATTTAAGTGATTTTGTCCTTTCGTTTTATCTTAGGTTCAATTTTGCACTGAAAATTCTCTTTAGTTTACTTCGCGTTATTACTGTTATTATTTAATAGACGCTTTCAAGTCTCAATGAATGAAATTTGTTTAAACCGTCTGTATCCAAAAAATTAAGTTTTTAGCAAATTTTCATTGGTGATAATTCACCCTCGGAAAAAAGTTAACATGTTAGCAGCGCCAAAATTTCTGTTAGAGTCTAATCGGTCAGTATTTACAGAAATAAGCAAATCTTCCATAAACTTTAAAGTTCTTACTTTGGAAACAAACGAATGTTTAAATTATTGTGACCATAAAAAAATTAAATAAATATCAAAGGATTTTTAATGCTCTTTTTATTACTCTTATTTGCTCTTTTCTTACTCTAACTGTAAAATGTACAATTCGGTAAACAAATCAACCTAATAAAATTTCATCGCTTTTCTTCCAAAATAGTTGTACTCAATTTGGAAATCTGTTATGTTGGAGAAGTGAGTAATAATTCTAAAAATTATTATGTTAGGTACACATCGAAAAATTTGCTTATATTAAATGATTTTAAACAGGTTTTGCACAGGGACATTACGTGAGTATAGCTGTGGAAAACCCTGTATAAAACGTACTGATTTGCTAACTGCTTTGGATTAACTTCTTCGTTAAAAAATTAAGGTAATTAACATGTAAAATTTTGTTCTAACTATTCTTGATTTTTATAAAACGGGGTATGACATTATGTTTTAGAAACACTGTATGGTCTATCTTTCTTAGCAATTGTAAGAAAATCCCAACGTAAAAAAATTCCTTTTGTGTTTATTTCCCACATTTGTCAATTAAAATATATAAAAAAATATCCTTTAATTTACCGGTTTAAATTAATCGGATAGGAGAGAGAGAGAAGAGAAACTCTTGTTTCGCATAGTGACCGTCCAGGTTTATTGTAACCTCATCGGCGGTTGTCTCTCGAGAATCAATCGAGGAGGAGGCGGCGGAGGCGGACAAATGGCCTATGAGTCTCCCTCTTCCAACTTGGCAAATTAGTCCGTCCAAACAAGAGGACCGAACCTCCACCTCCGGAGAGTTACCCAATTAAAACTTTATACATGCATTACACCGACGTTTCAACTGAGTTTTTCCAGCCCTTATCCACATGTTATTGGTCTACAACGTCCTCTTCATTATTCACTTGGCCCAGGCTAAAACTTTGTACAGAACGAGTTTCCGATGGATAATGCCTCCCATTCAAGGAAATCGACGCTTACACAATCCCTTAATAATTATTTTCTGTTTTTGACATCCCCTTATTAATCAAATTTTACATTATCGCCAGTTCAACACGGGGTATATTCATATCGTTATCAATAGGCTTCCAATTCGAACAAAACTACAAAATTTAGAAACTTGATAAAGATTCTTCTAATAATGATTAATGTTTATAACGTTTATGTTGTATCACTTCGTTTGTGGAAGAAACCAAATGATTAATGTTTATAATGTTTATGTTCTATCACTTATCAAACTATGAAAGGCAAACACATTGTGTCGTCTTGGACGCTCCCCACTGGTTGGAGAATCTAAATTAACTGCGGAAGTACAACTTATACAAAATACCATAGAGTGCGCTCTTACATGGGCAGAAAGAAAAGAACCTCGAGTAGACCAGTAATAGTAGAGCAGCCAGTAGTAGTAGAGCAGTTGCTTTTGTTACAGTAGCATACGACCTTCTTAAGCGTGCTAGTGGGGAGTGCATCCGTGCCTTAATATTTTACTAAATAAAATTACAATTGTTAAATTGTTGTGTTTATTACTATGTTCGACCTTGAAGAGGGCCAGATCTCCGAAGATGAGTGGAGATCAACGGATGAATTCCCGACATATATATATCCCTCCAGAGATTAGCACATAAACCCGCAAACAGCCTCATTAAACAAAATAACAACAAGGGAAAACCACTGTAAAGTCGTTTAAAAAATAAATTAATAAAATAATTGTAATGTAAAAAGTAAACATCGATTAATAAAAATGGAAAAAAAATGTTTGGAAAAATAAAAACTCAGAAAATACTTATTTAGGGATACAGATGGATACAGAATCAAAAAGTGAGTTGGGAGGGGTGTGAGGATCAAAATTTTACCCACAGTAATATCTGGGCACTATATTATCAATTTTTCAAGCTGGAAATCCTTGTTTAGCAATTATAGGATGCGTTTTACAATAACTACTCAAAAAAAACACTAAAATGTGGAAAACAACTCAGAGAGTCAAACAGCACTGATTGTTTTCTGTACATACTCTTGCATATTGCATATGTCTGTATTAACAGTCATGTTTTGACCAATTTAAAATCGGATTGCACCATTGTTTTTAACATAAAACCTCATTTAAACTGATTAGTCAGAGTGTATATGTTCGTATTTGAAATTTTAAAGTAGAGCTAGGCTGAGGTACCCTGTATAATTTTTCTCCAAAAAACTTAAAAATTTGAAACTAGGGTAAAAAATATTAAACAAATATTGTAAAGCGTCATTGGTTCAAGAGAAACCCAGCCGTGCCATCTAAAAAGACACCCTGTACGCCTAGAAACTATGGTTGGGATCACAAAACTCCTTCTTCTCTGAATGGGTCTATCAAAAAATTTAGATCAAACTCTAAAAGTGCCCACACTAAACTTATCAGCAAAGAACGCTGGCAGACACAATGCTATAGTTAGAGAGAGAAAATCTCACGGGCGTGATACCTCCCACTGGCATGTGAGAGTAAAACCTACCCAATATTATTAGGTATTGGTTAGCTACCTACTAGGTTAGCAACCTAGAGAGATAACTTAGAATGCACCACCATAAAGAATTTCAGCAATGATAGTAAAAGACCTAATACTTACTAGAGAAAGACTGAGCCAACTGAACAAATTTGAGGAACTCAGATTCCTCCTAAACGAAGCAGAAGTGCATTTGAATAAGAAAGCCCCGCTTCTTAGCACTCCGTTATCACAATCAACATGCAATCAATAAACAAAGTAAGGCGTAAAACAATAGTTTTCAAAGAAATAATTAAGGTGTGGTGAGTAGATCACTCTTTGTACAGTGTCCCATGGAACCTTCCTTTGTAAAAAGTGAAAAAAGGTAGGTTCCATCGTTTCCTCGCCAAAATAACTCGTGTACTGATATGGGCAATGTGTATATGTCCTGTCACTATCTCCCACATCATAATTAATTATATATATGAGAGAACCAACTACCAAATTCTTAACGAGCTCCCCTCCATAGTAAACCATAAATAAATCATCAATGAACAAATATTTATAACTTCTCTGGAACTGTCCAATTTAGGGATAAAACATTATATTTTCTCCATTATTGTTTCCTTTGTGCGCCCAAAGTTGGCCCTTGAGACGGGCCTAGGTCCGTGGATGGATTGTGAGTTGCCTCCTCGTCCTCTCAGATCAACGTACCTCTAGAAAGCTTGGAGGAAGTAGCGATGGTGGCTAGACGCTGACATCCTCTAGAAAAAGTATTGCGCGCATATAAATGTGATCCCTGTGATTTTGTTATTTCACTTCGCTTTGGGTGATCTCTATCCTGTCGTTCAACAATGACCTATATTTGAGACAAAAAAAAGAAAAGTTGTTTGATAGGAAGAAATATATTAAGACAAAAGCAAAAATAGAAACACGGAGATCGTTTCATCGTTAACAAAGTTGGTTTAGGAAATTGACTGTTTTGTTCTCCCTTAGTTAGTCCGGTGGTAATATTCAAACCTTTTGGTTAAATAGCGTCACATTGTTCGGTGGTCGGGGATTCAGGGTTGGGTGGGTTGAGGGAGTTTTTCCCTATTGATGCTAGCATGAGCGAGATGTGCGTGGACGTCGTCTGGTTTGATCTATTGACTCATTAAAATGCACATGAATATTGAAACCTATTCTAGTCGTTACAATAAAAAGACAGTGTATTAATGAGCCGGGGCTATTTCACTAGCGCGCGATTTGAAATTCCAAACATAGCCGAGTGCTACTACATCATTGGTGGCGCACTCGAGTTCAAACCGTTATTAGACATTATCATACAGACTAGCCGTCACGATTAGTTACCTATATCATTCGCATATACATTCCCTTCCTTTACAACAATTCCCAATGGATTTGATATAAAGACTCGATGAAACGTCCGACCTACTACCGGCAAATTTCCAGCCCGGCCGATCTCGTTACATCAATCACGTTATCCATAGAAGTTGTTCCGAGCGGAATTCGTCCTCGTTTCACACCCCGAACTCATTTTCATTGTTTCTACCCGTTCTCTGTTATGATTAATTCATGGCGAAAAGTGCAATTTTGTACGACTGATTCGCAAGTGTTGTCCGCCTTTCAAAACCTTCTTTGATTTTTTTAAAAAATATATTTTTATGTCTAACTTAATTTCTCCTGTATTCGTTTTTTACGCCTTGATTATGACTAAAAAAACTAATTGCTTTTGTTTTATAACTTTAAATAAAACGAAAGCAAGACATGGATGGGACATTTTTAAACTGCGCGGTTTCACATTTTACTGCACACGATTGAATTTTTCAAATTTTCTTTGTGCATGAAAACCACGTGTAATTGCATAATATTAATGAGTTAATATTATTTATTTAGGTTTCATGGCAAACGTCGCATTTCCAATATTTTTATTATTATTTTTATACGTAAAACCAAAATGTAATTACCTAATTTTAATGGATTATCATTAATAATTTACATTCGATTGCAAGCAGAACCTTTAGCGCATTTATGATTATTTTTTTATACATGAAAACCAACGCGTAAATATAAAATTTCAATAGGTAAACAGAAATAATTTACTTTTTCTAAACAAAAGTACATTTTTTCCAATTGTTTTTACTATTATATTTGTATTCATGAAAATAGCGTCTAAATACATAATTTTACAATATTTATTTACCGTTTACTACATACGGCTGAAATTTTTAAATTTTATATTATTATATCTTTATAGGTACAATTTAATTACACGGTTTAAATCGGTTAACATTTGTAATTTCATTTTATTGCACACAGTTCCATTTTTCACGTTTTTAATTAATCTTTTTAATACATGAAAGTACCACATAGACATTAATTAAATTAGTTTGTTATTTTAAGCAGATCGAGGAATAATGGATACACTATCGAAAAATAAAATGAACGATTGTATATTGATGTGAATGTAAATTGTATATTTCCAATGCGCTAGGGGCTGGAAAAAAAAACATGAAAATAAAGTGTAAATACATCATTTTAATAGGGTAACAGTAATAATTTAAACTTTTCTATACATATTGCTTATTTTACAATTTTTAAAATTATTTTTGATCCGTGGAAGTAACGGCTAATGACTTAATTGTAATGGGGTATAAGTATTAGTTTACCTTTTATTACCCCAGTTACAATTTTTTCAATTTATTTTTATTTTTTAAATTAAAAAGCCGCAGATAATTATATAATTATAGTGGATCGGCATTAATAATTTAGGTTTTTATTGTGGAACATGTTTCGAATTTTTTTATTATTATTAATACTTTTCAATTAATTAATCAATTTCAAATAATTAAGGTTTTGGTTTAGGGAAAAGAATTTATTTGGTCAAGCAGACCAGGAAACCTAACAAATGAAAAAAAAAAATTAATACTTGTTATACGTAAAAACAAACGTGTAAATTCATAATTTTAATAGGTTCGCAGTAATAATTTACGTTTTTCTAATTATTGTGTTTTTGTAAATATTGTATTATTATATTTTATCCCGGAAAACAACATCTAACTACGTAATGTTAATGAGTTAAGAGTATTTATTTATATTATTTACACCCAGCTACACTTTTCCTTTTTTTATACATAATAGTATGTTATAGTTACATAGTCCAAATAGGTTAACATTAATAATTTACGTTTTATTCCACACAGATCCATTTTCCCGTTTTTTATTAATCTGTTTTATATTCGCAAGTAGGACATGTAATTACATCGTTTACATAAACAGTTTAATATTAATAATTTACGTTTTATTGTACACAGTTCCATTTTCCTTTCTTTTAGTTTTATATTTTTGTGTACGTATTATTGCGTAGAATTAATGTTTTCAATCTTTTATTTTTATATTTCTTTAGACTAAAAACAGTGTGTAATTACACAATTGATATAGGTGAAGGTTGCTAATTTAAATTTTATGGCACACGATTTAATTTTTTTAATTTGTCCATATTGTTATTTTTATGGAAGAAAACAAAACAGTGCAACTACTTAATTTTAATGTGTTGACAGAATAATTTAAATTTTTCTCCACAGAATCGTATGTTTTTCACTTTTGTTTAACTGTAATTATTATGCATAAAAGGACGTGCAAATATTTTTAATGGGTTAACACTATTTATTTCCGTATTACTACACAAAATTGCATTTTTTTAAAAATTTTTATTCTTATTTTTTATTAATGAAAACGTCAAAATGTAAATGATTTACAGTAATGACTGTTTACATATTACTGCGAATAATGTTTTTTTCTTTATTTTTTATCGATATTATTACATCGGAAAATAACTGTAATTATTCTTGACAAATCCGACCTAATAGGAAGAAAAACAAAAACTTACAAACATCTATTGTGGTGGGGTATTAAATGGGAAATTATTTTGATGCACTTTGTTGTTATTAGTATTTTTGCAATTTAACGTTTATTTTTTTTTAATTGCACATTCGCTGTTTTAAGCACAGATTAAAACACAATTCATTGTCGTTTTCTATTGGCGAAATATTTTAAGTGAATTCTATATTTCTATATATTGTGTTTTAAAATTGAGTAGAATAGATCGAAAATAGAAGGAACAATCACACCAAAAACAATGTTTAAAATAAGACTTGTGTTATGTAAACATTTAAATATTTTATGAAAATATATTTATTACTACCGTTGAATAGAACTTTTTTTTCTTTTAATACACATTTTTTCATGTTTCGAGATTTTATTGCACGAAAATTCTGTTTTTAATTATGAGTTTATGACAGTGTGATGTTTCCTTCTTTCTGTATTGTTTATGTACTGTGATTTGATTGTTTCCTATCATATTGTTCCTAGCCGTTTTGATCTGTCAGACGCGTTTGGGCTTGTCTACATTTCGAAGAGTATGTCAAGAAGTTGCATGTTTATTGGACAGAAAAAAACCTGCTTTCGACTAGCAAAAACATAATTTTAAGCAAACATTTCATAGCTGCATTAGAAAATGAGAAATAGGTCGTATTCAAAGAAATCTGTTAGTGTGCCTAAAATGTTATTCCGAAGTGTTGTATAACAATAGTTTTTTTTAAATCGTTCATTACCATATCGTGGTTTCAACTTTACGAAATACCCATTGTACTCAAAGGAAATAAACAAATACTCACCGTAGGGGATCGTGTGACGATAAACGCCGGTTAGGATAAGACAGATTTCTATCGCACAGTTTGACTTAGGCCCTCTGTGCCCTCACGGCCGTAAATTTTCCGTCGTAGAAAGACGTATCGGTAGTTTGTCTTTAACGTCGAACGACAAGTATTAATTGTACGGGACCGAGAATTTATGTCTTACTTCCTCATCTTGAACCAGCTCCCACTTCCTTGGGGGTCTGTTATTATTTTACATCCGACGTGCTACGGTTTGACAAGGGTTTTCATTTCACACGGAGCCGGGTGCAGTTAACATTTCGACAACAGGTTCAAACGTGTTGTAAGTCGTGTGCTGGATAATTAAAAAAAATATTTTGAACCTACTGAATATAGTTAGGTACAACATCAATGGGGGTTTTTTGTTCTCCAAGCACTGCACCCTTCTGGCATATTGCTCTTTCCTAGTTCTTTAGTTCAGTTCAACTGATTCAACACTTGTCCTAAGACGAACTAAGTGATTGTCGTGGCTACAATTCTTCCCGTAGGTTGTTTTTTTGTATCCCAGTTTATGTCACCGGTTGCATTCGAAGAAGATATAGATGGTGTTTTTCCACCACATTGTAAAACCTAAAACTTGTGTCATCGTTGAATGATGACACAATGGATGTGTAGATGTTTCCCCAGATACCAGTGACCGGTATATAGTCCTACTACTCCTCTTAATTGAGCCCTCCACTTTGAAAACCCAAGGAGTCCTTCTCTAGCAAGTTTGATTTGTCACTGACTTTCTATACTTATGTTATTTAATTGAAATTTCGAAGTACCAATTGTTCCAATTTGTGTACCATTTTTTATGATCAAATGCTCTTGGGAATTGGTATGGTCCGCATAGGTTGCCCCGGTGAAGTTTGAATCAATTGGCAGATCAGCAGTAAGTAAAGTAATTCTTAACTTAAATAGAGCTGAGCTGGGCTGGGATCCGAACCCAAAACTACAAGAGTGTATAAGATGAGACCAAGATTGCACCCTTGTAGACGCCAGTTCTGTATTATCTATGAGATGGCATTCCGGCATCACAATCTGATGGGTTAACTAAGGTCAAATGCTCTTTCTTTAGGGATTTAGCGTTTAAAGCTCCTTCATCACGCTTATTGCCTCATCATTTTGTGAAAAGGTTCAATAATAATGTAAAACACGAAAATGCAATTATTATTTTTTTTAATACAAAAGGAAAACAGACGAAAAAAGAGGCTGGCGGGAAACCAACTGTTTGATGCATCCACGTGCAAAAATAAACTGGCTATTAAAGAGCTGGTTGAAAAGGAAAAATTGGCCAACACGGTCATGCAGTCAGGTGATTAAAGTGATTAAAAGCGTAAATGGGCTGCGGATTAGTAGCCTCAGTTGGAAAATGAAGTATTAATTGGCAAGGTTATCATGTTGCGTTTTTCAATGGGCTCTGTTGGTTTATTAGCCTGTTTGGACGTGGGGGTGAAATCCCCGTCCGGCGAGGGTCGCTGTATCGAAATCAATTTGCCAACTGCTCGACGCTTCAGCCTATATATCACAAACACATACACACCACCTGACACTCAGAAATGCCCGTCAAAATTGAATCATTAACTACGCCCCCCTCAACGGTGTACCCGCCGCACGGCCATGCAATGTGCACACACATTACATCCCCACACAAATACCAATTATGCATAATAACCTCAACTAGGTATGTGTTTATCTGTATATGACCATCTCGCCTAGTCCCCTAAACCTAGCGCTATCATAGACTACATTACATGCTTAAGTACGCTCCATCACTTTCCCTCCCCCATTTGATCTCTGACATCGCACTCTTTGTACATCCGTCAATTTGCTTCTACCTACACTGTTTCCAAAACATGACAATCAAGCGGTTATCATTTTAAGTTATATTTAATCAGTCTAATTAGTAAAAAATCTAAACTCTCTCTCAACTCAAAAGAAAAAAAAATTAAAAATTAACGAAATAAAAAAAAAGGAGGGAGAGAAAAAAAACGTTTATACGTGTTCATAAAGCAAACTACCAACAACATACTATAATAAAAAATGTTATTTTTAATGTTTTTATCAATCCATTTATTTATTAAAATTATTAAACAAATTGCCCAACATATATAGGCTTCACCTACTGCTGTTCTTATTTGGGTACAAATGAACAAACAAAATCAATTACAAAGTTCTGTTCCAATCCCCTGTTTGCATCGAAGTTCGGATATCCTTTGAGGCGTGTTTATGCTTTTTGAAATACAACATGAACATGGTAATAATCCAATATCCACAGGTCCCGATTAATATGTATATTCTATTGGAGCTTCAAACATGTCCTTGAGTAGTTTTCGTAAAGGTGGTTAAGTGTTATATTCGATAAATCAAGATTTAAAGATCTGGTAAAAAATGAGCACTTCATTCAGGATTCACAATAGAAATTTTCTTCACCATAAATTGCCAATTTGCTTTATTCGTATCTAACGTCGTACCTAGATGCTGCACTGTGTTGCATATCGGTACGATCTTTTTGTTTCTATTGATTTTACTGTTTTTGATTTTTCATTTTGCATAATATCACCTTTTTTCTAAAAGCTTGGAGTATTCGTCCTCATTATGTTATTCGGAATGGACTGCCTGAGATTAACGTTGAGTAAGATTGTTTGTACGGATAATTGGGAAGATTTTTTTTTTTTAAGTTTGTGTATTTACTCTTTATGGTAGACTTTGTTAAACGCATATGCCGAAATATGGCGGAATAGATAAGTACCTTTTAAAGGTCTTTCTAATATTGAATGTTTTAGTTGAAAATCAAATTGGTCTATTACTGTATGAATGGATTTAATCATTTCAGTAATAATTCTCTATTAGTTTTTAAATCGCTGGATGGAGCGAAATAGGTCTACATTTAAAAAAACTTTATTCGACTGTTCAATTTTAGCCAAATTTCGGATTCCATAGAAATGTATTCACCTAGGGATATTCTACCACAATTATAGGTCTTTCATAGGCCTTCGCAAGAACAGAGAACGTGCTCCGCTGTTTCTTCGTCTGCATGGCAATACCTGCTACTCCCAATTTAGAATTAGACAAATACGTCAGATGTCAGCAGTCCTACAACTATTTTTATCTAAACGTACTAGCTTTAGTTATTGTGCCGTTGGTTTCTGCGAGATTCTTGAATAAACCTTTTGAAGTGAATCTGTCCTTTCAAATGAGGTGTTATTATTAAAATAGCTGATGGATCTAGATTTTTACCAATTTGGTATGCCGGCAAAGGGTTCAGGAACCACCCCTAATCTTAATCGAACATTCCTTCGTCAATTTAACGGCCCCATCTTTGCCCATCTGACCTGTCTGCCCTAGTACCAAAATGAAGACAATTTGACGGTTTTCACCAGTCTGACAAAGCCTTGTTGCTATGCCAAACGTCTATGCGCTTTCATACTTATGAGGTAGCTTTTGAAGCCACCTGGTTGTAGAAAAAAAATGGTTATTCATTTATAGGTGATACCTAGTCTTTTGGACTCACAGATAGAGTGTTCAATTGCCACAGACTCCACCCGAAATGCAGTTCCATATTGAGCAGGGCTTATATGAAATTTTAGCCTATAGTTTATTACATAGATAGCAGCTCCAGATCCATACCTGATCTTGGTACCAGATATAAGCGGCATTAACTAAATCACATTCTTCTAGTCTACTCGATTGAGTATTTTGATTTGAAATTTCTTATCAAATCTGAATTTTGGGGTTAAGGCGTCGACATTTATCCCCAAACCTTGTCTGCCTGAATGTCCTGTTCGAAGCTTTGTGTGCTCATTTTTATCCGAGCGGAGACTGCCCCTGCAATTATGCTTGGGAATTATGGATCTACTCTCCGTGGCACTGTGTTTAATGGTCACAGTATCCGCTCACTGCGTTGTAAAAGATATAATTTTGCTCAACTATTTATAAAGGAAAGTAGAAAGTAATAATTAGATAGGTCTGCAAACGGAAGGGTTAAGGGATCAGCACAACGAATATGCTGGGAAAGTACAAGTGGATAATTCCTAAGTAGTCAAATGTGGGTGAGTGCGAGTTATTCTGGTCAAATATGACAGATTTTGAGCTGAAGTTTTGTCTGACTGCAGGCATTTATTTTAAACTGAATTAAAAACAATTTAAGACCACAACTCGGAATTTACCGCCTTAGTACTTTTCATATATCAAGGTGAAGCTGCCTTTCTAGAGTTATTGTTGCAGTGTGCTACCTTAAAAGTTTAGTTTACTCAAATAAAAAGCAGGATCCTTTATACCAATTGAACTAAGTCGTAAAAGTAAGTGATTTGCGTAAAACTGAAATTATTTGCTTAATCAAGTAACCAGTAGGTTGAAAATATATGCACGTATGCACTTTCCACCTGCTTCTATTTATATGGTTTATATTCATTAATTCATTATACAAGAATTAGAGGAAAGAAAAACCAAAGGGAGATCAATAGTTGGTTTTTGATGGGAAAACATAAAATGTGACTGTTTTTATTGTTAATAAAGTGTTGAAATATAATTTTATTTTATTTTTAAATAAACCTGATCGTAGAAAGTTAATCTCCAGACGATATCTAACCAAATAGTACTTTACTAAAATAATTGTGTGTTCCAGATTGGTGATAATGCACGATGTTTAGTGACCGTTAGTTTTGAGATAGTGGTTTGCGGTTTGGTGTGACGTAGGTTTAGAAAAATATTTTCTTTATTTTGCCAACGTTTCGATCTTTACTGAGGTCATCTTCAGAGCTTGAAGTGTTTGTTTTCTGTGTAGAAGTGTTATTATCGTGTGACGTGTTAGAGTACTTGTCGTTGGCACGATAAAGAAAACGTTTTTCGAAACTTACGTCACACCAGACCGCATCTCACGATCTTCAAATAATCATTGGTGATAATTCTTGATTTATTAATGGTTTAAGGTATGTCCGCATCGTCGAACTGCGAGATAGGGGATAACAATTCGAAACTGCAGTACTGTTCATCGCTCTTTATCGTTTCCAATGATTTGGATAGACGCACACATTATTGAGGGTACGGATTCCATGTAGCTGAACAATAATTACCGCAGAATCGCATTGTGGGACGCCGAGAACGATTAATAGAGGTCCACTTCGCCGTTTGGCTTATTGGTGTGTTAAAGTTCATTGACTTCCTAGTAATATATTTTGAATGGGAATGCAACCGGATGGCTTCCTGATTGATTGGGCCCGGTGAATTATTACAGAGTACAGCAATGGCTAAATGCCATTTAGCCGCATGCATTAATTGTCCCCTAACTGCGCTGGGCGCGGGGTGGAGTAATCTGTCCCTTCTCCATTCCCGATCCTATCTGTGAACACAAATCACATTTATCTCCAACATGGGGTCAGACGATCAAAAGTCTTACTTGCTTGAAGTATTGTTCCATTCTTGTCCGAACAGACGGCACCAGGGCCGATTTCGATAAATGCTCCTGTGAGGAGCAAACTGACATTATCGCACCAAGTGTGCACATCAAATACGTGTCAACTATCATTCACTACAGGCTGAAAAAGTAATGAAATTGATTTCTAAGTTGCATTGGAAAATGAAGGTTCATTTTAAGGCAATATCAGTTAAATTCGTACACGTCTGTGATATATTCTATGCATTGTTCTAAAAGTTGTAAATATTTATTTTCAATTATTACCTGTACGTTGTTTTTGTGTGTGTTCGTGTATTACGCATTTAAAACAATGTGATCGTGAAAATGTTTATACTTATCTGAGTCCACATTCAGCTACTATAGTTCTCCAAATGCAATTTTCATTTTTTCCACCTCGCAGATCTCAGAAATTTCATAATTGAAAAAAGTGATAAATTTCGTGGATTTCTTGATTGCAGCACCTGAAGACCAATATTTAAATTTTCTATTCTAGACGTCTATTACTGAGTTTTTCAGACCCAAGAATGGCGGTATTGCTTTCGTGTCTGCTTATTAGTTTATGATCTGGTTTTCTCAACAACTATTCAACCAACAAAACCATAAGCAGGTTGTTTTCTAGCATAAGCACTTAATCTTTTTTTGAATAACACATATTTATTTGTTTGTTAAAGAATAGACTTTTTGTTTTATACACTTTTCTTCAAATGTTAACCTATTTTTATATGTACAATCACAGAGGACGGACTGATTATACAATAGAGATACAGATCTAATAGATAAATGAAAATAATAAAAGACAGAGAGAGAGAGAGAGAGAGAGAGAGAGAGAGAGAGAGAGAGAGAGAGAGAGAGAGAAATTGAGTAAGTTAAAATGAAATACAGTGAGGGATGCGAGAAACTGATGGAGATATAGAGATCTTAATAGAAATAAAAAAGGAGTGAGAGAGATAAAAAGAGAGAAAGAGAGGTTAGCAAAGAGACAGAAATATATTTACCTATTTTACGAACTATAATAACTAATCAATATTACATGAAAATTCACTAATTTCGTGATCCGCTTGACCAATTAATACAATACTATTAATTAAGGTTTTTAGTTGAGATGAAAAAAGTCAATGGCGAAAAGGAGGGAAAACTCAAAAGGCGGGGTTGAGATGGGAAGTCGGAGTCCGAGGGGTTCGAGGTGACTATAGCTCAAGTGGTAGAGCAGCGGCGTATCTAGCCGAAGATCGTGGGTTCGAATCCCGCTCGTGCCATTGACTTTTTTTCATCTCAACTGAAAACCTTATTTAATTAGATCAAAATACTGAAAGGAACCTGAAGCCATTATAATTTTGTGCACAGTATAAACATTGAATCATTTTAATTATGTACCATGTGGTTCAGAAGAATCATAGTACCACAAGCGGTCCAATAAGTGTTCATTTAAATGTAAATACATTTTCTATATGAGATTAATTAGTCCACCCCTTTGGTCAAAATTAGTGATCCATATCTAAAAACAAAAATTTAAATTACAAGAATGACAGCCAATCCTTTTCAACACATTAACATAAGAGATGTTTTAAAAAAAAAATTATTTTCTACAGTTTTTGGATCGGCCCTCTTAAGGTGTACGATATAGTAAATTGACGATGTCAGTCGAGAAATAAGTATTTCTTCGTTTCCTTCAAGATATAATGAACAAAATAATTTATTCTTAATTTTTGCTACAGCAAAATTAATTTTTCCTTAAGTTTCAAATTCGTCGTATTCTGCTTGTGATTTTTTTTTTAAATTTTGATTTCAAAAACCGTCTATAATAAAAGGTAATATAATAATATATTGGATAATTCATATTTGTATTTAACCGTATTAAGTATTTAAATTAACTGTACTTTTTATCGTTGAAAATGGTAGTGTGAAAATAGGGCAAAAAAATGGAAAATTCGAAAGATTGTAGGTTGAGATGAGTTGGTGACCAAGTGGATAAGATAGAAGACACGACAGCGATTGGAGGAGTGCCGTAATGAGCTGAAGGTAGTTGGTTCAAATCCCGCTCTCTTTTTCATATCAAACAAGACCTTCTAAAAAAAAGCTTAATTAATTTACATTTAAGGTGATACTAACATCTCATCACTGAGTCCGCACGATTAAGCCAGGTAAGTTCAAACCGTTTAGAATACAAACTATTTCAGTGATTTTGATTAATTTGTAATTTTTATATTGAATTATTTCCCATTATGAATGATTTGTGTGAAGCGTGATTTATGTTGATGAATTAAGCTATCTTTGCGATAAGTTATGTCGTTGGCTCTTTATTCCAGTCATGATGCCTTCAAAGAAAAATTCTCTTAATAGCACAAATGCATTCACAAAATCGTTCTGTGGTTTCTATGATTAAAAGATGAAAATCTCTCTGGTGTAATTTGATAAAGAGCTTGTTCCAGCCTAGAAACAAGAATATCAAATTTTAAAAAATGACTTTAGATCGTCTAGGTTCAAGTGGAAGTCGATTGTATTTCCATGGAGGGCGTACACATGGGTTTGGTGAAGTGGGGGTTCTAACTTGACTAATTTATGCGTTTCACTAACTGCCATTAATATATGTGATCAGTAGTGCGAGTTAGAATCAATGTCACTGAGGGCTCACAAATCACCCAGCGGCCGACTCACCATATAGACAGCCGTAAGCCCTTAAGAGCACAACCAACTGATTTATATTTTGTGTCGCCCTAGCCCACGACTGTATTTCATCTGTGATTATCTATTGATATAATGAACGGATTACATACGGCCCGAACGGACGTGTCCAATGCAAATCCCCTCTGCCTTTACATTTTATGGTAAATTCCCTTCTAAGGATTACTCGGAATTTTTTCGTCTTCCTTCACTAAACTGAAAGTCAAAGGGGATTTTTATTTTCACACACAACGGCTTACATTACATTTATTAATAACAATATCGTTTTTTCATCGTTAAAAATCTTCACCATGATATTAAAGTTCGAAGTGAATTTTCGATGAGCTACCTCTCTGGCTTAACACAATCTCATCAACACTTAGGAAGATAAAAAAATTTAGACAAAAAGAAGAAAAAACATTAAATTTATTTACAGTAACTTTTCGAAATTTTTATCCTTTATTAAGGTTCGGTAACCAAATATATATTTTTTTAAGTGTAACCTTCGTTGATCTCAGAATAGTTTGAGCATTAGAAGGAATCACGATCGTTAGGGTCGTAAAATTTTCATTAGCATTCGGTGATGTAGTTTTTCACTTATTATACACAGCCACATTTAGGCAAAATATTTCGAACATCAAGTGAAAAAAATAGTATTCACTCAGTTAGAGAGGTGGAGTAGTCTATATTCTTCCATCGCACGTTCCACCTACACAACTAATCTATTTGACGGTTGATGAGATACTCAATATCCCGAGATCGGCCCTCTTACCCGATATATTCACTTTAATAAGTGAACAAACATTCACTTTCAACACAAGAGAGGAAACAAAAGGAAAAGTAGGTACTACATACAATAAAACAACCCAGGTCGCTACTGTTCAGGTACAATTCTTAGTGGGCGGCATTCTTCCGCGCTCTCTTTATGGAACCAATGAAAAAAAAAAAGTGGTTCACATCCAGCATTTGTCTCTACATGCCGAGCATATACGCGGGTTTTGGCGTATTTGGTCCTTGTGTCTACCTCACATGGCCCTTAACCGGTGAGGATGAACCTTCCTTTACGAGTCAGACCCTCCGAGGGCATCAATTAATTGACAATGATCTTGATATGTGTGTGTGTGTGTGTGTGAGAGAGAGAGAGAGAGAGAGAGAGAGAGAGAGAGTTGAAAAGTTAATTAAAATAAAAAAGCACTCTCACGTGGCTGTTTCAACGTTTAAGAGAAAGGGGTCCGCTGTAGCCGAGTGGTGGACGTGATAGGTTCTCGGCTCGAAGACGCCGAAGTCATAAGTTCGATTCTTACCGTCGTAGATATTCATTTAATTTTATTTCAACTCCACCCAAATTTCCGTGGATTTATAGTAACATCCAACCAACAAAACATCGATAAACGTAGCAGTCCAAATATCCAATCGTGTATGGCTTATCCTCAAACCCATGTGCACTATCCCTTCCTTGTTTTTCAAAATATCGTTGCGCCATCGCTCCATTCGTGCCCTTGATACGTCGTATTGTTTTTTTATTGCACTCTTTATTGCCCGTATAGCGTCACTGGACCGGATCGAAGTGCTTCTTTTTGAAAGAAAGATGTCCCAGCTTTCGCCACTTCGGCCACACGTTGGTAGCTCCCCCACCCAGGTACTCAGACGACTACAGCCGTTTTTCCGATGCGCTCCAGCTCAGTATAATAAGGATCTAGTCTTAAACAAATTAATTTTATATTTTACACAGAGCACAAATATGTTGATTTTTGTCATATAGAAAAGATTTTGCAGTAACTAACCATTTTTTATAGTATTTCAAATGGTTTTCGACATTTTGCCTCATGCAATTTTTGAAAGTAGGATTTTGATTAAAAAAATTATCAGAATTTTTTATAGGCTGAATTGTTTTAACAAAACTAGGGAGTGCACTGGAATGTTGTCACCCTGTATCCATCAAACGTCATTTCCTTATTTGTGATTGCATTTTAAATATAAACCATATAATATTGAAGTATAATAGCTAATTGTATTGGATACAATAAATAGAATACCACATTGTATTTTTTCAACATTTTACAAGCTTTTACATGACACCGTTTTAGTTATTTTATAATCAGTATTGTTGTGATGTAAATGCATGCAGGTTTTTTACGACATGAACTGTATATAATCAAATCGAGAAAAGTTCTTTCTTATTTTCTACCGAGATACGTCCAAACTGGAAAAGTAATTAACAGTCGTAATTACTGTTTTTAGAAAAAAAAGACAAGAAAATCCCGTAGAAAACGAATGGGAATTAAAACAGATTTTTTTTCAACCATTGCATCAAAGATCTTCCTTAATAAACATCGTTGCTCTGTAAATATTGAAGGGCCGAAGCGTTTGAGAGTCATCGCCGACAAATAAGTGTGTTTAATGTTATTCATTTCATAAACGATGAAAGCTGAACTCTCTAAACCGTTGGTTCTTTGATCTTTTACCTTTCTTTGAACGGGCTAACACTTAATCTTAGAAATATGTTTGAAAAAACTTTGACCGCGAGGCAACACAATTTAAACAGAAAAACGTAGATTCGATTCTTGATTTTTACAACCCTTTTACGAAAAAATAAACATGCCCCTTTGATCCCAACGGATTAATATTGTATTATACATATGTCCAGTTTTTATTTTAAAAAATTTAATATAAAAACAGGTAATTACAGATAAACTAACAGTTTTGTTCACTACTTACTGCCAATATTATGTTAAATTATCATGAAGTTTGGAAAACCGTTTGATATATATATATATATATATATATATATTTTTTTTTTTTTTAATTTGTATGCTGTAAACTCATTCGGCTCTGTTTTCGAAGAACCTATATCTTTTTAACCTTATTCTTGGATATATTACAGTAAATTGTTATACGGCTGTGGAGGCAAATCAAAAAATTTAATGGTAGCATACCGGTTGAAAACATATACAGACCGGACTTTTGATCGACTTGCAGTTTGATTGACGATGTGTGCAAATGATCTTCAAGACACTGGGGACTTCTGCCTAGTACAAGAGAAGTACATCAGCGCGCGAGATTCTACGACCAATCTAAATATAAAATGGAGTGTTGAAAAGCTATGATATTTAATACACGCCAATACAGCGGTTGTAAAGCCGGCTGAAGAACTCCTAAAACTTTTAACTGCCCGTGTAAAAAACTTGTCCCGTTCTAATCGGCCGGCGGAGGGAACCGGACGGGGTCAGGGGAAGGAAAAGGCCATTAATGAAAAGTCGGCCGATGATTGAAGCAGGTCGGTAAATGGGGGTGAAGAGCGGTCTCTGACTCACTGACCCAGATAGGGCAAGTTGCAACAGCGATAGCAGATCGATTTCACCCTCGCCCCTCGCCCCTTAGTCAATCACTCCGTTTTTTCAACCCCATTTCCTTCATCCCCACGCCAGGGGAAATGGCTTTTCGAAAGGTGAATGGTCCTCTTCATTCTCGAGTGGCTGTAAATCTCCATGTCACTTGACCCTAAAGAGCTGTAATTACAATGTTAAATATTTTTATTTTCTCTTTGCTTGTGGCAATAAACGAGTTTTGATCCTACAAGATAATTATATTCCCATCTTAGGTTTTGGATCATTGGCAATGTATGTTTATGTGTGTGACCTACCTAAAGTGATGGACTTCGTTCGCGAGCTGACCAAAAGAGTCAACTCACTTTACTGAGTGAGCGATGAACCTCTGTGGAATAAATATCCCCCCTCGATACCAACTCTTCAGCGATTGCCGCTCAAGTTTGAAATTTGTCATTACTAACACTCAGTAACGTGGCAAGACTTATCCTTGTGCCCTTCTCAGTCACTCTGCGCTCCATCTGCTCTCTTCACCAAACGCTCTCCTGGTTCACATCTTGAAGTCGTCATCAGTGCGCTTTTCTACGTCATCACCCGTTCAAGTTTCAACGATCCCCAATCCCCCACATCCCAGTATTTTGCATTACATTAGCTCTTCTTTCTTCTTTCTTACTTCTTCTTGTAATGGATAATATCCAGTTGCGAGAAATCACAGTGTTTACAGATGAGCTCTGCGAGTTTTGTAAGAAATATGTTTTTTTTAATGTTTACTTAAAAATTTTTTTTTGTTATTTACATTGCTATTTTTATTTTATGAATTTTGTTTTCTACACTCTTTCACAAGGAAAAGGTAAAAATGTGTACAGGACAATTAATTACGGTTTTTAGTTGAGACGAAAAAAGGTTAATGGCACGAGAGGGATTCGAACCCACGACCTTCGGCGAGATACGCCGCTGCTCTACCACCTGAGCACTACCACTCGGATCCACGATAGCTCAGGTGGTAGAGCAGCGGCGTATCTCGCCGAAGGTCGTGGGTTCGAATCCCTCTCGTGCCATTAACTTTTTTTCGTCTCAACTAAAAACCGTAATTAATTGTCATCTATTAATTGGTCGAGCGACCACGAAAATAGTGAATTAATGTGTACAGGGTAGTCATTGCTATAAGTACAAAAGAAGAAGAAATGACAAATTTTTCAATCTTCTTCTTTTATATATATATATATATTTTTTTTTATTGATATCTAAATACTATTGACTCCAGTAGAAAAAATTGGACAGTTCATCTATTTCATATAACAACCCTGTAATTAAGATAATCAACCTTAGCCATTTAGCCTGGCGCTGGCATATCGAAATTCAAAAAACCCGCCAAATTTTACGGATGGAATTACGGTTAAGATAAATTGGGAGGGCGCGAGCGGTGAGCCATGAAGAACAGCCGGTTGAGGTTTTGATCCGATCCTTTATAAGAGCAGTTTTCCCATCAATAATCCAAATCCTTAATTGCACAGCGAGAAGTCCGGAACTCAACACAATCGAACACTTTTGGGACAATTCCTAACCAAAGGATCGGTCCAGGGGTCAACCCCATATTGCCCTTGAAATGATAAACACGGCAGTGAGACAATATACCCCTATACCTCAGGAAAAAGTTTTAACAATATGCCAAAAAGGATGGAAGTATTCACTAAAGCCAGGGAGGGTTTCTTAATAAATCCTATTTTAAATTTACATCAATCAGTTTTGTTTTTAAATAAACTAAAAGTGGTTATAAATTTATCTATTTTGTATTATTGACCATTTTTGATTTATGTAAAATTAGATGTTCTTGTAAAGGCACGTTCTGACGTTTGAACTTTCGTTTTTCCACTCTAGTTTTTATTACTAGTATATTTTATGGCATTCTGGCAAACTTTAAATTTTATATTACAATGCGATCTACATTTGACAAATTTGATTTGTCGAGTAGTCTGTACAAGGTGCTGCTATATATAACATTCTATGGATCACTCACCCTGTTGTACAATACATATTCAGACTTAGAACAAACTTTTGGTGTATTCGGTAAATAGTAAAGAGTGTAGGACTTGTGGCCGTTCCGTGCTGTACACCTTGATACACCTTGCTGGACCTAATCATCTATTCTCTATTTCGGCCAAATTGTTTCACTCCTTCATGAGATTAATGATGTTGTTAAGGGGACGAATGAAAGTTCTATTAAAATAAGTGTATGTTTGAGTATGTTCAATAATTACAATATTGTTTTATGTTTCATCGATTTTTTAAAACGTAAAATTCTTAAAAATGCTATAAATTCCAAGTTGCTACAAAAATGATAAAAGTTCCGTCTATTTAGTACTGGCATTGACAGGTTGTAGGACGTTTAAATTTAAGTTGTTCTCGTAAATACAAATTTTTAGCATAGATAATGCTACAAAAATAAGGTTGAACAACCACAGAGTTCATAAATATTTGAAACTAAAATCAAATTCAGAACTACTTTAAAACCCGATATTTATTAAGCAAGCTTACGAGAAATTTTTTTTATGTAAATTAAGTCATGTTGAGCATATATTATATGTATATAAATATTGGTGATGTCAATCGAAAATTACTTTTTTGTTATTAATTCTTTGTACGAGGTTACATGAACCTGCCAACATGAGTGCCGGTAGTTTTGAAAAGAAAACCCATTTGTAAGTATGACTGGTTATATTTAAAGACGGCAGGATCCTGAGACCTTTACTTTATTATCTTTTTTTAAGTTTTGCTTAAATACGTATACACATAGGTATCAAAGAATTCTGTTAGTAATTGTACGTTTGAAAAAATTTAGTTTCAATTCAGACGTAAATTTAGTTAAGGCTTGGTTCCATATATTTTTTTAGTACTTTTGTAGCAATCTGATCACTCTTAAATTAAGAAAAACATTTTTTTTTGCGGGAGGAAACCATATATAAAAGTTCATGAAATGGATCTTTTTTGTAGCTTAATTGATTGGTGGCATTAAAAATATAAAAATCTCTTGGGATTTTTTCGCAAGCATTGTTTGTCCTATCGGTCTCTCTCAGCACATCGATTTGTCATAAGAGGTAGCAAATAATATTTTTTGAAAGGCAATTCAGTTTACGACAATTACGAAGATAAATTGAATATCCTTTAATCAAAGCGGGGCCCATTTTTCTCTCTTAAAAGTCCCAAAGTCCCTGTATCGTAATTGCATGTGTGTCAGACGACAAAGCGAGGCTGTCACCGGCAGATATTCGCAACGAGCATAGAAGTTACGTCCCATCGATTTGTAGAAACAAAAAACGAAAAATATAACAAAAAAACCGAAAGACAAAAAATTAGCAAGATATTTTGATTGCAAATTGGCCGGTGGTTTGGGCGCTTTGATGAAGGGAGTGGGTCGGGAAATATCGCGGGCTTTAGCGGTTTTATCCCCGGCAACGTCATCTATGGCTTTGATTGAGAGCAACCACGGTTAATTGCCCACAAATTCAATCAACACACGGCCAGTGTCGATTTGCGCTTGTATAGCCTTTACCTTTTATTTCCCACCCCCGGCAGCCGAACCCCCGACCCTTCTGTTTGTGTTACAACTTGTATCAATTCGCCTCTCTGATTTTCAACTCGGCTATCGGATTTCACTTATTCACCATGCGCTTCAACGCCGATCGGATACGAGTTTTATTTCCATTTTTGGCAAAAGTGACAACGATGACGAACCGTTTCCCTGATGTTACAGCTTTAAGAAATTATTTCTGCTTGTTTAACAAAATTTTGAGATAATTTTTGTCTTGGCCCCTTCAGTCAAGACATTTCATCTAAACTGATAATTCTCGTTAATAAATAATAAGGAATGTAATGTTCATGTTGAACTGTCACACGGACACTTACTGGGTCTGTCTTCACTCGCGGGTTTATTGTTTGAGTCGATCAAACGCGTTTCGGCATTACGCCATCTTCAGTGATAAACTCCTCAGTGATAATGTAATGTTGTTATTCTGTCTTAACTATGGCATGTAATGTGTGAGTATTGTCACACAAAGTAGGGAACTTTTCGGTTGTTTTGAGAGTAGTCGTTTTGCTTGCCTCATTCTTGAAGAAATAATTTTTTGAGTGTTTTTTTAGTTCCCTTTTAATCTGGCTGTATTTTTTCCCACAATATAGATTTTACAGTATGGGTTGTTCCGAGCCTACGTTTTTAGCATTCGGCTTCCTCGCTGCATGTATTTCCCTCAGGACCTGGGTCTCGCTTTAGCGTTAGACTATTCGAAGATCCTAGGTTCTAGGATATATAGGTAAGTTTTGAGGTGATATCGTAGACTTGGAGAATCTTTATACCTTGTTTGTCCTTTGAGAGTACGTGATGCACTTTTTTCAACACCTGTCCCAGAGTTGAGATTCGTACAACAACACACTAATTAATATCAGTAAAAAATTGTTTACCGTATAATAAAACTGAGACACTTGGAAAAAAAACTTCAACAATCCCGATCATAAAGGCGTGAGATGGATTGAAAAAATTGCCCCTACTAAGAGGGTAGATGGGAGGACTCGGGGTCGTTATCCCGTTAAGTCAAATGAGTGGAAACAAAACTTGAATAAGTTTGACAGCAATTTTAGACGTTTACTAGGGAGGAGCTTTTTGCAAATACTGATACAAAAGAGAATATGGTAGGGTTATTGTTTGAGATAATTTTAATTATTTAATATTTCCATTCAAACAGAAAAACACATGATAAAATACTTTTGTATTGTTCAAGTACTGCAGCATTCTGCACTTTTTCCAACTTCCTTAATGCTGTTCAATTGACCGGATCCTTTTAAATATTGAAAACGATTAGTTCATAGACTATAAATGCTACAATTTTTTTTTCGCAAGTCTTCTTAGTAATTTAGTGTATGTCTCCATTACTTGTTTCTTCTCCTCTTTTCTATATTTATACAGACACCAATTAGCTCAATTGGCCTGTTTTTTTATTAGCAAGAAGTTCTTTGTGAGGTAACGTAGGAGGGTCTATTGGGTCTTCTTAGTATCCCAAAATACTTGGTTGTTTCTCCATTGTGCGATTGCTTCTCAACGTGGCATTGGGTGGAAGATTCTTCCTCCCCGTTGGGTTTAACTTTGATATTCCCATGTTTTGTAGTTATTTAGTTTGATACCAATGACCGGTATATAATTTTTACCACTCCCCTGAGATATCTCTTTTCTAACTATAGCTAAAGTAAATACCAGTTTTAGTGAGGGCTCGTTAATCATGACTTTACATTGTCTGCGATCATTGGAGTTTTAATTTACTAGTTAAATCTCAAATATTTTTTTTCAAATGTTGGTTTTTTTTAATTATACTCTTTGTTGTTATTTTTATTATAGTCAAGGTTTTTATTAATAATTCAATATTTTAAATGTAATTGTTTTGTAGCTAATATACGAAAATAGGTTGTTGCCCGTACATGAATAAATAAATATTGTTGATAAATTGGTTATATATTAAAAGATAAAAATATAGTGCAATGTATAAATTTAAAATAATTTACATAATTTGTAGCTATTTAATGGAATCAAAGCATAACACTAAACGCAGAAAATAATTTAATGTAATTAAGGAGGGAACAATGTGGAAATCTGTATCAGATTTCGTTTGTGGGATCGAACAGCTAATTTCTCTGATGGGGGGGTTTTCGGGGATGGCGACTAAAATATTGGTTGCCGCCCCTGGGCCCCGAAAATTTAATCAAATAATTGTAGGAAGTGAATCCTCCGGATTTCTCACGTCGGAAAATCCCTTTTTAATTCAATTTTATTTCCATTAGCCTTTCATGTCCCAAGGACTACTAAAAACGGGTTTACGACACACGGCCGAACAATATTGCAAATTGCAAAACTGATTTTTTTCCCGTTGCAACGTAGATTCGGCCCGGTTGGGTGCACCTACCCAGAAAATAATGTACAGCAAAATTTCATCCCGAAAGCTTTGAATGTAATAAAACGTTAGCCGCCCCACTTCACACTCCATGCCGACAATTAATTTTGCGGTAATTCCACTACGTGAGGGTAGTAATGAGAATGAATATTATATAGTGAGGGCACTTTATTATTGCAATAAAGTTTATTGCCTCGTAAAAGGTTTGCTTTGTATCAAGGATGCTACATTAAAACGCTATCGCTAGGGGGAAAAATTCCTTCGAACCAAACAAACGCGCAAAACTATTAACTTATTTTAAATTTACGATGTTCTTTATTATCGACCCACCTTGATACTTTCTGGATTTCTAAACTGAATAAATAATTAACGATTTGGATCACGTCCATTTACATTATTATTATTATTATTGGGCTTTCTCATTAAAACTACTTAATTGGGTAGTGACTGTTTTCGGACGAATGGTTAGGTATTTTGTTTTTATTCAACACTATTTTTCGTTAATAAATTTGAATTTTGGAACGCGGTTCATGTTGAGGAGGATCTGAACCTACTGATAATAATAATTATTATTATTAAATCATTTTACGTTTTAGTGGTCAATTGACCAAATTACTTCTTTCAAATAATTATTCTTTCTATGTAAGGTCTTGGTCGAGATATAAAATTGAAAATGGCAAAAAGAGGGAAAATTCGAACGGTTGTAGGTTCAGATGGAGAGTTGGCATCCAAAAGGATCGAAGTCCCGATGGCTCAAGTGTTAGAGTGGGTTCGAATCCTGTTCGTGATACTGACTTTTTTTTATCTCGACCAAGACCTTACATAAAAAGAATAATAATAATTATTAAGACTTTTTTATTTACAAACACATTAAAAGAATGTTTTCTCAACCCAATATAAATTATAAAAAAACGCACAAAGTCGGCTGAGTGTATAAGCAAATAGTACGTTTAATACAATCACTTAACCGAAACGAAAATGATGTAATAAATAACTTGGATTGTTCTATTAAATAGTGTATACAGTATAAATTACCATTGATACCATGAGAATTAAAGCCTGGTTATTTTTTGAGCAGTAGTGAGAAGGATTCTATGAGCCATATACCGAGCTGTGAAGTTATTTTCAGTGGCCCTTCTTTTTACAGCCCTGGAGGAAATCGAAACATTTCGGTCTTGTCTTATGAGACATCTTATCTCATTTCCCTCAATGAGTTTCTAAGAGACTGATGATGCATGATACAATCGAACCTCAGCTCTGTAGACCTAGGTCGACCATATACTGGACTTCTAGTCTGAAGACCTGTTCCTCTGAAGCGCCGAAGAAATCTTCCTATTGTAAAATGATTTACACTCACTTTGGTTCTACCAATCCTCACGCGCGCGTTGTAGAATAATTAACGTTTAACGTGCTATGAAAAGACGAGGGCGTTCACGAGCTTAATGGACATTTCTCCATTCGAGTTAACACCTTACAAACATCGTGAATACCCCTATTGTGTTGACGTTTTAACACGACTGCTAATCTTTACACCACGTTATTGTTGAAAAAAATACAAGTGTCTGGTTGTTTTTTTGTCTTTGAGAGTAGGGGTAGAGAGAGAATTGCTTGCTGCAGAAACTTCGTGCAGTTTAACTGAAATTGACTATCGTTTGTCCGGGTAGAATCGCTTTCAGATAGAATGTAGATATACATAGATCCAGGACTACATGTACGTCAAAATTACCACACTATTAATGCGGAAAGAGCAAGTAAATTGACCTTTTTCTTTTTTTAATGGCATTTATGTTTATGTGAAGTCGCTGTTAAAAAAATATTTTTAATTGTAGAAGCTCAAGATATGTCTTTTCACTCTATCCCTTTATAACTAATCGTTTAAATCTTTTTACCTATCGGAAATGTTGTTAGCCTTAATTCTGTCTTATATTGTTATCGTTCTGAGACTATGAGGAGGAAATTACACTTTGGAGAATCCCGAAAATTGGGTAGACCGAAATCCTCAGGATCGAACCGCTGATATAATCGGTTGGGGGTCGACAAAAGCCAATGTAAACCAATGTCCATTAACTGCCCCAAACGGGAACCGGCCGAACAAATTGGCTGTCAATTACGATTAAGGGAAGGTATGCTGCAATATCGACCAGGCCCTGTCCTACCACGTCCGATCCCCCTCTTTTCAACGTGCGATACTGATTTCGTTCTGATGACTATCACAACAAACCTTCGCATTGAGCCAGGCTTTTAATTTCCTTTAACTTGAAATCTAGTCCAACTAATTGAAAATCAAATTAAAGTTATATTACTTTTTTTTTTGTGAAGCCTGTGAAAAAGGTGTTTATTGCCTGAAACAAGTTTGATTCTCGAATATAAACTACTTTGGGGTTAAACATTGAATAGGTAAAAGAATTAGCGTTAATTGAATTGCACAATATTGATAAAATAATATTAACAGTTATGTTTTAAATATACAAATAGCAGTAATCGTTTCTCTTTTATCTAGCAACTCCAAAGAAAATTTACAAAAAGATTCTATAATTTTTTTAATCCATGTTATGGTATTTGACTTAATATACGGAATAATTAGATACGTTTGCTCTATTCTCTAGCCAATCTAAATTCACCTACTTACTCAACTATTGTTTAAACCGCATCCTAGAGAAACACTGTAATTATTTGGGTCGCAATACACTCTAATATTGCCCATTCTAATCCTAGTGGATCAGTACCATTAATATAATGAAGCCAAAGTGCCTCGAACACTAGTTGGCTGTCTAAGAAGCATTGAAATCTGTTTAGTTTTGCACAATTGCAGGGTTTTGTGTTTGACGACAATTCAGATTGCAAGCGATTCAAAAGCTTTTATTATTTAGAAAATAAAATCGTAATGGAATGCTAGTTTTAAATACATGACCGTCAGCAGATTTGAAAATTCTTTGTTAATTATTTGAATATAAATTCTTTTGTCTTAAATCGAATTGACCCGAATGATACAGACCGAAAGAGGGAGATTCGTTCGAGCTTTCAAGGGATTGAAGTAAATAACAAAGAAAAAGAGAAAAAAGGCAAAATAATTGTCGCTTGGTTTCCGCCTATCGGATCTAATTGATTGAACAGTACAGAAGTTAAGTACATCCTTATAATGAGGGGGCAAAAAACGACGAGTATTAAAATATAAGAAAAAAGTAAGCTTCTCCAGAGTTTTAAAAATGGGGGACAAAATAAGCATGTAATCTTCGGATGTCAAAACGACATTTGTATTTCGTCTTTTCCCCGGCCCTTTATTAGCGTTATTATCATCCCATTGAATTGTGTTGGAAAGAAAAAAAGTGCCTTGTGCAAAATGTAAAAGTTGATGAGATCAGCTTTCACCTTTCACATTGACCCAAGCATTTGCCCTTCGTTTACATTTCGCCCGTTTTATTTCTAATTTTTAAGGTGGAGAAAATTTAAACAATAATAGAGAATGTTTGCTTTCTGATCACAATGAAGATTATTTTTATCAAAATCTTGGACATAAAGTTCAATTAACAATAATGAGAAAATTTCAAATTTAAATGAGCACTACCACAAAGTATGTGGATAAATGGACCGTTGGCAGCAGTTTGATCACCCCAGACCCTATTTGTTGCAATATTGCCAACTCCACGTGCCCGGAAGTTAAAGTGTCTGATGTGAGCGATGATACATTTCCATTATTTACGCTATTTAATCGACATAATATGACTATTGCTAGAGCTATATATGTGGGTTAATAGCCCTTGATGTTCCCCATAATTGTCTAGGTTTTATTAGGCCGGCGCATTACCGGGGAAACTCCAGGCTAAAGGAGACGACCCAACGGAAAAATCCCCATGTTAATGTGTAAGGCAACGTGTTAAGAGCTGAATAACCGCAGTGGGTAAGTTGCGGTCATTAACGTAGTAACCGGTGCCACATCGTCGTATATTAGTCACATTACTTGTAAATGCGGGGCTCTGTGCGGGCGGACCTTTCAATCCCTAGCTTCTCGTGGGAGAAGTTAGTATGTCAATAGAAAAAATAGAAGCCCAACAAACTTCTAGTGCGGACAATAGTGCCCCCTCTGAAAGCACAAACGGCAGAAGTGCCCCACCAACTAGATTCATAAAAGCTAACTCTCTGGAAGAGATAGCAACCTCTCGGCAGAAGAGGTGTCTTACGCCCTAATGCCTGGGAAATCAAGGAGAAAGGTGTGTGAGTAAGTACTCAAAGAAGGAGTTGAGTACGTTGAGGCCAAATGGTAATAAAAGGCCCCGATCCAAAGGCACTACAACCGGAAAGAAAGAATCAAAGAAGCCGAGATCTACTCAGAGGGAGCAAACCTTCAACGAGGTCGCTGTGGTTGTTGCTGGAATAGACGACTAAAATAGTTCCAGATAGGCTGGATAGCCTCCAGGTATCCATTTTAACGGTTATAGATACCGTCCTATAGAACAGACCTCAAGTGAAGTATGATCTAATCTAATGAATATTGCTAAAATCGTTATGAAAGTTGTTGATGATGATATATTATTGTACTTTATTTTAGATTAGTTCCATTTACTGAATTCTTTTTTTGATAATTTGAAGGTCACTGTTTTTGCGTACTCCAGTACTGTTAGTTAGACTCTATTGGGAGATTGCTCCACATACGAGGCTGCGTTGGATGGAAGTTTCTTCCGGTGATACCGGTATGCATTCCCCTCGTGCCTCTGAGATTTACTATGTCTAACTGTAGCAGTTTTGGCTCGTTTACAGTTTACTAATAGAGTTCGTATTATCCCGATTATCAGTCCTGGTGCTATGATCATGCGGATTTGTCTGTTTTTATTACCAAAACGTTCTTTGTCATGTATGTTACAAGGGACCTGGGTCTTTTTCGTACCCTAGTACCTTTGGTTATGTCTCCATTGAGCTGTTGTTTCATTTGAAGTAGCATTGGATGGAAGTTCCTTCCTCTTCATAACTGCCAATACAGCTTTGAATATTCCCATGTTGTGAAGATGTTTTCCTAGATGCCAATGATAATATATAGTCCTATCCTTCCTCAATGTTTTTCCCTCTCATATTGGTAGACCCAGTTTTTGTGAAGGTTCTTTAATCATGAGATTATGGGTCTGGTGTTTCCTCAGATGCCAGGGAGCGATTTATAACACTATTATAATTATGAACTTTTGGTTTTACCCTTTCCAGCTGTGGCAATATGTTGTGCCTGGTACATTGGAGTTCGTACATGTCTCCTTTTGTTTTGTTTGGGCTCAGTCTGAGTTGGAGGGGATTTTGTTAGATTTTATTATCCCAGGGATACCTTCTGAGCCTACCACACTATGTCCTAAAACCCAAGATATGGGCTGGTTACTTTGGAGATTTAGGATGCAACCAATGTTGGTTATCGTTTCTTACGTACTGATACTTTTAGGTCTGCTTTTCTGCCTGATCTTATTAACATTTTTTTGGTCAGTGTAAACTCTTCTTAAATTTTTTCGTATTTCAGCTTGAAAACCGGGGTGAACTTTCAAAATGAAATTGACTGATCAAAATATACTTGATTTCTTCTTTTTTGTAGATAGGATGTTGTCATAGCTGTTTCCAACATCATATAATTAGGCCCCGTTTGTAGAGATGGGTGTTTAATTTACTTAGATATTGTTGTATGCCGAAAATTTTTAAATTTAATGTGTTTGAAGCCTCTATTTTCTAGCGCCTTTTTTTTAGCACCTCTTTAAATAAACACGTTGGAATAATTGCTAAAGTGCAGTAAGATTTGCTGCTAAAAGCCGATAGTACAGACTTTCTTGGGGGGGGGGGGGCGTACCAAAATTAAACAAAAATATAAAATAAAGAGTTATACGTTCAAAATACACTTATAAATGTTTTTCCGGTGTTTGGTGAATTTTCTTCCAAACTATCACAATTAAATTATTTTTATGAAGTCTAAATAAGTGTTACGAATTTGTGATTTAATTTGATTTACATTACTGCAAGTAAATTAAATAAATCACAAAACACAAATCTAGGTGGTGTTTTTTTCTCTTTGAGTGAATATCATTTCCTTATCTTTTACATTAAAATATTTATCTGTTGCGGAAAAATAATTTTTAGTAATTCTAGTGTTTAAATTTTTGTTGCCAAGTCTGTAAATTCCTTATGTTGATTATGTTGAAAAATCTTGACCGAACAATTAATTCATTACTATTAAATTTATTAGATATTTTAGGCATTACTAGAATTTTATTCTTCTTAAACTATCTTTTGTAATACTATGGACTTTATTAAACAGATTTATATGTGGTTTTAATTTTTAAGAGAAACGTATGCTGACCATGTACCATGATGGACTTGAATTATAAAAATAACGGTTGATCTCTTCTTTCATAAATTTGTCTTAATACTCTTTCTTTGTAGAATGAAATATTTTCTCAGTAACATTCAAACTCCGTCCTAAAAATATTTGACTGCCATTTTTACTTTGAAATGGATCCATATGTTTATTTGATGAGAAAATATTTGCATTTTTATTTACTGTTGTTTTTGATTAAGTTTATAAGTATAAGGTAAACTATGCAATTCAAAAGTTAACAAAAACAGAAGAAGAAAATGGCATAACATGAAATCTAAATGTATTAACACAATAACATGTCATTTAAAACACCTCACTGCAAAACAACACAAAATATCACAACAAACATACACTAAAACAAAACAAAAAATCAAAATTAACCCAGAAATACTCAAACCTTCTTCTTATAGAACTAAACAACTACTACCATTCAGCAAAGAGGAGTACAACGAAAAAATTATCAACGACCTCTCATCAAACAGACCACCAAAATCGTTCAATAAATATTTACACAAAAAGAAATTGACATATACTCTTACAAATCACTCCAAATCGTATGACTACGCCTCCGAAACTATACGGATGTTTCAAAACGGATAAACCTCAAACCGCATCTCACGATCTCTAAAAAATTCATAAAAAGTTCTGTGACAAGGTGTTCTATAAGAATAATATAAGAATTAATTAAAACGATAATCCGCGTCTCTCGTAATTTCAGGTAAAAAAGAGGTTATTACCTCAGAGTAATAAAAATAAAATTTTCTAAATAAAACTAATATTGAAATTGATAAAGAAGTACTTGGGATATTTAAACTTGATTGTAACTTCAATTCACCATACAATTAACATAATTTTCCTGCATTTGAGCTAATTACAGGTTTAAAGGTGATGATTAATGGTGGTGGAGATGGAAGATTGCAAGATTTAATCAGGGCTGAAGCAACAAACATAATCTGAAACAGTCTTCTGAAACATGAAAATTATTGATTTAATAGAAAAAGTCACCATCGTGAAATTTGTTCCGGGAAAGGCGACAAGGGAAACAGAAATATTCTAGCGTATAAAGGTGAACTCAAATGAAAGAAGAACAGTCTTGTGAGAAAATTAAAAAGAAATCCTTACTCGTTTTGACAATAAACTTGTGGAAAGTGGATAAATTGACAGGAGTGAAAGCATTTGATTAAAAATCCACGGCTCGGTTTCCTCAAATGTATGGGCTACCTGAAGCAAATAAAAAAGGTTTATCTCTAAAACCTCTAATCTCTGGAATCTATTCACCGTTTTACAATCTGTTGAAATGGGTTAAGACCAAGGGCCACGCTTTGTGTGAGGACACATACAAATCAAGAATTCGTTTTTATTCACAGAAAAGAGGAAGGATATTAATGAAGGTGAAGAGGATCGTTTGGTTTACTTCGATGTTAAATCCTTATTTTCTTCAATTTCCCTGAATAGAATGGTATGCTCATTTGCCAATACGGGCAAAACGTGTGCGGATGTACCAATTTCTGCTTGATCTCTTGATATACTGTTTTTCTCAGGACTTAACAGATATTTTAAATAAGGTAACAAAATACATGTGGAAGTTAAGGGTATGGCGTTGAGAGACGTTTGCCCCCCCCCATTTTGGCAGACTGGGTTTTTGACCAGTTACATCATAGCTGGCACAAATTGAAGTTAAGCCCATAGTATTTGTCTGAATGGTTACCATTATTATTTTCCATTTTTATACGTAGAACCTACAGTCCTTCGTCTTTTGAGTAATCGGGACATCCGGTCTGTCGGGCGTCACAGTACGTGGCAATGTTGCGATTGAGTCTATGTTCAAAGAAATTGGAAACCGTTGATTAAAACTTAATTATGTTAACGTAAATGTAGTTAAGTAAAACTGTGGTTTTTCGGTAGGTGTCGGAGGATGAATACAGTGATAACATTAAATTTAAAAACTTACAACGTTCGTTCAATGCAAGAAAAAGTACAGGAAGAAAGGAAAATTATTTAATTTCATTTTTCTGTTAGATATTTCATCAATTCGATGTTTTTTTAATGAATCAAAATGGAAACACTTTGTTTTGATAATATTTAAATAAACTAGCGATCCGGCTGAAATAACTAGTGAATGACAACTACATAAATATTTAATCGAATAAGCTCCGTGGTCCGATTGACCAAATAAATTCTTTTCAATAATTAATCTTTAAGTAAGGTATTGGTTGAAATAAAAAAGTCACGAGCGGGATTCCAACCCACGATAGCTCAAGTGGTAGAGCAGCGGCTTATTTAGCCGAAGGCTTTGGGTTCGAATCCTTCTTGTGACAGTAACCTTCTTTTTATCTCAACCAATACCTTATATAAAGATCACATAAATATTAATATTGTTATTTTAAGTGGGTTTTTCTTGTTAAAATTGTATTCAAAGCCAAGGTGTTAATTTCGTGGTGACAAACCGCTGCCCTAAATCATTAAATGCTCTCATTCTGCATTCGTAAAAAGTTTAGTTTTACAATTAAAAATAAGAGTATAATTAACAAACTAATAATTTATTAAATTTAATTCATGAGGTACAGGATTGAAAGTAATAATTTCCTTTGTTCATATGACGATAACGCAGCAGACAGTTATTGCAGGAGTGAGACACATATTAGCCAGACATGCAAGATATTTTCCATACGCGACCGATATTTTCCGGTGTAATACAAAGCATAATATTACAATATTTAAATAGCGAGCTTAAGAGAAAAAAAAAATGGTTTTGTTGCATGTATGATATAAATTAGGTTTGGCGTTTAATTAAATTTGACCTTTTGCTTTTAAGAAATAGTGGGAATTGATATGCCTACTTCCGGTTACATATTATTTCTAAAGAACGTTTTTCTAGCATACTTGTTTTAAATGTTTAATAGCTTTAATTAATTGCTTGGCAGACAAAGCGATAATTGCCAATAAAAAACTGCCCATAGACGAAACGCAGTGTTACTCAGCGCAGAACGAACTAATCGTTCATGAAATTTTTTCAAACTGTGCTTAAGCCTAAAAATTATCAACTTTCTGAATCCTTAAAAAATAGATTCCAATTATTTTTTTACTGTATATTAGTAGTCACATGTAAGCTATTTTATTCATTAAGAAACTAGTGTACAAAAAATCGTACTGTTTATGCATTTATACATTGTGATAGCATACTCTGTAATTTCTCTTTTAATAAGGATTTAAATAAATTTAGAAGAAATCTACTATTAAAAATGATTGCAGATTATTGTCCTACAATTCTACACACTATAAATAATTTAATTTAAATTCACTAATTTCGTGGTCCGCTTGACCAATTGATATATTGCAATTAATTAAGGTTTTCAGTTGAGATAAAAAAGCCAATGGCACGAGCGGGATTCGAACTCACGATCTTCGGCTAGATACCGCTGGTCTACCACTTGAGCTACCGTGGCCTCGACCCACTCGGACACTAACTGCCCATTTCAACCTCACCTTTTGAATTTTCCCTCGTTTTGCCATTTTTCATTTAATTTAAATGTGGAAAATGCGAACTTAAGGAAGCCACGGAGCGAACGTATATTATTTGGAGGTAAGTTTCAAGTGACGCTCAGCGAAGTTCGTACTAGTTGTATAGCCTTATAAGCTTTTTATTTACATCACATTGTTTTACTATTGTAAAATAGAGATAGATCAAAAATCCCAAAGATGTCCCCAATTATAAGGGACGCGTTCGTTACTTTCCAGTTACCTATCGTCCAAATTATAGTTTCCAGCATAATCATGTTTGTACCTTATGTGTGTATATCGTTTACTCGATATTATGTCTGTCCTCAAAGGAAGGATATTGTCTACGTACAGAGCCACTTTTTTCATTCTTTTGCCCCGGTGTTTCGTACAAATATAAAGGAAAACGGATTGGTCCGAGAATAGAGCTTTGAAGAACACCAACAATGTTTTATTACTACTTTTTCGTTTTTTTATTTATTTTATGAACTTCCTTGAACTCCTATTTGAATTAGACTATTAAAAATTGTGAGAGATATTCTACCGACTAGATGAGACAAGTAATTTGAATAATCGTTTATGGGTGTTTCTATGTTTATTTTTATTTTGGTTGGTCGTGTTTCCGTAGAAATTTTGCCATCATCTTCCTCGTCTGTGTTATTTTACTTACAAAGAGAGGGCTACAGACGTGGGATTTTATTAGAGTTACTGGATGGAAAATGTTAAATAAGTGTCCGAGAGTTCTTGCCGAAAAGAAAAAATATATAAGTAATTTAATTATGATATTCTGCCTTATTTTGCATGTATTTTTGAGGTTTTAAAACGGCATGTTATAAGGCATATTTGGAAATTTTAATTGTATATAAACTACTTAAAAATGAATAGGTAATTTATTCGTATTCTATTAATTTTAGTTAAATTAACCGATATATTCTTGTTAGTTGGGTGCAAATTCAAACTAAAAACTAACCAATGTTAATCCTCATTTTTAATAAGGGATTTACTTAAGAATGAATATCAAGATTACTCGTTTTGTAAACAAACACCTTTTCTCGTCGTTTCTCCAATTTAAAGCAGGTGTATTATTTCAATATCTTGTACCAGAAGTTCGCAATATTATTGTAAGAATGAGTCATCGATGTCACCGGCAAGAGGATATTGACGAGGAAGTCGCAGAACTTTGTCTCCCGAGGACTATTCCTAAAAATTGGAAGTGCCAATAAGAGACCTGATGGTGGATCCCAAAGGATTACGACGCACGGGAGGACAAAAATATTGTCATTACTGCAAGACGGAACTTTTCCCATAGTACCCGCCAGATTCTAAATGAAGTACAAGACGTTTTGGCAAGTCCTTTACCATTACAAATAATTCGTAATCGTTTGTGGAAAGTTGGCTGCATAGCGTATGCCCCTTTGAGACGAGTTGCAACAACAGCCCGTTGCCACAGGTCAGGAGAATATAGTACAGCGAGCACCTAGAAGAGAACACCAATTTGAATCCGTTATGTTTACTGATGCGTCGGGTTTCTGATTGTTTAGCGATAGCAGGCATCCGAAATGCCTACCGATAACAGGGGATGCGTACAATGCCCCAGTTACTGTTCCTATCAATGCAGTTTGGAGAAGGTGGTGTCGGGTATGGGATTTACATTGTAGAACGAACTTGGCACCCTCACTGCAGTCCGCTTTGTCCAAGAAATTATCGAAGAAATCCTTCAAATAAGGGATCTTATTGGCTGGGATTTCTAGATGAAAATGCCAGACCTCGTAGCGGCAGAGTTGTTCTTCAATGTTTATAAAACCTGGAATTTCTTATCTGCCCCTTCCCACCATGGCTCCAGTCCTCAATGCCTAACAGGTCCACAAACGTTTTAGCTAACAGAGGACATTATACTCGGTAGTACTTGTTTAAAAAAAGTATTTTGTACCATAAATAGAATTATAGAATTAAAACCTTCTATATTGCTATTTTTCAAAATCTTTTAATTAAATTGTCGATCAGCAAAAAAATAATAATTTCTAACAAATTTAAATGCAATTTATAATAAAAATATAATATAAATTCTAGGGAATATTCATACTACAAAATTGGCAATATCCCTGTTCATTTTTAGCAGTTTAAATTGACGAAATTGAAATTTATTATTTTTTGTAAACCACGTACATTTTTGGACATTCCAAAATCATTTTTTAAACAAAAATATGAATATTTCTTCTAGCTGGATTTGAGTTAATAGTCATCATTAACCTGTTGTTTAATTGCTGAAAGGCATGCTGAGTTATAATTTAAATCGACTTGAGTGATTAAATTATTGCTTATTTTTGTGTTCATTCTTAACTGGAAGACTATAAAATATTACAGGTTTGAGTCGTCAAAATCAAAACATATTGCAAACACTGGCAACGGTTTTATGACCTTCCAATAAATTATGAAATCGATTATGTATTTCCAACAAATTAATAAATCAATTGCTACACTATACAAATGTTAACTCTTGAGGTTCTTATTTCTAGTGCGTACCTATGATTTTTTTTACATATTTTAGAAAATGATACTCTTCGATGATGAAAAGAAGAATGTGTCATGATGGGTAGGCGGGTGGATTTGGTTGGCAGTGAGTTCGTCATGAGCCCGAGGGCGGCAGCATGTGCTTGGTCGAGGCGGGCGCTCTCTTCAGCCGCATCTCTGAACGGTCGCAGCGGCGGGAGAAGAAGAAGAAGAAGAAAAAAAATAAATAAATCCGCCGCCAGCCGGGTCACCGAGGGTCACACCTGTCTCGCCATTGGCCAGCTTTGACACGCCCACGCTCACCCACTTCCAATCAACCGGCCAAATTCCGATACGCCGCCGCCGATACCCCTTTCCCGCCGCCGCGGCCCTCGCCGATACAGGGAAAAAACAACCCCCTTCCCAAGAGGTCCCAACCCTCCCCAAAGCAACCGCCTTCAAAACTCCCTTTGTCCCATTATTTATTTATCACCGTTTTCCAATATTATTTATTAATACCATCCGCCTTTCTCATATCCTTTCGTTCTCTGTCAAAAAAAAAAAAAATCAACCGCCCTCTCGCCATGTCAAATCAATGTTTGCAAAGATCTGAAATTATGTCTGAAGAAGATATGTTTCAATAAAAATACACCGCCAATAAAGATTTTCTGTAAAATAATTGTCACCTGGGTATAAGGACAGGAATGACAAAATAACATATCGACTTACCGGTGAATTGACCTCCATTTCGTAAGGTATTTTAAAGAAATGTTGAATTGCATGTCGTTTCGGCATCTGTTCAATTTTCAATCAATTGTTTATTTTTAGAATATTGTAATTGTTATTAAGTCAAAAAATTCTTCATTATTTTGTAGAAACCTAATTTATACAAATATATTAACTAATTAAGAAAAATAATAATAATGGTGATTTATAACATTCTCTCTCTCTCTCTCTCTCTCTCTCTCTCTCTCTCTCTCTCTCTCTCTCTCTCTCTCTTTCTCTCTCTCCTTTATCTATCTATATATAATTATCTCCACTTCTATCTGTCTCACTTTTGTCTGTTTCTTTTCCATATCGTTCTTTCTCTCTTTGTTTTTTAATCTTTCACTTTCCCATTTTTTACGAGGTTTCGCAACAACAGAGGTCATATAAACCTTCAGGATGCCGGTGTTTTTTGAAAAAAAGTCTATTTGTATGTATGTCGGGTTCGAATGAAGGGCCACTTGATTCGAACTCGGGACCTTTACCTTACAGTGATGAGCGCCGTGTCAAGGACGAAACCTTGCGGCCACCGACGCCCTCTCTCTCTCTCTCTCTCTCTCTCTCTCTCTCTCTCTCTCACTCTCTTTCTCTCTCTCTCTCTCACTCTCTCTCTCTCTCTCTCCTACCCCACTCTCACGACAGACTAGCCGAGCTCAACCATAATAATCAGTAACATACAAATTATATTACATAAATTGGGGAAAACCACTATTTTTCAAGCAATTTTATTTTGCTAAATCATTTTCGTATTTTTTCAGCTCTATGTATATCTCTCTATCAAACATTTTATCTATCCATTTGTTGGGATCTGTCTATATGTAGATATGTGCTATCCGATTATTTCAAACTATTTCGCCCCCCCCCCTTTCTATGATATCGCCTCCGCTCACATTCATTATCTCTCCCTCTCTCACACACACGCGCACGTGCGTCATCTTATTGCAGTTGGCTACTTAAGATGGAAGGGTCACTGTTTTTTTTACTAACATTTCGTTTTAATTTTTTTCTCCTATGAATCTACTGTTGATACTGATTATTGCCATTATTGACCAGTCTTTAATGCACACTGGTATTGATGATTGTCAAGAAATTTATCTAGAATTGTAAAAAATGACATATTCTAACTACTTCAAATTGATTGGTAGAATTTTATACAGAATTACCAAGGAAATATAGAGGGTATAGGGAATAACAATTCGCGGGTTCGATTCCCGCTCTCGCCTCTGGCTTTTTTTCCACGATATCCTCCCCTGGCTAAGTATGCAAAGTACATAAGGCCATTTAAAAAAGAAAAAAACGGTAAAATTTTACAATTGACAGTTGCTAACTTTGGGAAAATAAAAAACAATACAATTATTAGCATTTATGAATTTGATGGATAGTTAGTCCAATATACATAAATAGATCAAGACTAGTATTTACGTTCAGAAACGTCGGCGTTAAAAATACAAGGATCAAATAACCAACTTTAACGGAACTATTTTGTATTTAAAAAATGTTTAGTTGATGGGAAAAGATGTTAATTCATAAGTTGAGACAATTTGGGTATGTAGTAAAAAGTGTTGACTAACGTCAGAAATGTATAAAGGATTATACTTTTTTTACCCATGATTGTTGATATAACTTTTAAACAAGCATAGCAGCATGAGAGATAGAAACATACGTAACCAAAGCCAGTTTCTATACACCTTTCTTTATAAAACCTAAATAAATTATATAAATAAAATAAATATAAAAATTTGATTGTTTTCTGCCTGGTAGATGTGGAATACAGTAAAAATACATTCACCACCGTTGTTTAGACTAGAGGTATATCGCGTTTGTCACCCTTTCAAACAACTGCCAAACACTGGTGGATGTTCGAAAAGCATGTTGCCAAATACAAATCACCCTTCACAACCCTGATTATTCTGAGAATGCGAGGAATCGAAAAGTTCGAAGCTGTCATGTTCGTAACAGTTGTGCAACGTGAATTGAGAAAATATGAATGTATAAAATGTAAACAGCGACATGTAGTCCAATAACGGCAGAAGAACAAGGAAAATATTCAATCGGGTGTTTGTAGTTATTACACAACTTTGTCTTTATTTTTTATATTGATGAATTTATTAGAGGTAGAATTTAAATTATAATCTACATTAGAGGATACCGACATTTCTTCGGACTGACAACTTTTTTGTTTTCTTATATTTTTGTTTTATCTCCATTTATAATCAAAAGAGTTAAAAGATTTCCATTTTGATAGGCATTTATTTTAGAACAGAGTCCGTACTTTCTGAATAAATATAAAACTGGAGGATTTTTGTCGTACTTTTGTAATTATTGGACTTCGTTTCCCAAAAAAATGTTTCCATACCAAATTCTCAAAATCTATTACAAATCTAACCACAAATCTTGATTTTGCTTTAGTTTTCTTAATATTCTACGAATTTGTAATGCTTGTTAACTGTTAATATTCGCAACAATTTTAAGTAATGACAAAATTTTTAACTTTTTCTAAATTAGTAAATTATTTACAGGCTCCTAAGTTTTCTTAAATATTTCTGGCTACGATTATTTGCCAATTATTCGCCTCCAAACTGAAAACCAAATCTTCCATCGTGATGGAGCCTATTGCACAAACGTTTACTTAAATGTGAAAAAAAAAAAAAAATCAGGAAGAACAATTATTACGAAAGCGTAAAGTAGTAGGGAGTTGATAAGTTTAATTGGGAACGCAGTTTCGACCCAGAATATGTCACGAAAGATCTGCGAGGAGAGATGTCGAGATGTATGGCTATATTAGAACACTTGATGTGCAACATACAAAAAATATTTGATCCACTTTTAGAGCTCAGAATCTCACCAGGATTAGCGTCATTTTGTGCAAGAACGGTTTTAGTTTAAAGTAAAAATATGTCAATGAGCCTTGAATTGCATAATTTGCGTTTTTACTTTTGCTCTAATGTCTGTTTTTCCTAAAAAAAAAATCAACGTTTAAATATTATTTATTTAAATACAAATTTAGTTGGGAAATTATTAACATTGAACGGTTTTTCTTATCACACGACTTTCAACGTTCTTTATCCGTCTAAAGAAATAAAATTTGGGAATGTTAATTTATGATGGAATGATATTCGCATAAACATTTTTACAGGATTGCGTGCAAATTATCCAAGTGGGCATGAAATGCTACGAATCAATTCCCGCGACTGAACTCTTAATAAATTTATACACATGCTCTGCGAAAAGTCATGAAACGGACAAAGATGTAATTTAAAATTTTTACCTTTTATTTTGAACCATTATAATAGAAGATCGTTTGTGTTTGTTGGTTCTAATGAAATCAAACGTTGGAGAAGGAGGACAAATCAATCAAGTTAACGAAAACAAGTGGAAGTAGAGATAGTTGAGATGATGAAAAAATCAGAGAAAATTTCCACTCGATTTGAATGAGTTGACTTTTCAGAGTAGAAAATTGTTAGCGTCTTTTAGCTCGGATTCAAATAATCGGGGTCGAGCAAAATACCTCTAGCCTTTGGGGCTTAGTCGGTGTCAAGTTATATCCCGGATTCGTTGCGAGTCGAGAGTAATTTAATTAGGCGATTAGCCACAATGAACAGGGTGCCGCAGTCATGTGGAAATAACCATTCAGAGAACAGTGTAAATACTAGAAGGCAATTCAACCAGGATGGAAAGTGATACACCTACTCCCCTTTCCGCTCAAGTTAAAACGGTGAATAGAAATTCAAAAATTTATGTAGCTTCATCGCCGTCCACTCCTCCTAGGTCTCCGGAATTACCTTGTATACACTCTTTCGACCGATCCTTTTTTAGTCAACTTTTTGCCCACTTCCTTCGCCCCACGGACGTCCCCATATGAATTTGTTCTTTCATACGGAAACTGAACTTATGGGCAACCATCGCTAAACTAGAAGACAAAAAAAATAATTTTTTTGGGTAATTTAACAAGCCAGGTTAATCACAAAAAATAAATGTTGAAAAATTAGCATGATTAGAAAGAAAAGTCATCCAAGCCCTGCTTTCACAAATGAAATGCAAAATAAAATATTAACAATTAACATACAATTTATACAATGAATACATCGCAATAGTACTGAGGAAAATCAGAATTGAATTGTTACAACCTTCGAACTTTCTACACGATTTGTGCGAAACGTTGAGGCCACAGGATTCGAATTCAGAGTCCACCGGTCTCTGAATTTGATGTATGAGTATCTGGCAGCATACCCGACGATGAATGGTTAGACGGATCAGGGAATATGATTGATCATGTTTAAACAGGTGTTACTTTAAATATCTGAACATCCAGATGAACAGGCGAACATCACCTGACAAAACCGGTTTGATGATCATAAATAAAAATTCTATTCTATTCCTGCCAATGATATCGGTATGATGTAAGTGAGTACCAGAATTAACCCTCTGTCTTCAATACAAAATGTACCGATATTTCAATTTAAAATGTTTTGAAATGGCATGAGTTGATTTTTTAGCCATTCGATGGTGATAAAGAAAACCGATGTCTCCAATGTTAAGTAATTTTTAAAAGTTGTCCCAATTAGGAAACAATTTGTGCCTGATTAATTTTTAATTCTCATTAATCCAATATATTGTTAAATAAGGTTTATTAGAGCTCATTACTTTCCTTAAAATATTTAAAGAAAATTATACAGGCCTGAAGTAGTTGACTGCCAGTTGACATTTACATAGATTTATGCCATAAATATAATGTACATATAAATTATAAATTTAAAGTAAAATTGCCTCTGTACTTTATACATCTTCAACATAAATCAACATCCACCAACGTCTTCTGTTCAAAAACTCCCTGTATTCGGGGAACGTCAAGTAAATTTATGAAACCCAAATGGTGGTGCTTGTTAAAAAACGAAATAAATATTGTAATATATGAATATGAGTCGCTGAGATCCTCCAGCGAACTTGTAGTATTTAAATATATTAAGCTTGAAACCCATTGTTATTAAATTCAAATTATTTGAAGATTTAAGTCTTTCAAGTTTGTCCCCACGATTGAAATCGAAATATCTGTATACTAGATGATAAGAAGAACTTATAACTTTAATTGAACAATCCTTTTTGTGAAAAATTTGCACTACCTGCAATAAATCAACCTAACAAATTTTGAGCCATTAATATTTGTTAAATTTACAGTAAAACTGAAACCCTCTTTGGAAGGGAAATTCTTCAAACACTTTGAACTTTAAATGTTTTTAAACAGTTTCTTGTGGAATGAAGTACTGTATAACAGTACCAAAAATAGTTTGGTCTATTTATAAGGAACGCCAAACAACTCCATACAAAATATTCAATGTTTTTCGAAATGAAAATTTGTTTATAATTAATTGAATTTATGTGTAATTACAAATAGCTTGTTAAAAACAATAAAAAATAGTTCTCCATAGTTCCTATTGCTGGTAACTCAACACGCTTTTAAATTAATTCTGTACAATTTTTGTCATTTTATTAAATACAAAAATGAAATAATTTTTGGTACGTTATTTTAAGTCTGGATGGGTAAAAATGTTGTAGTTTTATGGTATCCGATTCATCCTAGTTAGCCTATCCTCATAGACTTGGTGTGACATAAGACTTTTTTTGGGTTGAAATCTAAAAAAAAAAAATATTTTGACATTTTTCGATACGGTATGCCAACAACTACACTGCAAGTTCATCGTCCAGAGCTCATTGACAAACCAAATAACAAAGGTTTTTTTTAATCTCTTCTGGCTAAATGAAAATCGAATTTACCCCTACAGTAAACTGACCAATTGAATTGTTTCTGATGTTGATGATTTCTCTATCTGGTCTGGTGGTGATGAACCTGTTGGTTCAACAGAACTGCTAGTTATTCACACCAAAACATCCTCACGAAAAATGTCAGAATACAGTATATTTTTTTTTAACGAAAATCGAACTAACCTTTCTCTTAACTTAAAGGAGCAAGGTCAGGCCTGAAAATTTGAAAGCCATAAACAACTTTAGCTTGTTGTAGGCAGGATGGGTCAGGATCTAACATCTGTTATGTTTGGTATTATCAACTACAGACATCTACTTAAAATACAGTTTTTCGAATCATCCAGGTCTATTAATTAATGTGTGTTCCAAACATATAAATATCTTGTAAAAATAAAAAATATCTATCTATTTTAGATTATCTATTACCTAACATTTATCTATAAAAAAATATAAAAATATCTAGTAAATATCTATAACGTAAAAATCCATTAAGCGAAAAAACTGGATGTGGTGACTGACAGATCAAATCAACAAGAACAGGCAGACCGGAATTTACCGGAAACGAGCAGTTAGTTTGTACCCTAAGTTTTGAAGTTGAAGCTCCACGGGTTTGTAATTGGTTCAAACCCCGTATCTTCTGTGTGACAGAAACGAAACCGGCAAAACTCAAAGCCTGAAAGATCATGTATCATTTATCATTAACAAGAGGAGGGTTAATCTTAAAAACGAAGAGGGATCCGTTCGTCTTCATTCAGTTGATACCAACAGCTACTCGGTTTTCATAGCGGCTCACGGGTGGAATAAACTATCTCACGTTGATAGCATGGCACGGCTCACTACGAGACAGTTCGAGTTACTTAAGGGCCCTCTGTCACATTTTCTTATATGTTTTCGTCCCTAATTAGATTTAATTAAACCTCTCACAACGCGGCCCCTTTTAATGTGCGCTCCCGTGTCAAAGTTGCCGTTTATTTGTATTGCATTACAGACATCTTGTCACCCATCGCCCTCGGGCTTCCTGCGACAATCGTTTCGAAGCTACTACGTTCTTCAACATCAGTCTTTTCTTACCTTTAATGCTACCGACCCATCCCAAACCCATAATTTAACCGATATGTCAAAAAGAATTTCTGTGCTTCAAATTGTTTCGCTTTTTGACGTCTTGCTTTAACGATTTCTACAAACATAGAGATAAATGCCAAATTTGTTTCGTCACTCATTTCGACGTGTTAAAATGGATAACATGAGATTTTATTTAATTTTCCTAACTAAAAATGTCCTGGCAATAACGGTTTTGAACTCCCAAAATGAAACAAGAATGCTATTTTAAAATGAAATAAAAATATGGCAATTTATAGTACATAGCATTTTTTTTTCAAAAATGATACTTTAAACAATATAGGCATGATTAACTCAAAAGAAAACAACTCACCCTAAAAGGATCACATCTGAGCTTACGAATTGATCACTGTTAACTCTTGAAAAAATCACACTTGGATCTCACTCATACAAATATGTTACTTATGGTCTTTGCAATTTGTAACATGAAAAACATGAAAAAAAACACTCCCACAAATACGTTACTTATGTTCTGATAATTTGTCCGTCCTACTACCAAAAAAGGCTCCTAATCCCACAAATATTTAATTTTTCACTATTACTTTATCATTTTATAAGAATAACAAATTTAAAAAAACTACTGGGACCCCGACAAATGATTAATTTTAAATTAGCGGACTAACCACTTCGAAAAAATGCTCTCAAATGTGTTAATAATAATTTACAAAAATTAACAAATTAACCATTTAAAAAGAAACAGCCCCACCCCACAAATATTTAATATTATTATTTTTTTAATTTTACGAGAGTTCGCAACAGCAGAGACCATACAAACCCTGGGGGTGCCGGTGTTTTTGAAAAAAAGCCCATTTGTCAGCACGTCGGGTTCGAATGCAGGGCCACTGGATTCGAACCCGGGGACCCTCACCTTACAGTGATGAGCGCCGTGTCATCGCCTTAACCGTTGCGGCAGCCGACGCTCCCTTTTATTTTTAAAATTTACTAAACTAACGAGTCGAAAAGATAAAATCCACACGCCGACAAATGATTCGTTTTTCATTTTAAAAATTTATCAGAAAAACCGCGTGATAAAAATAAACACTCCCACCACCACAAATATGTTACTAGTATTATTAAAAGTTTATCAAACAATTAATTAGAAAAAACATCACCCCCACAAATATTTTTTAAATTACTAGTCTAACCAGTTAAAAAAAACACTCCTACCCTACATTTTTTTTACAAATTTTTCATTTTAAAATTTATTATTTGAAACAATACTCTCACTCCTAAATGATTAAATTTTTTTTATAAAAAATTATAACAAAAACACGCACCACTGCAAATATGTTAATAATAAGATTAGAAATGTATCAGTCATATAAAAAAATTAACAAATAAATAAAATTAAAAACATCACCACACATACAAGTATGTAATTTACGAGCTTCAACATTTATCAATCCAACACATAAATACAAGAAATCAAACTTTATCTTTTGAACATATAATTACACCCTAGGTTTTTTTTAACTTAGAGGAAAAACAACTTAAGGAAAACAAAAATACCTGTATACCCTTTTTTATTAATTTTTTAAAAATCTTATTAAAAAACTCCTGGGGAGTTTTAAATTTAAATAATAAACAGGGCTATTCTTTAAGGTGGTTATTCTCTTATCAATTGGTAAAGATATTTTAAATTAAAATTCAGTTTAACATTGATTGTACCGCTTAATCATAATAATTCAATTTACAAACTCCCCCTAAGCTTATGAAAGTCCAAAGATTGTCGGTAACATAACAATGCACGTACGTACAATTTTTAATAAAAGAAACCTTTGAGCTTGATATTTCACAAAGTAAACATTATTAAAATGTTAAAATAAAATTGCAATAATTGTAAAGGTTTGGTCATGCGGGTTAATTAAAAATTGATCAGACGCACCACTTAGGCGATTTATTTCCTATGGAATTTTTTAATCAATTTGAAAAGATTTTAAAAAAACATTCAATTTAGAGTTAATCAGGCTAACCGCTTGAATACAAATATTTAATTATTGAAAAGTTCATATTTAGGTGAATGTTCGGTTTTCTGTCGATTGTCAATTTCCATCTAACTATTGGTAATCAATCAATTGAACGCAAATTTAAAAATATATTTTTATGTTATTTATTTAAACAATTCAATGCATATGCAATATGGAAGTACATCCGTAAGGAATATCTTACAAATTGAGAAAAACCTGCCCAGCGCAACTTTTTCATTTGGGAAAACATATTTTATGAAAAGAGGTTCATTGAATAAAAACGGATTCATTGCAAACATGTATGTACATATGAGCGAAGTGAACTTCTATGATAGTTGCTTTTTCAATGAAAAAATTTCTCAGTAAATAAACAAAAGGATTTATTCCGTGTTTTCGTCTGAAGGAGATTCAAACTAGGGACTTTTTTTTTTTTAATTTTAATATCGAAGGAAGTTTATCAAATGTTCATAATCTGCAAAATGGATGTTTGATTTCACCCTCTTCGTCCTCCATCGCGATGGACGTAATAAATCCTTGCCGAGGAGAGAAAACTTAGCGACAAGAGAAGAGGGACCTGGGCGAATCATTTCTTCAACCAAGATAGTCGCTGCTCTGAAGCGCGTTTTTCAAACTGAAAATTAATACTCCCGCGGGCGGCTATAATGAAGACACTAAATTAAGCCTATATCAGACTAAGTCGCCCTATAACTCAATGCTGTTGGTGAATATCTGGTGTAATTTTTAATTAGCGCTATCTTGGTTTTGAGTTATGTCTTCCGACTCGGCCCCTTATCTAGGT